>JACAXG010000327.1:120090-179519 GCA_018881555.1 Amblyornis subalaris | reverse complement strand
CCTGACAGCTGTCTCCGTGTGTTTATTCGAACCCGAGAACAACATCAGGGGATATGTATTAGGTGATTCAGGAAGTCTGTGCCTCTCAAGTACCTCAGCCAATGGGGAAAGAGAGAGGGAAATGAGGCTGGGAACAGGATAAAAAGGGGGCTGCGTCCTCCAGCAGTTTGAGAGACTCCATGGGAAATAACCATGGCCTCTCCCTTTATTCGAATAAAGTTTTGGGACTCCTCTGTCTCCTTTCTGGACATAAACTTCTGAATTTTTCTGACAAGACAATTAAAAGAAGAAACCTCTGGGTTGATCTATCTCCCTTAGGGTTCCAATAAGGAATGAATACAAGTAGATTAAGTGAAAAAATTACTAACAAGCAGAACAGCAGCAGTCAAGAAACAACATCAAATAACCACCAGATACAAAACTGCTCAATCCCAGTGACTGCCCAAAAACAGAGACCCCAAAAAAAAAAATGCTGGGCACACTTCCCAAGATGGTGCCCTGGAGCCGACCACCTGGGTCGAAGGACAAAGGGGAAAATGGTGTCAGTCTTACCCTACCGCCCCCGCTCCGCTGTGTTTCTCTCTCGTTTTGCTTATCTTCCAATGGCTGGAGCTCCCACTGGAATTCCTCGGTTTCAGGGGCTGGAAACCCATGGAGGGAATTCTCCTATCTCCCGGCAGGAGCAGTCAAAACAGGGTTGCTGGGCTGGAGGGCCACTGTGTCCTCCTCCCAGCTGGACACAGCTAATGGCAGCTTGAGTCAGAGTGGGCATCGCTGCAGCTTTGGCGCGGTGCCTCCAACTCTCCGACAAAAACGGCTGCAGGAATTCCCCCTCCAGGTAGCCCAAAGATCGCCACCGCAGTTTTTTCAAGCCGGTTACAAAACAAAACAAAACAAAAAAAAGCCCTTGTCGGATCACAGATCGAACTCGCCAAGTGAAACAACCACCACCCTGCCCCTGAGCCAAGAGAAAGAGTGCCTGGGCTGGCAGCTTTTAAATAAACTGCTTGAAAGCTGACTTCCTCCCCTCCACCCACACAAGATTCCCAGCTGCCGGAGTCTTAAAGATACAGTAACAATTTTTGGGCCCAGATGATCTGGGATATCTTATTATGAATCACCTCAAGACATTCCCCTTTTGTTTTAACCACTCCCCTTTCACCAATAAGGAGAGATGAATGCAAGAAGATGTAAGTGAAAAAATAACAGTTTACTAAAAAGAAAAGCAGCAACCAAGATAACAGCAATAATCACTAGATACAAAAGTGCTGAGTCACCTGTCCCCCTTGCAACTGAAAGGAACTAAACAAAGAATTTTGTATTTTCACTTAGTTTGCAGTTCTCGTGGTTTGACGCTGGTTGGATGCCAGGCACCCACAAAGAATCGCTCACTCGCCCTCCCCTGCTACAGCTGGACAGAGGAGAGAAAATTTAATGAAGGGTTCATGAGTTGAGGTAAGGACCGGGAGAAAACACTCATCAATTACCATCAAGGGCAAAACAGGCTCGACTTAGAGATATTAAGTGAATTTATTACTAACAAGATCAGAGCAGGATAATGAGAAGTAAAATAACACCTTAAAAACATCTTTTTCCCCCCATCCCCTCTCTCCTTCCCACTGACAGCACAGGGAGATGGGGTGGGGGTTTCGGTCAGTTCATCACCCAAGGTTTTCTTCCACTGCTCAGGGGAGAGGGGTCATTCCCCTGCATGCACTGTGGGGTCCCTCCCACGGGAGACAGTTCTCCGCTAACTTCTCCAACGTGGGTCCACTATCATGAGCAGCAGTCCTCCCAAAACTGCTGCAATGTGAATTCCTCCCACAGGCAAACAGTCCTCCCAAAACTGCTGCTGATGCCTTAGGATTTTAGCTTTTATATTTCTCATATACTTGTAGCCCTGCAATTCTTAGTGTGTAACTCTAAAGCCCATATAAAAGTGTTAGCTACTGCCTTTAGACAAAATAATCCATCTTCAGGCCTGGACCTCAAGGACATCTTACTGCCTCAGGCCCAAGATCTGTAAACAGCCGTTGGTAAAAGGGGGAGCAAACTTGGGGTGGATTACTTCATTACCTGGAGCTCTAATTGGAAGAGCTAGCCTCGGTATGCTAATAGACCAAACTTATAAAAGTATGGAGAACTTGTGACCGGTCGTCCATCTTGGGTGGTCCATCTTGGGGAGCTGATCTTAGGGGGTCCACTTTAGGGTGTAAGCCCCCTGAGTGAGCTCTGATGTACCTGAAGGCCTTCAAATAAACACCACCACTTTTAATCTTTTGATCTTTGTCAAGCCTCTCTCTTTTAGGTAGTCCCAGATAAGGCATCACTGTGGCATGGGTGTCTTGGACTGATCTATTATGATAATTTATTCCATGAACCTGTGCTTATGCCCAAAGAATTGTTATTGTTTTCTTGTTCTGCAAACCCTTTTTTTCCCCTTTCCCAGCTTGAGAGTATCACATGACCCCAGCCAAGATACTTCCAGTTTTGGGGGGAGCGAAATGTTGCTTGCTCCCTTTCCGGTATGGGGGGCTGGAATGTCAGCTGCACTTCATCCGATTCGTGAGGCAGGAAGCCTCGTCCCTTTTCTTCCGGTTCCGAGTTCGGAAATGTGGCCAAGAGAAGGCTCTCTCCCGGATTGGGAGGCAGGAAGACCCGCCTCTTCTTCCGGTTCTGGGATTGGGAGTTTTGTCGGTGCTGTGTCGGAGAGAGAACAGAGCTGTTTTGGTGTTCTGCCGGACTCTCCTGCGTTCTGCCATGCTCTGCTGTTCTTCTGCTGCCCTGCTGTGTCCTGCTGCGTTCTGCCGCAGTGACTGCGAACCGGTGGAAGAGAGAAAGAGCTGAGAGGGGAGTGGCTGCGCCCAGTCCCAAGCCTGGGAAGCCGAGCCAGGGAGAGAAGGCACACAGAACTCCAACCCAGCTGTTTTTCTGTTTTCACCTGCTGTAATCGCCCTTGGGAGGGAAGAAAATCAATACCAGGCAGCTGCTGGAAGTTTTTCTCTGCTACCGGACTTCTCCATGGGGGCCGATGGTCTTCCGCCCCTCCATGTGGAGGCCCGCCATCTTTGGAGCACGTGTTGGGAGAGGAGCATTCCTCCTATACTGCCTCCACACTTTGGACACTTTTTTGGGGGGGTTTTGTTTCTGTGTGTGGGGAAGTGGATTCCAACAGTTTGGTGCTTAACAGGTATTTTAATTTTGTTTTCCCTTGCCTGGTGGGCAAGTATTCTGTTTGTTAATAAACGGTTTAATTTTTTTTTCCACTTTTGTCTATTGATATTCATTTCCTATTGGTGCAAAGGGGGTTTTTGGAACCCTTTGAGAGAAAGACTTAGTCCAAGGAGTCTCTCTCTCCTAAATTTGTCTCAAAACTGAGACAGTGGGTCACTCTTCCACAGGGTGCAGTCCTCAAAGGACAAGCTGCTCCAGCCTGGGAGCAAGGCCTTTCTCTCCATGGGTCTCCCACTGGATCACAGCCTCCTCTAGGCATCTGCCCACTCTGGCATGGGCACCTCCCCCACAGGCTGCAGGTGGATCTCTGCATCTCTCGTTGTGCTGGTTTGACTGTAAACCAGCAGGGGAAATTAACCCCACACAAAATACCTTGAGAGATTTTAGGTCAAAATTAAAATTTTTAATAAAAAGGTTAAAATAAATGCAGGAATACAGAAACACCGGCCTAAACAAATCGACAGAGTCACGGTACAGCCTCACACCCCGTTGACCAGGGTGGTAGCTGTGTAGTCCAGTTAGGTACTGGTCCTGCAGAAAGGCCTGGTAGTCCAGTCCCAGTAGTGGAGTGGAGTAGCTGAGTCCAATTCCGAGGAGTGGAGTCCAGTCGAGTCGAGTCGAGAGTCCCATCGAGAGTGGAGTCCCGAGAGCAGAGTCCTGTCGAGTCGAGGGTGCTTTCTCCCATCCAAAACCCTTGTTTTACGCTGTGTTTCTTGGCTGGCACCTCCCCCAGGGGCGGGGACTTTCACAATGGAAGAGGATTTTCCCGATGTTCTATTGGTTGCTTCGATAATGAGCTTGGATGATCCCCAGGGTCCTCCGATGATGCAAGATCGGGCTATTAGTCAAACTGTGTGGTGCTAATGGGCCATTAGCTGAGATTAGATAATCAGGATGGGTGGTGCTTGGTGTTGGTCAGAGTGCTTATCTCAGTTGAGATAAGGAGTCCCAGGTGTGTAATTATGAAATTTATCCAGCTTTTGTGGGTGGTAATAGAATATATGACTAACCCAGGACACTCGTGGACCTCCATGGGCTGCACAGGGACAACCTGCTTCACCATGCTCTTCACCACAGGCTGCGGGGAAATCTCGGCTCCAGTGCCTGGAGCACCTCCTCTCCCTCCTTCTGCACTGACCTTGGCGTCTCCATTGTTGTTTGTCTCACATGTTCTCACCTCCTCCTCTTCTCTGTCTGGAATTAAAACTGCACACCCCAAACTTTGTTTTGATTTCTTCTTAAATATGTTATCACAGAGGTGTTACCATCATCTCTAATTGGCCCAGTCTTGGCCAGCAGCATGTCCATCCTCAGAGGCATCAGGGATTTGCTCTGCTGGACATGGTGGAAGCTCCTAGCAGCTTCTCACAGAAGCCACCTCTGTGGCCCCCCCAACTACCAAGAACCAGGCCATGCAAAACTGACACAGTTCACTAAACAGTTCAGTAAACACTAATTAAACAGAAGGGCAAAACAAAGATACACTATGTAGGTTACAAAGCAAAACAAAGCCACAATATAGGAGTTACAAAGTCTAAAAAAAGTTATGAAGTTTAAGCAAATTATGAAGTAGACTACAAACTAAGTGGAAATACAAAATTCTTTGTTTAGTTCCTTTCAATCCCCCCTTTTTATGATCCTTATGGATTCTTCCATAATACCAGTCTCATATCCCGCTATGTGATTTCACTGAGTTTGTATTAATCCCAACACAAAGTGTTTCAAGCAACTAATAACAATGACAATGATTATTAACAGGATGACACATCAAAATCAACTGTAACAGAGATCTTAGCCACCCAGAGAGGTTAAGTCCTCATCCTGATGCCTTATTTGTTTGAAAAAGCAGAGGCTGAGGCTGGGGCTGGATAAGAGGATAAGAAAAAGTAAAAAATTTATTTCGAGGTACAGAGGAAGCAAAACCTTTCACGGGGTACTCCCGGCATCAGCCACACGCATGGGAGGGCCCAAATCCCTGCGACAGCACAAGCAAGTGTAAGTTGTAAAAGGTAAGAAGGGTAAAAAGGTGTGTGTGTGTGTCCGCGCATTCAAGCTTCTACTATTATAGGGTTTCAGCGAATTAACATAGTTGACAAAAATCTCCCAATTAGAAATACGGTTAATGAGGTAATTCCCCCTTTGGTTCAGCCTCCCACCGAACCCCTCTAACACTGCTAGCTCTACTGTTGCTTTGGCTTTTAGGAGATATGGGACGGAGAAACGTCCCTGGTCCCCAGAACACTAGTGGTGATAAGGTGACATAGGAATCTTATTTTGACTATGGGATAGGGAATTTGCTAGCTAGGAATTTACAAGGTTATAGGGTAAAAGCTACAGGGCTACAGGATTACAGGGCTACTAATATATAAAAAGTATGAAAGCAAAAATACAACTAATATAAAAAGCATAAAAGCAAAAATCTCTTTGGCATCAATCCCTGTAAGATTTTATTGAACGAGTTTTGAGTGAGACTCTCTGGCTTCTGTACTACTTTGGGCCGCAATTCTAATTCTATGCATTTGAATGCTTAAGTCCTCTATAGCACTGGGAATATGGACACAACATGAATCATTGTAAAGGCTTAGGTACCCGCACACCCCATGTTCCTTCAATAATAACATGTCTAATGCCATCCTATTTTGGAGGACCATTTTTGATGTGGCTTGTAATTGTCAGTTTAAATCTTCCAATCCCTGGTTGGTGGCATTAGATATTGCATCCACTTGGAAGGTTGTGTATTGCAAACTTATTTTTCAGTGTGCTCTCGCCTGGTAAGAACATGGACTCTAAGCCCCATCCAATTCTGGTTCCAATGCGAAGGGGCAAATCCCAGACTATGGCATGCATCCTCGATGCTCTGCTTCTCATTTGCTGCGCATCACCCATTTTGGATGCAGGGGTGCTGCCCTCCACATGGGGCAGAGCAAGTAGGCCTAAAGTCCACAACCTCTGAGGTCTTCCTATTGGGGCCCGTGTTGTCCATAGTCCATCACTTGATATCCATGTCATTGGTCCAATACTTTCTACAGTATCTCCTTGACAGTCAATGTCTCTCCAGGTATCATTATTAGTCAAGTGAGATCAAGTATTTTTAAGGGGGGTTATGAAGTTCTGGCACACACAACCCAAGTACATAAGGCGGGCTATGTGAGATAGTCTCTGAATCTCTGGTGCCCCACTTGTACAATTATAAATTCTAGTACAATTCCAATGAGATTTGGCTTTGTTTTCAATTTGATCATAGTTGATATTTCTGCAAGATATTTTAGTTTGGAGCAGGTCCTCCAGGTATCCTTCAGTCCCCACAAAGTCCATGCACTACAAAGTAGTTAGCATATGGTCCCATTCCCCACTTTGGTGGGTCTTCCAAGCCTTAGCTATTTGCTCTCCCCAAGGGGTGTTAGTACACGTCTCCAGAAGGGCGATAAGTTATCGCATGTGCCCATGGGATAGGTAGCTTGGTGACATTGCAATCTGTCAGTCTCATTCTTAATTCAGAAACTCAATGATTAATTTTCTTCTGTGGTAGTCCATTTCAAAATTTCCCCAGTTCCATTAATACCTTTCCACATGCTAGCCCATAAGCTGGTGAGGTTCGTGGTTAAAATTCCCCACGAGACTGGTTCGCTGGTGGACCTTGGAAAAGGTAAACAAGCTGTGACAGTGGTAGTGTTCTGGGTCCTGCCAAATCCCTGGATTAACTTCAGGATTAAGTTTTTCTTTGTTTTCCTGGACCTTTGTAACCTTGAATGACTCAAGTCCCACAAGTCCCATCACTATTAATGTGAGAATTTTACAGTTGTTGGTCCAGTAGGGGTTGCCTTCCATCATGGAGGACCCTTCTTCACACAGATATAATGGATCCAAGCATCTTGCTCTCTGATTTTGATTGCTGTAAAGGTCGTCAGAAGCACCTTGTATGGTCCATTCCACTTGTCTTCCAGAGGTTGACCTGAAAAAGCCTTAACAAACACCCAATCTCCAGGTCTAAAACAATTAATTGCCTGATCCACCCCCTGGCTCTAATTTCAAAAACCCTCTTATTATTTTCATTCGATTGTTTTCCCAGAGTTACTACATGTTGTCTTTAGTATCCTTCTCCTATTTGGTTCATGTCTTTTCCCCTATATTGAGTCTGATAAGGCCTCCCATATAACATTTCAAAAGAGCTCAGGCCTTCCTTGGATCATGGCTTGACACTGATTCTGAGTAGGGCAAGTGGAAGTGCCTAGTTCCAATGCAAATTTGTTTCTTGGTAGATCTTGGCCAATTGTTGTTTGATTAAATGGTTCATTTTTTCCACTTGCCACTGGCTTATGGACAATAAGGGGTATGTAACTGTCAATCTATTCCTAGGGCTCTGCTAACTTGTTGGACTATTTGTGTACAGAAGTGTTTACCTGTCAGAAGATATTGTAGCCGGTACCTCAAATCGAGGTATAATTTCATGTAAAAGCACCTTAGTAACCTCTCTAGATTTATTTGTTCTACATGGGAAAGCTTCTGGCCAACCAGAGAAGGTGTCTGTCAGTACCAATAGGCACCTGTACCCCCCTTTTCTTGGAAGTTGAGAAAAGTCGATTTGCCATTGCTGGCCTGGTATATTTCCTTTGCAATTGTCCCAATTTGTATTTTGTTTGTAGTCTTTGGGTTATTTCTTTGGCAAATCTCACATTGTCGAGTGACCTGTTTGGTAATGGTATACAGATTACAGCCTATTATCTTTTTAAGCAAAGATGCATACAAGGTATCTGCTCCCCAGTGAGTTTTGTTGTGCTCCTCTAAGACCACTTTCTGCAAAATGTTTGAAGGTAAGAGGACGCGATTGTCAGGTGTGACAAACACTGTTCCCTGTTTGTTTGCTTTCAAGTCCTCTACTAATTTCATGTCTTCTTTTGATTAATGGTATTCTGTTTCTGTATTCATGGGCTTAACATCTGGTATCAAAGCTAATGCCTCACCCTGGGCCTCTTCCACTGTACATTTGGCCTCATGGTCCATCGATTTATTCCCCATCTCCTGTTCAGTGTTATCCTTTTGGTGGCCTCTACAGTGCATGATTGCCACCTGTTCCAGTAAATTTACAGCTTCCAATAGCTGCAGAATTTCTTTGGCATGTTTGATTTGCTTACCTTGAGCTGTAAGCAATCTCCTTTCCTTCCAGACAGCACCATGAGTATGCACTACCCCAAATGCATACTTGAAGTCAGTCCATATGTTGATTCTTTTTCCTTTTTCCAGTTCTAGGGCTCATATCAAGGCAATTATTTCTGCCTTCTGAGCGGATGTCCCTGCAGGTAAAGGCTTTGCCTCGATTACCTTGTGGGCAGTGGTCACTGCATATCCTGCCTTATGAGTCCCTGACTTTACAAAGCTGCTCCTGTCTGTGAACCGAGTCCTCAGCATCCTCCAGGGGTTCCTCCTTCAGGTCAGGTCTGCTGGAGTAGATGGTCTCCATGGTTTCCAGGCAGTTGTGGGCCACAGGTTCCAATGTAGCTGTTGCCTCACTGAGAAAAGATGCTGGGTTCACAATATTAGTAGTCATGATATCAACATCATCTTGTTTTACTAATATAGCTTGGTATTTCAGGAATCAAGACGGGGAGAGCCAGTGACTCCCCTTCTGCTCCAACACTGCAGAGACTGTGTGCGAAACTAACACAGTCATTTTCTGGACCATAGAAAATTTGCAAGCTTCTTGAATGTTAAGAACAACTGCTGCAACAGCCCGCAGGCATCCAGGCCAGCCCTTGCTTACCTCGTCCAATTGTTTGGAGAAGTAAGCAACTGCTCTTTGGTACAGTCCTAGTTGCTGAGCTAGTACTCCCAAAGCTATGCCCTGTCTTTCATGGGAAAATAGCCAGAATGGTTTTGACACATCAGGGAGGCCAAGGGCAGGGGCACTCATGAGCTCCTTCTTGACTTGTTCAAATGCTCTTTTTGCCTCCCCTGTCCAGCCTAAATGTTTTGAATTATCCTTCCACAGTTCATACAATGGCTTTACTAAAAGTCCATATATATCCATAATCTGCACCATCCTGTCATGACTAAAAAGGTTCTGAGTTCCTTTACTGTTTCGGGCCTCGGACTTTGGCAGATCTCTTCTTTCTGTTCCCTTCCAAGTTCTTGTTGTCCTTCTGAAATTTCAAATCCAAGGTAAGTCACCTGGGGCTGGATCACCTGGGCTTTCTGTTGAGAGACTCTGTACCCGTTAAGTCCCAGAAAGTTAAGCAGACTCACCATCCATTGCATGCAGTCTTCTTCTGTCTCAGTGGCTATGAGATCATCCACATACTGCAGTAGTCCCCCTCTGTGTGTGGGGGTTCCATCCCTCAAGGTCCCGAGACAACTGATTCCCAAAGATGGTAGGGCTGTTTTTGAAACCTTGGGGTAACACTGTCCGGGTTAATTGGGTTTTCCGTCCAGTATGAGGATTTTCCCATTCAAAAGCAAATAGCTTCTGGCTATCTTTGGCTAGGGCTAAGCAGAAAAAGGCATCCTTTAGATCCGGTATGGTAAACCACACCTGGTTGCCTTTTAACTTTGTTAGCAGGTGTCCTGGTTTAGAAGACAGGTGTCTGCCAAGGAAGGCAGGAACCTTCCTGGAATGGAAAAAATTACCCCCTCCCTCCAAATTATTATAACTTTGAAATTATGGGGCTTTCAGGCAGAGATATGGGAAAAGGAATAACAGTTCTTTACTAAAATATATATATAAAAGACAGAATGAACAACAAACAACAAAAGAGGACAACAGTTCTCCCACCCATCAAGCACCACTTTCCCTTTTGGTGTAGTTATGACCACAACCAGAAGGGGGTGCTAGCGGGCCATGGTAAGGCGACGGCTGGAGTGACTCTCTTGCAGCCACAGAGGGTGCTAGTGAGCCCCAGTGAGGCAAGAAAGGTACAGTGATTCTTCCCGCGGCTGCAGGGGGCGCTCTGGTGTGAGCTCGGTAACCTCTCCAGGTGGTACTGGAGGCTCAGGCAAGGGGGAAGAGGAGAGACCGCTCCTTTTGTAAACTCACGGGCAGCAATCCATCTTGGCAGCACCACTGTCACCGGGCAGCAAACAGTGAAGGCAGGCAGATCCAATCGGGCAGCAATAGACCTTGGTATCACCAACCAGCAGCTGGCAGAAACGGTGAAGGCAGGAAGATCTGATTGGCAGCAAGCTACAACATAGCACTGTCCCAGGAAACAGGCACCCGCTCTCCGTACCACAGGCATCCGCTCGCTCTCCAATCGCCAAGCTGAAAAGGGGAGAGACCAGCCCCCTCTCCCCCAGCCAAGTCTTGGCTAGCCCCCAGAACCTCTCATGGTATTACTGCAATTGCCAAGAAAACTCCCCCAGCCAGAGAGCTCATTCCCCAGCCAAAACTCTCAAACTCTCATTCCTCTGGCTGAGTCATTACCGTGGTATGTGAGAGTGCTTGGCCATTTTCTTTTGTTTCTTAATTGCCTCTATTTGTCTCCCAGACAACCCCCTCCCCTCACATCGTCTTCCTTTCAGGTAACAGATGGGAGAAAAATTCCCTCAGAAACCCAAACCCACATTATCCACCCTGAATTTTTTCCCATACCAACATGTTACATCAAACTTAGACCTTTAAACTATATACATACATGCATTATCCTAATTATAGACATATATACATGCAGATATGGATAAAGGCACAGTGTGGTGGACAATTCACCCTGAAATAAGGTCCCCTTGAGGTATACATCGTGTTTCTCTATCTTTCTGCATCACCCACTGAATGCAACCGGGTCCCTGAGCAAAGACACCACCACGGGTGGGTTTGTCTTTGCTCGAGGCAGAATTAATCCAAACAATCTTTCCTAACATACCTCTCATATGCACAACCAGAACCTTATCTCCGTCTGTTGTACACAGGGGTTCAGACTGGGCACAGCCAGCTCAATTAGTGGAACCTCTGGTGTTAAATAGCCATGTAGCCTTTGCTAAATGCAGATCCCACTGCTTGAAGGTCTCACCTCCCATTGCTTTCAATGTTGTTTTTAACAGTCCATTGCATCTCTCAACTTTCCTAGCAGCTGGTTCATGGTAGGGAATGTGGTACACCCATTTAATACCATGTTCCCTAGCCCAGGTGTTTATAAGGCCATTCTTGAAATGAGCCCTGTTGTCTGACTCAATTCTCTCAGGGGTACCATGCCTCCACAGGACTTGCTTTTCAAGGCCCAGGATGCTGTTCCAGACAGTAGCATGAGGCACAGTGGTTGCTTCTACCATTGTGAGTACGTAACGCTTGCATTGGCGGGTTTGCGACAGCGTGATGTAATCAGCTAGGCCTCCCCATACTTATATTTGGACCACCTTCCACCATACAACAGGGGCTTTACCCACTTGGCCTGCTTGATCACAGTGCACGTCTCACAATCATGGATGACCTGGGAGATACCGTCCATGGTCAAATCCACCCCTTGGTCTCATGCCTGCTTATAGGTGGCATCTCTGCCCTGGTGTCCTGAGGGATAATAGGCCCATCGAGCCAGAAACAACTCTCCCTTATGTTGCCAATCCAAATCTATCTGTGACACCTTGACTTTTGCAGCATGATCCACCTGTTCATTGTTGTGGTGCTCCTCATTAGCCCGACTCTTGGACACATGGGCAGCCACATAACAGACTTTCACAGTCAGTTTCTCTACTCGAGTGGAAATGTCTTGCCACTCTTCAGCAGCCCAGATTGGTTTTCCTCTGGGCTGACAATTGGCCTTTTTCCACCTTTCCAGCCACCCCTACAGAGCATTGGCTACCATCCACGAGTCAGTGTAGAGGCAGAGCTTTGGCCCCTTCTCTCGCTCAGCAATGTCAAGGGCCAACTGGATGGCTTTGAGTTCAGCAAGTTGGCTCGATCCACCTTCTCCCTCAGTAACTTCTGCAACTTGTCGCATGGGGCTCTATATGGCTGCTTTCCATTTTTGGTTCATCCCTACAATGCGACAGGAGCCGTCAGTGAAAAGAGCGTATTGTGTTTCTTCTTTTGGCAGCTGGTTGAATGGTGGAGCTTCCTCAGCACACGTCACCTGTTCCTGCTCCTCTTTGTCCAAGTTCTCACCTTCAGGCCAATTCGTAATTATGTCCAAGATCCCAGGGCGATTCAGGTTTCCAATACAGGTGCGCTGTCTAATCAGGGCAATCCACTTACTCTACGTGGCATTGGTGGCGTGATGGATAGAAGGAACCTTTCCTTTAAACATCCAGCCCAACACTGGTAGTCAGGGTGCCAGAAGTTGTGCCTCTCTGCCAATCACCTCTGAGGCAGCCTGAACTCCTTCATAGGCTGCCAGGATTGCCTTCTCTGTTGGGGTGTAGTTGGCTTCAGACCCTCCATAGCTTCAGCTCCAGAATCCCAGTGGTTGGCCTCGAGTCTCACCAGGCACCTTCTGCCAGAGGCTCCAGCAAAGACCATTGTTCCCGGCTGCAGACTACAGCACATTCTTTACCTCTGGTCCTGTCCTGACTGGGCCAAGGACTACTGCATGAGCAATCTCCTGCTTGATCTGGGCAAAGGCCTGTTGCTGTTCAGGGCCCCAGGAGAAACTGTTCTTCTTGGGGGTTACCAGGTAAAGAGGGCTCACAATCTGACTGTACTCGGGAATGTGCATCCTCCAGAAACCTATGGCGCTGAGGAAAGCTTGCGTTTCCTTCTTGCCGGTGGGTGGAGACATCGCTGTGATCTTGTTGATGACTTCGGTGGGTATCTGACGCCATCCGTCTTACCACTTCAGTCCCAGGAACTGGATCTCTCTGGCAGGTCCCTTGACTTCACTCTTTTTGATGGCAAAACCGGCTTCCAGGAGAATCTGGATGATCTCTTCTTTCTCAAGTACTTCCATTGCCATGTTCCTGTTAGAAATGGAAGAAAGAGCTTTCAGGACTCTGCTCAGATTTCTGGCAATGGGTGGCAGCTTTTTTGAGATGGCCCGCACCTCAAAACCCACTCTTGCTCACAAGTTCTTTAATCATGACCGATTATGTCTATTGCAACATGAATTATTTATTGAATAGACACAAGAAAACAGACATGGGACTTTAACAGATTACTTACTACACAGGATAAACAAAAGAATTACTACTAGTAGGTTACAATTTACTGTGCACAATAAAGGCACTTGTATTTACTGCTAGCAAAGAAATAGTATAGATTAGAAGCCAAATATGACTTACCAGACCAAATTATGATGGTGTGCCGAGGCTTCTTTCACCCAACTTCTAGAAGAGAAGGTTTACTCAAGCCCGGCATCCCAGAGCTTGAGGGGTCTGCCCTCTTACACACCTTAGAGGCATGTAGAAGGTTTTCTGCTTTATGAGAGTTACAGTAGATCTTTTATAGCTGTAAAGTTCTAGTGTTTGTCAGTCACAAATTGCAGCATAATCTCCCCTCACAGCAGCTGTTTATTGTCATGTCAGCCTTGGGCGCCTGAGTGTCTCACAAGACTATGGAGAAAAGGGAGATTCCCTAATTTATGCAAACAGTAGATAACCTTCTTGACAGCAAGAAGGAAGGTGGGAGGGGGGATGTGAGCTGCCTCGCCACAATTCCCCCACACAACGATGTCATCTATTGTCCTGGAGTGATCTATTATGATAATCTATTCCATAATCCTCTGCTTATGCCCAAAAATCATTATTGTTTTCTCTTTCCCCCACCCCCTAAGCCGGTGGGTGTGTGATCCCGGCCAAGATCCTAGTAGGGTTCGGGGAACCGAAATGTTACTTACTCTCTTCTGGTTCGGACAGCCAGAATATTGTAGCTATCTTCAGGTTTGGGGGAGGCCGGGAAGTTACTCCTCTTCCATTTTGGGGGACAGGAGTCCAGCCCTCTCTTCCGGTTCCGGAATCTGGACGTGTCACCTGGTCAGCAGAGGTTCGAGACCAGAGTTGTTTTGGTTTCTGCCAGACCTGCTGCCCTGCCGTGCCCTTCTGTGCCCTGCCATGTCTTGCCACAGCAGCTGCTGCCCAAGAGTTGAGACCGGGGCTGCCCCACCAGAGCCCTGTGCTGCAGCGTGGTTTTCCTCCTGCAGTGCAGGACCGCGTGATTTCTCTGCTTGGCTGACTTGGGTTTTGCCCAGACAGAACACTTTTCCTTTTTTCCCCCAATCGAAGAAGCTAAAACAACATTTTTTTGACTGCTGGGAACTGAACTGAACAGGTTGCTGCTCTGAAACCGGCAGAAGAAAGGATCGTGGAGAGTGGAGCAGCTCCACACCCAGCCCCAAGCCCCGGGAAGCCAAGCTGGGGAGAGAAAGCACACCAGAGGGCTCCAGCCCAGCTGTTTTCGCCTCCTCTGACTGCCTTGGGAAGAAAAATAATCAACACCAGGTAACCACTGGAATTTGTCTCTGCTACAGGATTGCTCCGTGGGGGTAGGGGGTCTGCTACCCCTCCAAGTGGAAGGCCGCCATCTTTGGACCACGTATTGGGAAAGGTGTATTCCTTCTACACTGCCTCCACACTCTGGACACTTTTTGGGCGGGTTTGTTTCCATGTGTGCTTGGGGAAGTGGGTTTTTATGGTCTAGTACTTAACAGGTATTTGCCTTTTGTTTCCCTTGCCTAGTGAGTGGGTATTCTGTTTGCTAATAAACTGTTTAATTTTTTTCCACATTCATCTATTGGTATTCATTCCCTATTGGTGGAAAGGGGGTTTTTGGAACCCTTTTTGAGAGAAAGACTCAGTCTAAAGAGTTTGTCTCAAATTTGTCTCAAAACTGAGACATCAATGTACTGCAAATGCTCTGGAGCTTCACCCTTTTCCAGTGCAGTCTGGACTAGTCCATGGCAAATGGTGGGACTGTACTTCCACTCCTGGGACAATCGATTACAAGTATACTGCATACCCCTCCAGGTGAAGGCAAACTGGGGCCTGCTCTCTGCTGCCAGAGGAATGGAGAAAAATGCATTAGCAATGTCAATAGTGGCATACCACTTCGCTGCCTTGGACTCCAGTTCATACTGGAGCTCCAGCATGTCTGGCACAGCGGCACTCAGTGGTGGAGTAACTTCATTCAAGCCACGATAGTCCACTGTCAGTCTCCATTCCCCATCAGGCTTGTGCACAGGCCAAACAGGGCTGTTGAAGGGTGAGCGAGCCTTGCTGACAAGCCCTTGGCCTTCCAGCTCACGGATCATCTTGTGGATGGGGTTCACGGCATCTTGATTCATCTGATACCGTCAGCGATGCACTGTTGAGGTGGCGATTGGGACTTGTTGTTCTTCCACCCTCAGGAGTCCTACTGCAGAAGGATTTTCTGACAGTCCAGGCAAGGTGTTCAATTGCCTGATGCCCTCTGTCTCCACAGCAGCTATTCCAAAAGCCCACAAGTCCTTTTGGGTCTTTGAAATAACCACTCCAGAGGAAATCTATGCCCAGAATACACGGGGCCTCTGGGCCAGTCACAATTGGGTGTTTCTTCCACTCCTTCACAGTCAAGCTCACCTCAGCTTCCAGCAGGGTCAACTGCTGTGATCCCCCTGTCACCCCAGCAAAAGAAACGGGTTCTGCCCCCACATGTCCCAATGGTATTAAAGCACACTGCGCACCAGTGTCCATCAAAGCCTCATATTTCTGTGGTTCTGATGTGCCAGGCCATCAGATCCTCACAGTCCAGAAGACCTGATTTTCCCCGGCCTCTACCTTGCCAGAGGCAGGGCCCCTCTAGTCCTGGCTACCATTCCCTCCCTAGGTGTACATCCTGGAGGTCCCTTCAAGGGGATCAGACATGTCATCCTTCATCCCGTTATACCTAGCAGCTCGGTCATGGGAAACTGGGGCTACATTCATTTTGGTGGAACTCCCTCTGTTAGTAGTTTCCTCCTTTAGTTTATGCACCTGTGCTGCCAGGACAGAGGTGGATTTTCCATCCCACCTTGTCGTATCTTCCCCATGCTCACACAGGAAGACTCACAGGTCAGCTCGTGGGGTGTGCATCCACTCCCTAGCTGGGGGACGTCGGGCTTTGACATCGGGGCATCTGGTTCGCACTGGTGCCACATGGAAACTGTGTAACTGTAAAACACCCCAAAACCCCAAAATAAACACTGCAGTTCTGAACATGAACAGCAGATGACAATCTTGTTCCATGAAAACATAAAGGACCAAAAATCCAAGAAATTCTGGAGTGACACACCAAGGAGGACAAACTCTGGGTGTGGTTTGGGGAATTCTTTGAATATTACAATGTATATAAGTGATAAGGCCATAAGGACCTTCCCACCGTTTGGTGACTAAATTCCGCACCCGAACCTTCGCCCGAGGCTGCTGTGCCTCGTCCGAAGCCTGTAACAAGAGGTGATGGTTCACAATGACAGGATTATTAGAATTCTGTGGTACCGTAAGGTGATTGATGGTATACAAAGCTTTTGCCAACCGACTGTGCGGGGTTTCACCCTGCATTCCCCGTTTTTGCTTTTGAAGAACCCGCTTCAGAGTACCATGAGCACRTTCTACTATAGCTTGGCCAGTYGGGGAATGAGGAATACCRAACTTGTGTGACACACCCCACAACTGCAGGAACTGCCTCACCTCTTTCGAGGTGTAAGCGGGACCGTTGTCGGTCTTCACAGCAGAAGGTATGCCTAGAACGGCAAAGGCCTGCTTCCAGTGGGCAATAACATCGCAGCTCTTTTCTCCAGTGTGAGCAGAAGTCCACATGGCAGAGGAGCAGGTGTCCACCGTGACATGCACATACTTAAGCCGGCCAAATTCGGCAACTTGGGTGATGTCAGTCTGCCAAATCTCCAAGGCCTTAAGGCCTCTGGGGTTTACCCCCGCCGGCAAAGGCGCAGCAAACACGTGACAATCGTCGCACGACTCAACAATGTCACATGCCTCAGTTGGCGTCAACTGGAACTGCTTCTGCAGGGTATGTGCGTTTTGATGGAAAAACCCATGCGATGCCTTGGCCTGCGCGAGTGTATCTGGCTGAGGGGCTACCCAGGCCGGGTTAGCCAGCTTGTCAGCCCTCACGTTACCTTCCGCTATGGATCCTGGCAAATTGGTATGACTCCTTACGTGCAGAACGTAATACGGATGAACTCAGTCCTGAATGGCACACCACAGGGTCTTCAGTAAATGAAACAGATCAGGATTGCTGACCTCCTTCAAAACTGAATAACCCAACCGCTGTGCAATGTCAGCCACATAGGCGGAATCTGTGACCAAATTGAAAGGTTCCTGGGAAAATCTTTGAAATGCCATAAGAGCAGCCCTCAGTTCTACCAATTGGGCTGAGCCATCCTCATGACCTTCCAGAACCTGCCACTCAGATCCATCCCTCCAAGTAACAATGGCCTTTCCTGTTCTTCCCGAACCGTCAGTAAAGACAGTGGGTCCGTGAACCGAGTCCTGACTATGTTTGGGCCTCAGAGAAATCTCTGTGAGTTTTGCCTCTTGCAGCAACTTGTGGCTAGGCAGATGATACGTAATCTGCCCTGAAAAATTTTCCAGAGCACTTTGCAGAGAAACACTGTTTGCAAAGCTCCAGTCAAAGTCTTCCCGCTGTACCGGTAGTACAATCTTTGCGGGGTCTGCACCCATCAATTGCAAACACCGTTGTCGGCATTTGACTATCAAGTGAGCGATCAGCTCAAACAATGCGGTTGCTGTCTTCTGCGGCTGATGGAGCAAGAAGACCCATTCCAGGACGTGCAAGGGATCGGACCATTCGTCACTCCATTGGCCAATGATACCTGTGGGATGCAAATCTGGAGTGGTAATGAAAACAGTGACATCAACGGAGGGATCAATGTGATAGACTTGTCGAGCAGAAACAGCTCACTGAACCTCCTCCAGCACCTGACGTGCCTCAGGGGTCAATGTGCGAGGAGACTTCAAATCAGAGTCTCCCTTCAACAAATCAAATAAAGGAGACAACTGTGCTGTGGTCAGTCCCAAATATGGATGTAACCAAGTGACGACACCCACCAATTTCTGGGCATCATTTAGTGTTTTCACCGACTGCACAAATTGCACCTCTTGGTGTTGAACCGTACGTTCCAAAATTTTGACCCCCAAATATTTCCAAGGAGGTTGCTGCTGAACCTTCTCTGGAGCCACCTGCAGCCCATGAGAATGCAAAGCATCGAGCAACTGAGGCTGGATCCGCAGCAGCTCATCCTGGGTGGACGCAGCCACCAAGATGTCATCCATATAGTGATAAAACTGAGCATCAGGAAACTGCCTGTGAACTCCAGACAAGGCTCTGGCCACATACATTTGGCATATGGCCGGCGAATTTCGCATCCCTTGGGGAAGAGTCCTCCATTGATAGCTCTGTGCAGGATCAGCATTGTTGATTGCTGGCACTGCGAAAGCAAATTTCGGTCTATCATCGGGATGCAAAGGAATTGAAAAGAAACAATCCTTCAGATCCACAATGAGGATCGGCCAACCTGCGGGAAGCATGGTGGGCGATGGCATACCAGCCTGCAACCTCCCCATGCCTTCCATTACGGCATTCACCTTCCTGAGATCTTGTAACAACCTCCATTTCCCAGACTTCTTTTTGATGCAGAAGACAGGAGTGTTCCAGGGACTGGTAGAAGGCTCCAGATGACCCTGGTCCAACTGCTCCTGAACCAACTCATGAAGGGCTACTAGTTTATCTTTAGGCAGGGACCACTGATTCTCCCAGATGGGTCTGTCCACCAGCCACCATATAGGAGGCATAGGACACTCTGAGCCCTTCACCACAGTGGTTCCCATTAAAAATCCGTCCCGATGCGCACCCCCCATGCAGCCAGAACATCCCTCCCCCAGAGGTTAAGAACAGTTTCAGTAACATGAGGCCTAACCACGGCCATCTGTCCCTCTGAGTTCGTTATCACCACAGGTTTCTGGCTCACGTAGCAGCGCTTCGTTCCTCCCAATCGCGCGACAGGCGTCCCCACCGGATCCAACGGCCACTGCGGAGGCCAAGTGGCAAGGGAGAGAATCGTGACGTCCACACCGCTGTCAAGGAGCCCACGGAGGCGGGTCTCTGGCGGTGTGGCATCAGGGATGGACAGGGTGCACCACATCTCAGGACGTTGTTCGGTCATGACAGCAGTCCAATGAACTTGAGGCGGCCCAGTGGAACCAAAGCAGCCGTCTCCTCGTGACCTCGACTCCGTCCTGCGAACAGAAGACTTAAAAGGGACAAGTTGAGCAATCCGAGTCTTTTCAGGAATTGTGACCGGGGGGGTGGGTGTGGAAACCATGGCATAAATTTGTCCGGTGTAGTCCGCATCAATGAGTCCCAGATGCACAATGATGCCCTGAACGGTGGCGCTAGACCTCCCCATGAGGAGAGCACTCATGCCATCACCCAAGGGACCAAAGGCATCCAAGGGGACTCTGTGTACTACGCAAGAGTCTAAGACGACTGTTGCTGCTGTGCAGACATCCACACCTGCTGAGCCACTGGTGCTGGCTGCGAGCTGGCCAAGCAGACCTCCATCGGCTCCGGGGTTTGGAGAGATACTTGTGTCTGAGCACGTCTCCCCCGTGTGCTCCGCCCCCCATTTAAAGCCAAACCCGAGGAAAGCTGACCATTAACAGGAACTGCTGCCTTGCAGACATTTGCACCATGGTTCAGCTTTCCACACCGAGCACAGAAAAACAAGACAGCCGTGCCTTTCCGCATCTTTCCTCCCGGCTTCCTGCCGGCCTGAGCACTCCCCTGCTTCCGCCGCCCGCCCTGCGGCCCTGTCCAGACCGGCCGTGGGGCAGCAGCCACGGCAGCCACCTTACAACCGGTGGTGCCCACCTGGGCACAGGCCTCAGCCATTTGACGTAAAGAAGGATCACCAGGAAGTGCCCGAATAAGCTTCTTACACTCAGCATTGCAACGGGTCTTGGCAAGGTGCTTAAGCAATAGCGTCCTTGCATTCTGATCCTCCACCTGCCTCTCTATAGAGGCAGTTAGCCTCCCTGCAAACCGCAAGAAGGATTCACCATCCCTCTGTGCAACATCCACAAACTCCTCCGCAGGAGCAGCCATCTCAATGGTTTGAATCAACGCTGCCATGCCTACCTCTCGGCACTGATCGACCACAATACAGTCCAGGGCAGCCTGCCTGCGAGCATCAGCAAAATTGCCTGTACCCAGCAGCACGTCAATCCCAATCCCACGTCTGGGATCCTGCTGGTCCAACACAGCATTCTGCACTAGTGTCCTAGTTGCTAACTGATGCCATTTCGATTCAAAGATGTCATATTCCACAGGCTGAAAGAGAACATGAACCAGAGTCCGGATATCATAAGGTACTAGTAGAGAAGCATTAAAAACTCTAAGCAGCTGCATCACCTCACTAGACCCCAAACCATATCTTCCAGCCTTCTCCCGGAGGTCCATCAGAGCCTTCCACGATAAAACCTGATGGGTGTTTTGATTGTCACCGAGAACAACAGGGAAAGCCTGGAGACTTTCTGGTGAAACCACAGCACCTGCTGCGTCCCGTCCCATGGTGTCCACACGGACTTCAGCCGCAGCAGAGCTAAGGGGCCTATCACCACAAGCCACGGGGAGACGTGACTTAGCACGATCACCCACTTCCTCAACTTTTGCTTTCACATCCCCCCAGAATTTCGCAGGATCCTGGGGATCAACCGTGACCTTATACGGCGGAAAAGTCCACAAGGCAGCCGAAGAGGACCCGCCAGCCCGAGATCTGGGATCCCGGGGAGGCACCGGCCCCCCAGCCGCGTGACCACCTGCACCAAAAACAAACAGTCCGGGACCTACCCTCGCTGCAGCTTTGGCAACTGTAGAATGCCGTGGGGGTGAAGCCGTGCCAGTCAGCACCCGGCTCCCCCCAGCCCCAGCAGAGCCTGCGGCGTCCGGGACCTCAGAGGCGCTCAGCACCGCAGACGCAGGGCGGAGCGGGGCCTGCCCGGACTCCCCCCGCCCCTGCGCGGGGAGGGAGCGAGCCGCTGAGAGGGGGGAATCCCGCAGGGCTGTGGCGCGTTGCCATGCCACAGGCAAAGACCCGGATGGTGACTGGCCGGGCTGCGCAAGCCGCGTGGGGGGGAAGCCGCCGAGATCGAGCCCAGAAGGGTCCCGCCGGTAGCGCGGAGCCTGAGCGCAGAGACCGCCCGCCCCGTGGGGGGGGTCGTGCACTCTCTCTGGCACTCGGAGCTTCTGCCAAATCCAGCAGATCTCCGGTTACTAAGACCTCACGCCCCCCGGGGCTGGGCTCGGCACGAACTGTTGTGTCAATCTCGGCCGAAGCCGACCAATCAGCTGCCGCCTCGTCAGCAGAGGGCGGGTCAAATTGCACGCCCTCTGCCCCGGGGGGGAACTTGGTGGAAACGCCACAATTCGGACACTCTATGGTTAAACTTGCACAGGCTAACGACCCTGCCCCCTCCCCCAGCGCCGGGAAGGTGCAGGGAAAAGGGTAGTCTTCGCCGCTCCGCCGCCCCCGCCAAAATCCCGGGGCTCAGGGGGGGCAAAGCCGGCGCCACCAGTCCCCCAGGGCTTTCCAAGGCCAATTTGTCCCCGAATGCCTGCCAATCATCCCAGATCAGCTGGCTAGCGAGCCGAGCACTCTCTGGGGGGGACCCATCCCCCACATCAGCGACCTGAGGCAGGAGGGGGTGCTCCGGCGCTGTCTGAAACCTGAGCTCCTCCTCCTCTTCCACCTCAGCCAGCTCGGAGAGTGCTCCCGGCTGACCGAGTGAGTCCACGGGAGTGGCTGTTCCCGACAGACTGCTGCGGCCTTGAATAACAGAATTCACGCATCTCCAGGAGATCAACAAATTTGCCACATCTAGACTAAACTCCACAGCTAGCATATCAATCAGAGCATCTCCTATCTCCGCCCAAGTTGCCTTAGAAAAAACATCTCCAGACTCCTGGAAGAAACCCCGTTGTTTCCCCCAGAAATACACATTTTCCAACTCCGTTCTGGAAACCAAGACTCCCTTTCTCTCCAACACTATCTCTAAAACCTCTAACGCCAAGGTATCGCATGAGGAATGCGTAATAACCACCATTCTAGAACCCTAGCTGCCAGGGAAATTCCCTACCTGACAAAACAAGCCTGCACTTCCCCGTTGGGCGCCAGATGTCGCACTTGGACACAAAAGAACCACGCAGACTCAGCTCTGTCAAGACAAGAAGCAAGCAGGGGGGTCCGACGACCCCGAGCTTGTTTATTTATATGTTCTTAGAAACCACTGTGGATTGGAGGGTGAGGTTACCACCCCTCAATTGCACTGGTCAAAGGAAAAATCCATCAAATGTCTCCACCTAGGAGAATGGAATGCAAACAATAAAGGACGGTTAGCAAAACATGGCTATGTTTACAGAAAGTGCGTGAGAACTCTGTTACAGAAATGAAAAACATCGAAGAACTGCAAAACTCAGGGCGACATATAAACCCAAGGGAATAATGCCTAGGTGAGTGTGCTTATGGAAAGGGGCACCCCCAGCACATTCCCGGTTCTGAATAAAGGAATGCTTTGTTTACAGTTTATGCTGTAAAGCGATTTTCTTTGATTCAGAACAAAGAAAACATGATGTCAGAGAAGCCCCCTCCTCCCAAGATGGCGGCCATTGTAGCAGACCACGTGGACCAGAAGATAAAGGTGATATGGCAGAGAAGCCCCTCTTGGCTCAATCTTCCCTCTGGAACAAAAAAATAGGAAGGTAGGAGCTTACAAAGCAGTTCTGGTGGCAAATGGGGGGTCCTGGCATTGTCTGGAGCAGCTCCAGGCCTGTGGTGTCAGCCTCTCTGCTCCCTTTCAGCCCAGCTGGACCCAGTTGGTGTCGGTGCTGCAGTTCCAAGTTGGTGCTGCATTGTAGGGGGCGGGGAGAAACGGTCCCGCCAAGAACCAAAAAGATGTGGCCCGAGGTTGGGCTTTCCCAAGGAGCAGCTGCGAAAAGGTATTGTGAAATTCGCTCTGGAACAGTTTAGGATTGTGAAATGCAGCTTCTTGTGTTTTGACTCAGACCTGCCTCAGGCAACCCCCTCAGGAGCCCAGAGAAAAACAAAAGAGCCCTTGCCGAGTGTGCATTCTCTCTTTTTAAAGGGACCCAGCACTCCTTCTTCCGTGAACTGGGGGCAAAACACTCAAGATCCATTTCCCAGGTTGCTGAGTCTTAAAGTGACAGTGTAGTGGCTTGACCTTGGCTGGATGCCAGGTGCCCATCAAGCCACTCTATCACTCCCCTTCCCAGCGGGACAGGGGAGAGAATAGGATGGAAAACAACTATTAAGTTGAGATAAGGCAGTTTACTAAAGCAAAAAAAAAAAAAGCAAAAGTTTGTGCATGCATAAGCAAAGGGCAAAAAAAATTAACCTCTACTTCCCATCAGCGAGCAATGTTCAGACACTTCCTGAGAAGCAGGGCTTCAGCATGTGGAGCGGTTGCTCTGGAAGACAAACCTTGTAAAATAAAGAATGCCCCCTGTTCCTCCTCCCTCCCTTAGCTTTAAATCTGAGCTGATGTCATATGGTATGCAAAATCCCTTTGGTTAATTTTGGTCAGCTGGCCTAGTTGTGTCCCCTCCCAGGATCTTGCTGTCAGAGACCGGAAATATTGATGTCTCAAGACATTTTGGGATGCATGTGTGTGTGGACAGGGACAAGTCGGGCCTTGCCCAGGCAAGGCAGTGAACTGCCCCACACCCCCCAGCCCTAGAGCATCCCAGCCATGTAGTGTCTGTCAATCATTGGCACACTGGAAGCAGGGCTCCACTCTACCCAACCCAGCTCCTGAGTGGCCAAATGATCAGAAGTCCCACCTGGGAGGAGGGCCCACGAAGACTCAGAGGTATTTAAGTCTGAGCATGAGGCGATGTGTTGGTTTTGCAGGGCCTGATTTTTGGTAGCGGGAGGGCCACAGAGGTGGCTTCTGTGAGAAGCTGCTGGAAGCTTCCACTATGTCCAGCAGAGCCAATCCCTGATGGCTCTCATGATGGACGTGCCGCTGGCCAAGGCTGGGCCAATTAGAGGTGAAGGTAACGCCTCTGTGATAACATATTTAAGAAGAAATCAAAACAAAGTTTGTGGCATAGTTGTAATTATTCCAGCTAGAGAAGAATAGGAGTGAGAATATGTGAGAGAAACAACAATGGAGGCACCAAGGTCAGTGAAGGA
Source organism: Amblyornis subalaris (assembly GCA_018881555.1). Lineage (NCBI taxonomy): Eukaryota > Metazoa > Chordata > Aves > Passeriformes > Ptilonorhynchidae > Amblyornis > Amblyornis subalaris. The sequence continues at coordinate 155,169 of JACAXG010000327.1, read as the reverse complement.
GGGGGAGGAGGTGCTCCAGGCACCGGAGCCGAGATGTCCCTGCAGCCTGTGGTGAGGACCATGGTGAAGCAGGTTGTCCCCCTGCAGCCCATGGAGGTCCACATGGGATGCAGAGATCCACTCGCAGCCTGTGGGGGAGGTGCCCACACTGGAGCGGGTGGATACCAGGACCCTGTGGTCCAGCAGGAGTCCTGTGGAGAGAAAGGCCTTGCTTCCAGGCTGGAACAGCCATCCTTGGAAGACTGATCCCATGGCAGAGTGACCCATGCCGCAGCAGTTTTGGGAGGACTGTCTGCCCGTGAGATGGACTCACGTTGCAGCAGTTTTGGGAGTACTGCTACTCGTGAGATTGGACCCACGCTGGAGGAGTTCGCGGAGAACTGTCTCCCGTGAGAGGGACCCCACAGTGCAGCAGGGAAACGATTCCTCTCCCTGAGCAGCGGAAAGAAAATCTCAGATGATGAACTGACCAAAACCCCTACCCCATCTTCCTGTGCTGTCAGTGGGAAGGAGGGAGGGATTGGGGGGAGGCAAGGATGTTCTTAAGGGCTTATTTTACTTCTCATTCTCCTACTCTGATCTTGTTAGTAATAAGTTCACTTTGTATCATTTAGTTGAGCCTGTTTTGCCCTTAAAGTGTTTTCTCCTGGTCCTTATTTGAACTCATGAACCCTTCATTAAATTTTCTCTCCTCTGTCCAGTTGCAGAGCAGAGTGAGTGGGCTTTTCATGGGTGCCTGGCGTTTGGCCAGTGTCAAACCATGACAGGCGAGCACGTCTTGACCCTATCATCCTCTTGGAGTTTCTATCTGAACATCGCTGGAACCCAGGAGTAGGTAGCTATATGTGTCCTTTTCTATATCTTCACTGTCTTTCTGTCTTTCTTTCTTCTTCTTCAAATTCCCTCTTCTTGGAACATTTTGGGTAATTTAACATCAATCGGGTTTAAAGTTTGCTAAGTTAAATGGGCCAAATTAATGCAGTGAGAAGTGGTTTATGTTGATTGGATGTTGTACTAAATTTTTTGCCAAAGTTCCCTGATCTTCTTAAGTTTGCCAGTAAAGTAATTTTGACCTCTTGAGAATATCTGGTCAGTATTTCTCCTGTGCGTCTAACCCAGAGTATAGGAACCTCTAAACCCCTTTCAGCAAGTTGTTTGGGGCCTTACACTTGCTGACTCCCTGCCCCTTGATGGGGGGGAATATGTTAGAGACAGTGCTGATGCTGTGCCAGCACTGCTCAGCAGTAACCAAAACAGTGGTGTGTTATCAGTACCTTTCAGTACCTTTCCAGCTATCAATGCAAAGCAGCACTGTGAGGGCCGCTAAGGGAAAATGAACTCTCTCTCAGTCAGACCAAATACAATCTCCACCCCTTATTCCATACCATCTGTAGTGGTTTGACCTTGGCTGGGTGCCAGGTGCCCACTAAGCCGCTCTATCACTGCCTTTCCCAGTGGGACAGGGGTGAGAATAAGATAGAAAAATAACCAGTGGGTTGAGATAAGGCAGTTTATTAAAGTGACAGACAGAAACAAGCAAAGATCTGTGCACGCATAAGCAAAAAGGAAAATAAAGATTAATCTCTACTTCCCATCAGTGAGCGATGTTCGGACACTTCCCGGGAAGCAGGGCCTCAGCATGCGTAGTGGTTGCTCTGGAAGGCAAACATTACAGAATAATGGATGCCCCCCCCGTTCCTCGTCTCTCCCTTAGCTTTTATATCTGAGCTGATGTCATATGGTATGGAATATCCCTTTGGTTAACTTGGGTCAGCTGGCCTGGTTGTGTCCCCTCCCAGGATCTTGCCCACTCCCAGCCCCTTGATGGGAGAAGGAATGTTAGAGGGACAGCGCTGCTCAGCAGTAGCCAAAACACTGCTGTGTTATCAACACCCTTCCAGCTCCCAATGCAAAGCACAGCACTGGAAGGGCTGCTGAACTCTACCTCAGTCAGACCCAATACACCATCATACTCAGATCCCACATAATTTATATATTTTCCAACTGTTCCATTGTATTTATTTCTCATTACTGGAATCTCTTCTTACCTGCATGTACAACTTAAACTACATCCTTAAACCATATCTATACCAAACATACATTTCCATTAACTACTATCCCCTGTCCTTTCACAGATAGATATTATTTTCCCATTTCATGGGCTTCCTTCACCCCTCCAGTTCCAGGACTTGGGCTCCATTCCAGCAGGATGGGTGGTCAGAACAGGAGAAGCAGTACACTTGATTGTTGGCCAATGACACCAGCCCATCTCGGGTCATCATCTCATTCTCCCTGCTCCTCGCAAAATTCATTATTCATCAGCTCATGACATTCCTGCTACTTTACTTCCTGCAACATAAAACTTACACCACAGATTATTTTTACCCCAAGGTTAAATCTCCTTGAGGCACACACCAGGTCTCCCCATACTTCTGCGTTACCCACCAAGTACACCTTGGTCCTTGGGCAAAGACAATCCCGTGAATGTGTTTGCCTTTTTCCATAGGAGTCCACACCAACTTCCCAAGCCACTTCCCTATGTGTAGTGCAGGGACCTTATCTCCTCCCACAGTATGTAGGGGTTTTGTTTGACCAGGACCAGGGTGGTGAGCAGATCCTTTGGTGTTAACCAGACTGTCGCTGTTGTACCAGGGACGGAGCAAAATCACGACACAAAGTACCATCCAGGAAGAAGGTGAAATGGCATTATTTATTAATATACAGACCCGTTTTATACCTTAGTATACTTGAATGCCACAAGGTCATTGGTCCCTTGGCCACCCACCTCTCAGGGTGATTGGCTGGGCCTTGCAACACCCATTTCAAAATATTTCTCTAGTCAATATCATAACAATACTGCATAACAACTTCACAGGTGCAAGATAAAGGAATTCGATTGCAAAACATCTCACTATTTTTCATAGCTTGCATGAGAAAAAGCAGGCTCTCACAGAATGCTGCGAAAGCTGGAAAATTTCTCTGCTGAAAGCTTTTCAGTATCCACAATTCCCCCTTTTTGTTTAAGACCAAAAAGGTAGCGTTTGCAATCCTATGCAGGATCCCTTGCAGCAAGAACAAACAAAGCATAAGGAGTCCGTTTGGCAGTTGGCCAGTTACCAAACAGAATCTAAATCAGACAGTGATTTAAGGTAGGCAGAGAGATTCTCCAGCAGTGCCATGGGAGATAGATCTAACAAACCCAATTCTACATCAGTTATTAATTCTAAATAGCCTTAAGGGCTCTACATCAGTTGCTAGTTCTGAATAGCCTTAAGGGCTCTAACATTCTGACTCCATAACACTCTGACCCCATAACAAAGAAAATTAAAATTCAGTCTCTGCTTGTAGAAGGACCATCCGACTGATGGTCAATATCCTGGTCATCATCAGAAGGATCATCTGGTTGATGGTCTGCATTCTGGTCATCATTCGGAGGTTGCCTGTTCTGCCTCTGGTGCCGCGGGTCAGGGCGAACACATCTTGCAGGTAGCCATCGTACCCCAGTATCTGTGGAAACACAAGCATACCCACGATGCCAAGCAATAAGCTCACATGGGCCTTCCCACTTGTTAGTGAGTAGGTCTCGTACCCAGACTTTCGCTCGAGGCAGGTGCGTCTCGCCTGAAGACTGCAATGAGAGAAAATGACTCAAAATAACAGGATTATTTGAATTTGGTGGCACTGTAAGGTGATTAATTGTATATAGAGCTTTTTCTAATCGGCTCTGTGGGGTTTCTCCATGCATTCCCCCTTTTTGTTTCTCTAAAACACGCTTCAAGGTGCCATGAGCGCGTTCAAGAATGGCTTGGCCAGTAGGAGAATGTGGAATACCAAAACTATGGTCCACACCCCATAGGTGCAAAAACTGCCCCATCTTCTGTGAAACGTAGGCAGGGCCATTATCGGTTTTCACAGAGGAAGGCATGCCCAGGATCGTGAAAGCCAATTTCCAATGGGCAATGACATGGCGGCCTTTCTCTCCAGTAGGAGCAGATGCCCACATAGCTGAGGAGAAAGTGTCAATAGACACGTGCACATACTTAAATCGGCCAAATTCAGGGATATGCGTTACATCCGTCTGCCAAAGCAGCAAGGCTTTTAGGCCTCTGGGGTTTACCCCCAATGGCAGAGGTGCAGCGAGTCCGTGACAGCGCAAGCGCTGACAATGTCACGAGCCTCAGTTGGCGTTAAATGAAACTGCTTCTGCAGGGTATGCGCACTTTGATGGAAAAAACCGTGCGATGCCTTGGCTTGCGCAATTTTGTCAGGCTGAGGCGCCACCCACGCAGGGTTGGCTAGCATGTCAGTCCTAGCATTACCTTCTGTTATGAAACCTGGCCAATTGGTGTGACTTCGAATATGCAGAATGTAATATGGGTGCACTCGAGCTTGAATCGCACACCACAAAGTTTTCAACAGTGAAAACAGAGCCGCATTATTGACCTCTTTTAGAAGTGAACAATCTAAGCGTTGGGTTATGTCTGCTACATAAGCAGAATCAGTGACCAAATTCAAAGGTACCTGAGAGAACTGCTGAAAAGCCATGGCAACAGCCCTCAGTTCAACCAGCTGGGCTGAGCCTGACTCATGGCCTTCCAGCACCTGCCACTCAGATTCCTCCTTCCAGATAACAATGGCTTTCCCACTTTTTCCGGAACTGTCAGTGAAGACGGTGGGTCCTTGCACTGGTCGATTTTGCCAACTGCAGTAAATTATGGCTGGGCAGATGATAAGCAATCTGCCCCGAAAAGTTCTTCAGTGCACTTTGCAAAGGAGTGCTGTTGGTAAGGCTCCACTCAAAGTGTTCCTGCTGTACTGGAAGAACAATCGTTGCAGGATCCGCTGCCATTAATTGCAAACACCGTTGACGGCATTTGATTATCAGACAAGTGATCAATTCAAACAACGTGGGTGCTGTCTTTTTTGGCTGATGAGCCAAAAAGACCCATTCCAGGATATGCAAAGGGTCGGGCCATTGCTTATTCCACTGGCCAATGATACCTGTAGGATGAAGATCTGGAGTGGTAATGAAAACAGTGATATCAATGGAGGGATCCACTCGATAAACCTGACGAGCAGAAATAGCCTGTTGAACCTCCTCCAGGTTCAGGAGTCAGTTTCAGAGGTGAATTCAACTCGGGGTCCCCCTTTAAAATATTAAAAAGCAGGGAAAGTTGTGTCGTGGTCAGCCCTAAGTAAGGACGTAACCAATTGATGATACCCAGCAATTTCTGAGCATCATTCAGAGTCTTAATAGAAGCCGAGAATTGCACCTCCTGGTGTTGTATAGTTTGATCCAAAATTTTGACTCCTAAATATTTCCAAGAAGGATGCTGTTGAACTTTCTCCGGAGCCACTTGCAATCCATAAGAATGCAGAGCAGCGAGCAGCAGAGGCTGTATCCTCAGCAGCTCGTCCTGGGTGGATGCTGCCACCAGGATATCATCCATATAATGGTAGCAGTATGCCTCAGGAAACTGCTCCCGGACTCCGGACAAAGCTTGAGCGACATACCACTGGCAGATAGTCGGTCTGTTCCTCATGCCCTGAGGTAGAACCTTCCATTGATACATCTTCACAGGTTCGGCATTGTTTACTGCAGGCACAGTAAAAGCAAATTAAGGTTTGTCATTAGGATGCAAAGGAATCGTGAAAAAGCAACCCTTCAAATCAATGATCAGGATTTCCCACCCTGTTGGGATCATGGTGGGTGAGGGCATACCTGGCTGCAATGCCCCCATATTTTCCTGTGGAAACACCTGTTCTGTTTCTTCCTTTACTATTTCAAGAGTTCTTTGCTCAGAGTTTGGAGTTAGACGCAAGAGACGCTGAGATGTTCTTCTAATTAGATTGTTTATTAAGTTCTTATCTATAGCACAACAGCACAGAGCATTCTCTATGTTAGAAAGGTGGAAAATGGCCTCGAACCATGAGTTCCAAGGTTATTTAAAGTCTAATTTATCCAATTATAGACTGCCAACTAACATGTTTTTACTTATAATCCAGTGACTGTTCATTTAGTGTCCGCATTGTGGGCTTTCTGATCCAATGATTAAACTATTCAGACTTATGAAGAAGAAGGAAGAAAGAAGAAGTAAAAACCCACACTCAAAATCCTCCATCTTGCCACTAATACATTGTTAATAACTCATAAACCCAAATTTCTACATCTCTACATATTTCACCCAGTGGTATAACAAGTTGTCTTTTAATTACTACAGTGAAAGCCCAGGGTTCCAACATTTTCCATCACTGCATTAACATCCCAGAGATCCTGTAACAAGCTCCATTTCCCTGATTTTTTTTTAATCACGAAAACAGGAGTATTCCAGGGACTAGTAGAAGGCTCAATGTGTCCCTGTTGTAATTGTTCCTGAACCAACTGACGAAGGGCAACTAATTTCTCTTTTGGTTGGGGCCACTGAGCTTCCCAGATAGGTTTGTTTACTAGCCACCGCAAAGGCAGTGTAGGACACTGGGTGCCCTTCAGCACAGTGATCCCCATCAAAAATGCGTCCCAATCCGTATCCCCTAAGCTGCCAATACATCTCACCCCCAGAGGTTAAGCGGAGCTGCAGTGACATAGGGCCGAACTGTAGCTGTTTGACCCTCTGCGTTTTTTACCACTACAGGTCGTTCGCTTAAATAGCTCTGTGTGGTTCCTCCCAACCCTGCGATGGCCGACCCCACAGGGGCTAAAGGCCATGTCGGAGGCCACACAGAGAAGGAGATGATTGTCACGTCAGCGCCCGTGTCGATCAAACCTCGGAGGTGGATCTGGGGCGGACGGGTGTTTGGCAGGATTAGGGTACACGTCATCTGTGGCTTTTGGCTGGAGATGTCTGCAGTCCAGAAGATCTGTGGAAGTCCCGTAGATCCAAAGCCACCATCTCCACGACTGCATTGTGCCGTCCTGGGAACACATGACTTAAAAGGCACAAGTTGAGCAATGCGAGTCTTTGCAGGGATAGTGACGAGGGGGTGGGTGTGGAAACCATAGCAGAAATCTGGCCTGTAAAGTCAGCATCAATGAATCCTGGGTGTACAAAGATTCCTTGAAGGGTGACACTAGATCTTCCCACAAGCAGAGCACTAAATCCCTGACCTAGGGGTCCAAATGCATCCCAGGGAACCTTATAAACACGACAGGATTCTAAGACGACTGTTGCTGCGGTGTGTACATACACGCCGGCTGATCCCTGGGTCCTGCCTCTGAGCTGGCTGATTAGGTCTGTGTCAGTGCCATGCCCCGGGGAAGCATTTGTGTCGGAGCGCAGTTCCCCTTTATGCTCCTGATCGAGTTTCCCGAGTTAAACAAAGGCTGACCATTGGCATGGTACACAGATCTACAGTAGTCTGAACAATGACCTGGCCTACCGCATCTCTTGCATTGGGAACTTCCCTTGTTCTCCTTTCCCTTCTGTCTAGCCTGTTTCTGTTTGTTCGCAGCCTTAGACTGCCTTTGTCCACGATCAGGATATGCTTGAATAGGCCGCAGAACTGCAGCCAAAGCAGACGTTTTATGGTCCCCGGACCCCACCTTAGAGCAGGCTTCAACCATATCTGTTAGTGTAGGGTCCCCTGGTAGAGCATTTATGATCTTTCTACACTCATCGTTGGCATTGTCTCTTGCTAATTGTTTGCACAATATCTGCCTTAACGTCACATCTTCAACCTGTTTCTCAAGGGCTTCAGCAATTTTTTCCACGAAGGGTAAAAATTGCTTTTTGTCCCTGAGATATTTTCACACACCGTGTTTTAGGAGCAGCCATATCTATGCTTTTTACTAAGGCTCCCATACCAATCCTTTGAGCCTGTTCAAGGACCAGAGGATGCCAGGTAGCTTGGAGATCAGGACTGGAAAAGAAATTCATTCCTATAAGGGCCTCTACTCCAACTCCACGTCTGGAATTGTCAGGATGCGCATTCGCATTTTCCATTGCAGCTTTTTCAGCCATCCTTCTCCAGTTACTCTCAAAAACTGTAAACTGCACAGGTTGAAACAACACCTGACCTAGATGCTTAATGTCATACGGAGCAAGCAGATCAGTATTCAACACTCTAATAATTTGCATGACTTCAGGAGAGCCAAGCCCATATTGGGCTACCTTGGACTGTAAATCCTGGACTACTCTCCATGCAATAGTAGCATGCACGTCAGATTTTCCCGTATTCGGGAGAGCCTTAAGGACAGGATAGGCTTGGATATTCCCCTGCGAGATGTCACTATCGCCTTGATCTACTTGTACACCTTCCTGAGGTTCTGTACCAATTGCCCGGTCCTGCATAGTTCCCCGTGCCTCTCCAGGTTTCCCTATTTTTTCTAATAAACCCCAGTCCCCCTCTTCCAGAGCCCGCAGCCTAACGTCCTCCCAAAAATGTCTTGGATTTCTCGGGCGCACGGTCACCCGACATGATGGGAGGGTCCAAGGACGGTTCTGCCTCGCTGGTTGCCAGTGCCCGGTTGCTGCCTTGGTCTCCCACCGTGGATCAGGCATGTCTTCTGTAGCACTGCTTGCTTCGCCGAGTGGAGGTGCTCCCGACGGCTGCATTTGTGGCATTGCTGCTTGTGCAGACACCGCTTGTGATGGCACAGCTGCCTGTATGGGCACCGCCGCCCGTATGGGCACCGCCGCCTGTATGGGCACCGCCGCCTGCGTGAGCATCATAGCCGCCGCTTGTCTGGCAGCCGCCACTTGCGGGGGGGTCATAGCTGCCGCTTGCGCCGCCCGCGCCGCATCCGCCCGCACCGCGTCTTCCTGCTGGGCAGTCGCATCTGCCTGCGGAGTGGTCAGCTGCAGCAGCAGCCCCATTGCTTCCTGCAGCACCGCCAGCTGCCGTGTAGAGAAACCTGGCTCCGCCATTTCCGGCGGCAGCGCCATATGCCCATGCGCAGGAAGATGCCGCGATGCGGGCGCATGCGTGGAACAGCCAGGCACCATGGGTGCGTGCGCAGAAGAAAAACCATACGCCGGCAGCACGGGTGACCGCGGCGCCACGTTGGCCGCTGAAGGCGGCTGTGGCAAATACGGTGAGAGATACAGCACAGCTGCAACTGGTGATATCCCAGCTGCCAGAGCCTCTTGTGGCAATGGAGGGGCCGTGGGAACTACGGCTCCAGGGGCGCTAGCTAAAGGCAGGGATACAGGCGTCTGTGCCGCGGAAGGGCGGGGGGGCGGCGGGGGGGGGCCTGGGGCGAAGGGGGGCGGACGTGCCGCGAACCCTCCCTGTTGTCCGGCTGCCTTCGCGAATTGTTCCACAGGCGAGGGATATTTTGGCATAACGAAGTCGCACGGAGACGGATATATAGGCAGAACATAGTCATGGGGCGAAGGGTAGGATCTCCGCGCAGCCTCCGCGACCCTCCCCGGCCCCGATAGTATCGGAGACGCGGGAACTATCTCAGTCTCCGGCGGCGCCGGGGACAGCCCTGGGGACAGCTCTGGAGACCCGGCATCCACGCTGCCTTGAGTCTCTGCAGTCTCTGATGGCTCCAGTCCCTCAGAAACTATATCCCCCTCAGAACCCTCCGGCCCGGGCAATCCTTTGCTTTCTCCTCCCGCCGTAACTCGTAGCAAAAGATCGTATAAAAACCGCCAAACGCGGACCAGTTCGGCCACATCATCTTCCCCATATGTGAACTCATGAATTAATCTATCCCACAGCAATCGCCAGGTCTCGAGGCTGAACGCATTGTCAGGTTTCACAGAAAACCTATGGGCCACCGCCCAGTTTAATAATTCACTCAGAGCGGCATTCGACAGATCGGCTCTTGTCAGAGCTAACACGGTCTTCCAGGTAGAGAGTACTGTGCTTTCTTTAGAGCTTTTATGTCCCATCTTTTCAGGGTTTGTCTAAAACCTTGGTACCTGGACCAAGGGCTCTGTCCCCATAGCCCCCGGGGGGGTTTTCACGTACCTCCTGACGAAGACGCGCCGCGTCCCGGTTCGGCCCGGAGTTAGTCAGGCGCGGTCGTAGGACACGTCGTGGGTCACCAGATGTCGCTGTTGTACCGGGGACGGAGCAAAATCACGACACAAAGTAACATCCAGGAAGAAGGTGAAATGGCATTATTTATTAATATACAGACCCGTTTTATACCTTAGTATACTTGAATGCCACAAGGTCATTGGTCCCTTGGCCACCCACCTCTCAGGGTGATTGGCTGGGCCTTGCAACACCCATTTCAAAATATTTCTCTAGTCAATATCATAACAATACTGCATAACAACTTCACAGGTGCAAGATAAAGGAATTCGATTGCAAAACATCTCACTGTTTTTCATAGCTTGCGTGAGAAAAAGCAGGCTCTCACAGAATGCTGCAAAAGCTGGAAAATTTCTCTGCTGAAAGCTTTTCAGTATCCACACCAGACAAGTGGCTTCTACTAAATTTGTATCCCAATCCTTCCATGTCCCATTACCTAATGCTCTTAAGTCTTCAGCAGTCCATTATACCTCTCAGTCTTTCCAGAGGCTTGTGGGTGATAAGGGATGTGATATTTCCACTCAATGCCATGTTTCTTTGCCTAGGAGTTTGAGAGGTTATTTTGAAAATGGGTCCCACTCTCTGCTTCAGTTCTCTCTGGGGTACCATGTCACCACAAAATGTGTCTCTCAAGGCCTAGGATAGTGTTTTGAGCAGTAAGACGGTTTACAGGGTGTTTCCAGCCAGCCACTTCTTGCCTCCACCATTAGGAGTACGTAGCTCTTGCCTTGACGTGTTTGTGGCAGTGGTCCAATGTAGTCAATTTGCCAGGCCTCATCATAATGGAAACCCAGCCACCACCCTCTATTCCAAGGAGATTTTACTCATGTGGCTCGCTTGATAGCAGCACATTTCACATTTGTGAATAACCTGTGTGATGGCCTCTGTTGTCAGGTCCACCCCTTGATCAGGAGCCCATCTGTATGTGGCATCTCCCCTAGATGTCCCAATATTTCATGGGCCCATTGGGCTATAAAGAGCTCACCCTTTTGCTCCCAGTCTAGGTCTACCTGAGCTATTCCAATTTTGGCAGCCTTATCTACCTGTTCATTGTTCTGATGTTCTTCACTGGTGCAGCTTTTGGGCAAATGAGCATCTACATGATGCACCTTCAGTCATGTTTTCTACCTGTGCAGCAACATCCTGCCCCAATGCAGCAGCCCAGATGGGTTTACCCCTGCGTTGCGAATTGGTCTTTTTTCATTGCTGCAGCCACCCCCAGAGGGCATTAGCCACCATCCAGGAGTCAGTGTAGAGATAGAGTACAGGTCACTTTTCTCGTTCCACAATCTCTAGGGCTAGTTGGATGGCTTTTACTTCTGCAAATTTGCTTGACTCACCTTCCCCATCAGCAACCTCAGTGACTCGTGTGGACTACACACAGCAGCTTTCCACCTCTGATGGTTTCCTATCACATGGCAGGATCCATCAGTAAATAGAGCAAAGTCTCTTTCCTTTTCTGGTAACTCGTTATATGGTGGTGCTTCTTGGGCATGAGTTACCTTCTCAGGCAATGCTCCAAAATCTTTGCCTTCTGGCCAGTCCATAATCTCTTCCAGAATTCCTGGGCAATTTGTTTTCCCCAGTTTAGCTCATTGTGCAATCAATGCTACCCACTTAGCTTTTATATCTGAGCTGACATCATATGGTATGGAATATCCCTTTCGTTAATTTGGGTCAGCTGGCCCAGTTGTGTCCCCTCCCAGGATCTTGCCCACTCCCAGCCTATTGATGGTGGGGGGGGAAAGTTAGAGAGACAGCGCTGATGCTGTGCCATCACTGTTCAGCAGTAGCCAAAACACTAGTGTGTTATCAGTGTTACCAAATCTCTGAAAACTGGAATAAAACTCCTTAACACCAATTTTTCTGTGTTAAAGAGGGCATCATTTATTTAGGCACCTGGAAGGCATGGGAGATCACTCCTCCTAACATGCCCCCTGATTTCTACAAGCATGTTGCTAATATACAGTCACTACATGCATATTATAATTTGCCTGTTACCACAAAAACCCTCCCCATGTTCCCCAAGTTCCCAAATGTCGCTGTTGTATCAAGGTGGGTGGAGAAGAACACAAAATACAATCCAAGGAGTATGCGAAAAAGGTGGCAAAAGTGGTATTATTTATTAATATACTGACCTCTTTATACCTTAGTACACCTGAATGCCATAAGGTCATTGGTCCCTTGACCATCCACCTCTCAGGATGATTGGTTAGATCCAACTACGCCTTATTGAAAATATTTTTCCAGACATGCAATAACAATACTACATAACAACTCACAGGTGCATAAGATGTTTTTCTAAAAGAAAGCAACTCGCTGTTTTCCATAGCTTTCTATGGGAAAGAACAGCTTCTCACAGAATACAAGAAGTTGGAAAATTCCTCCGCCAAAGCTTTTCAGTATCCACACCCAAACTCAGTCCTTTTTTTGGCTGTAGCTGCATTCCTAAGCCAGACATCTCCTCTTTATCTTCTAACATCCTTGCATGGGGAGTAATTTCTTCATGCCTTGCTTCTCTGCTAAAGGTTTGCAGACAGTGTCTTCTCTGCTAAAAGTTTACAGTCACAGTGTCTTTCTACTAAAAGCTCAGTTACAGTAGAAATTGAATTAACCTTTTTGGTATAATCAGTACCTTTCCAGCTACCAATGCAAAGTACAGCACTGTGAGGGCTGCTGAGGGAAACAACTACAGCTCAGTGTCTTGGTTTGACACTGGCCAAATGCCAGGCACCCACTAAAGATTATTCTTGGGGAACTAAAACTTATTTTCATGAGGGGAAATAGGGATTATTGAGGAAAATGAAAAGACTTCAAGGCAAAATAGGTTCAAAACTTAAACAGTAAAGAAGATTTATTAGTAATAGAATTAAAAGTAAAAAGAATAATGAAAAATTAAGGCAAACTTCCAGACACCTTTCTCTTCCCAATACCTCCCTCTTCCCACCAACCGTGCAAGGGAAACAAACATGGGGTTTTGGTCAGTATATTAAGAGTCTTTCTTTATATTTATGGAAGAGGATTTCTTCTGCTGTAGCCTCACTCACAATAGCAGCCCTGCCCAAAAGCTGCTGCAGTGAGAAAATCTCTCCCACAGATCTTGCAGTCTTCCCACAACTGCCAGTGTGGGTCATAATAGTCCATGGGGTGTAGTCTTTTAAGGATGAGTTATCCCAGCCTGGAAGTTCCCTTCTTCAATTTCTAAAAGCACTCTGGCGTGAGTACTCTTTTCACGGGCTGTACGTAGATCTCTGCATCCCCCCAAATGCGCTTCATGAATTATAGAGAAACAGTTTGTGATATTATGGCTCTCACCACGGCTTGCAGGAGAAATCTCAGTTCCAGTGTTCGGTGTATCTCCGCTCTCTCTTCCCCCCACTGACCCTGGTGCCGCCATGTTGGCTTTCTTCATGCAGCCGCACCTTTCTGTTTTCTAACTTGGAAGAAAGTCAGCATCTACAAGTTGTACCCAAAGGATTGATCTTGTCTGGCTCCGCATCGGGGAAAATACTCGCCATCTCTCTCGTTGCTGGCTGCATGATGTTATCTGCCTGGTTCAGCGTAAGTTGCGCCAGCCACATGGAAAGGGCCCATCGGACCCATGTGGACTGCACGGCCCCGGCCGCATGGCTGCTCACGGCTATTCATGGCTGCTGGCGACTGCTGGGGTGTGCTTCTCCCAGTGGCTCGACCTCAGCTGCCCACCCGCTGGGCCAGCGGCATGGCTCCAGGCTGGAGCCCGGGGGCCTCGCCACCCCTCGGCGGGGAAAAAGAAAAATGGCCGTTCTTCCGCTTCCTCCTTCTTCCTAATATGTCATCACAGAGGCATTACCGACTTATCTCATTCGTCTAGCAACCTGCCCATCAACTCTGGGCTCTGTGCCATGTCAGAGAAAGTTCCAGCAGACTGTTTTTTCTCTGTTCTTACAAACCAAGATTTTTCTAAATTGCTAAACTACCACACTCAGCCACACCCAATACACACAATAAAAACAGACTTCATTGATTGATGTAGAAAGAATATGCAATACACTTTTTTTGGGTCACCTAGGACACAAACCAACAACAAAAGTCTGTGAAAAGAAACCCAGACACTCGCTGGCAAAAGTGGACACCACCTATGAGAGAGTCTGCTCTACTTTTGTTACAGACAGAAATTAAAACCATCTATTGTTCACAGGCTCAGGCTGATGTATATCTTCCCTCCTCTCACTAACGCTATCTTATACTTTCCAGACTACCAACCCTTGTCCCTCAGACTCATTGGACAACTAGTCCAAGTGAGCTTAAGTTAAGAGGAGTTTTTCACTATTTAGTCTGAAGTTTGTCTTTTCTTTGTGCCTGTTTTTGCCCCTGGTTACATCACTCGGTCTAATAAAAATACTGCTCTTCTCTGTAAACTGTTCTTATGGCTTTAATCCATGACACCTGCATCAACAGCACTACTTTTTTCCAAAATATACTCCAGTAGCCTCAGAGAGACAACAAATGCAGTCGTACTCAGACTCTGTAAGGCAGAAGTTCTGTACAAAGAAATCAAGCTTGACTTTTAGGCTTCAGTTGAGTTTGCAGTGCATTAGGAATTCTCTCTAGTTATAGTGGAACAATTGAAAGTCTTGGATGCAAAGTGGGGTTGTCTCAAGAGATGTTATCCTTGGGCATACCAGGGATTGCTGCTGCATTTAGATTTAGGGTGAAACTCATAAAGATTCTTTCTAGAAATGGGATCCAATGCATTAGATTGTGTTAATATGCACACAGAAGTAAGGCTTCAGCAACATTTGTACTTGAAAGGGTTGCCATTTCCATTGTGGAAGCAAGCCCTTCTGCTATAGATGCCATTCATGATGTTGAAGGCAGGAAGGGTAATGATATTGTGCCTAGGCTTCATACAGCCTCAGCCATTAAAATTCCTAACATCCATGAGCTGCATTAGTCTCTCATTTCTCAGCATCATCCTGGGAATTCATGTTGGGCTGCTTGATGATCCTTTAGAGTCAGTGTGCACCTGAAGACAGACCCTCTTCTGTATGTTCCCCCTGCAGCCCTTGGTCTGTTGTAAGGTATTTGAGCCCTGAAATGTGCCCCAGCCAAACCATCTTCAGTTATTCTTATCAGAGCCCTCAGGAATTCATCAAGGTTACTGAAATGTAAACTGCGCTAAATTGGGAAAGAAAAAGCTGAAGAACAGAATACCAAGACAGCAAGAAGTAGATAAAGAAAGACTGTGCCGCACTGGACTAGAACCAATCATATTTTCTGAAAGGTGCATGCGGAGCGCATGGACAACATAGAGGGACCAATCAACTAATACGTGATCACATGGACAGTAGTTGTAAAATGTATAAGTAGAGTGTAACGTAAACAATAAAGCGTCTTCTGCGTAATCATATTGATTCATTGTCCAGAAGTCCTGAGCCCCCGCATTGGTCCACGTTGTAATTTGGCTGTATGAAAAAGTTGATGCATTTTCATGTGACCAGGATATGAAATTCCTCTGTACAACCACCTTAATCCTGAAGGAAATGGAGAAGTAAAGGCTAATAAGGGGTTTTGATTTATAACCTTGGAAGAAGCCTGGGCTAGCTTAATTAACAGTGATTTATGGCTTTAAGCAGAGGGTTACAGTTCTGTGTTTTCGTAGTGATAAGCAAGAAGCACGTTTTGGGTGGTTTTGGTGGAGGATTTTTAAAGTATAATAATGTAACCTTATAGTTTAAGTTAAGCTATTTGGATGTTACAATAGAAGTGTTCATGAGTACGTGACATGATGAGTAATTGGTCGAAAAACAGCCACATTGCAGAGGTCAAGTTTTACAAGGATAGGTTAACAAATCAAAACAATAGTCGTTTTAGTAGCTTATTGGTCTAAAAGGCTATAAATTGTCATGTAAGGCTAACTCTCATGACTCTCGCCATTTTACAATGTGTTGTTAAAATCTCACGCCAGACAGAGACTGAAGTCTGTTTGTTATTTTAGCAATAAATTGTTAAAATTGCTTCTGTCCTGCCTCTCTGATTGAGAAAGTCTGACGCGATGCCAGGGGTGCTGGACAGACACCCCCGAAGCAAGGTTTAAGAGGACTTAAACCTACATAATCCCATTGTTATTTTCCATTCCTCCAACCTTTTTCACAAAATATTTTATCTGCTGTGACTTTGTATTTATTTCCAGATTGCTGAGACAGTTCAACACATCTGAGCCTGATACTGATCCTGATGCCTTAAACAGAGAAGATAAAACTTTGCAACCATATTAGAATAGTAAGATAAAAAGCAGGTCCTTTTATTGAAAGCTTTCAGGTGCATAATATGGCTATATGCACGCTTGGCATCGGGTTTCTACAGTTTTTAAAAGTTTAACAAATTAGCATATCAATCGAATATGGTCCAATTAAAAGAGAAGTCCATTAGGTCATCTAGCCCCTGGGTTCTGCCCCATTGACGTCAGCCCAGGGGGCTTCTTTGCCTTATTTCTTGTTTATGTCTTCTCAGATTCTGGTTACAAAACCAAAATGTTCTCTCCTTGACAGTATGACCAAACAATATTTCAGGAATGTGTGAGAAGGTTAGCTTATTGTCCTAAAATCGAACAGAAAGGGTACTAGGAGCTATATAACTATGCAGTAGTAGTCTACAGAGCTATGAATATATGAAAAATGTATAAAAAGCAAATCTTAAGGCATCAATCCTGCAGAACCTTGCTACAAACACCTGTTTCAGGAAGGATGTTGGAAGTTGTTAACCTGTGTAGTGCATGCTCAGCTAATGGTGAGTGCTGAGTTTGTTCTGTCATACTCCCTGATTTAATTGTGATATGCTCACTGTTACGTTTATCAGCCAAACAATTTCTAAGAACTGAATAACCTTTTGATAAACAGACTTATTTTCCACGACCCTGTTATCTGGAATTAACTGTATATCTAGCCTTGAATTCTCTATTAAGTCATTTATCAGTTTTCCATTATTTTCATAGAATCATAGAATCACTAAGGTTGGAAAAGACCTCCAAATTCATCAAGTCCGACTGTTAACCCAGCACCACCATGTGCACCACTAAACCATATCCCCGTCCCCAAGTGCCACATTCACATGCCTTTTGAACACTTCCAGGGATGGTGACTCCACCACTTCCCTGGGCAGCTTATTCCAATGCCTGACCACCCTTTCAGTGAAGAAATGTTTCCTTTGTGGGGAGGAAAGGGTTAAAAACGGAAGATTGGCGAGGAGAAAGAGTTGTTTTTAGAATTGTTTTTGCTCAAGATGACCTTGCAGCTGGGGGGTACTAAGAATATTCAGTCTGGGAAATTTCACGTTGTTTTCAGTCTGTCTTGAGAAGTGAATTTCTGTAGAAGATAACAGAATGCTGTAAAAGACCTAAAAAGCATTCTTCACAGGCCTGTGAAGTAAGGGGGGAAGGGAGATAAGAAGCTTGGAGACAGTAAAACATAGCCTTGTGAAGAATTGCACCTGCCCCAGACCTTTTTGATACATGAGCCAGGAATGGCCTGAGTGCTTTTTGTCCCTGCTAAAATGACATAAGCTTAGCAGTGTATGTCCCCGTTTTGCCAGCGAAATAATGGAATAAATCTTTTCACACTTCAGCTGTGGATTGTGGCCATCTTGGTGTTCTTGGTATTCGGTTCACACATTTGGCGTAGTCGGTGACTGCCATGGCCATGGAAAAAGTTGGGGACTGGGGAGGCCATAACAGTGACTCGCCCCCATTTTGGGATGGCCCAGCACTGAGTGTTGGACTCCTGTGGCCACTTTCCTAGCGATGATGGCTCTGCTGGAGGCATGGCTTGAAGCTGATGATGCAGCAGCAGTTACTCTGCAGACAATCAGATTGGTTATGTGTGAATTACCATGGAAAGCAGCATGTAAGTCTGCTTGGAAGTTAGCAGGGAGATTGGGATGGTGGTTAGTCACTGGTCTCAGAGATCTCAACCGTGAGGTTACAGCCTTACAGTGGGAGATGAAAGAGAACAGTGCTTTAAAGGATGCAAAGAAATTTGCACAAGAAGCATTTACTGCTCAAAAGGAGTGCTGCTGTAAGCAGCAACAGCTGGTGGCACACATTGCTAACAAACATAGGCAAAAATATGGGAAAAGTAAGGTCTCAGCTTCTCAGGTGTCCTGGAGTGACTTTATGATGCCATATATCTCAATTGCCTGCTTAATGAAAAGTATTAACTCTGTGTCTTTAAGCTGGCTCAAGAAGCCAGGAGCTATGTTGTGGTTTTCTCTGAAGGATATCTACATTCTTTACCTTTATCAGCTAGCTTTGTTGTGGTTCTTGGAAAAAACTCTGTTTCAGAGGAGAGAGCTCTGGCCAGCCTCTTTTCTGCAGTTGGATGCAGAGGGAACATTTTTACCTTTTTTTAATGTGAGTTTGCGGCACTGCTTTTACTCATATTGGAGGGAGTTAAAACTTACTTTTGGCTTTTCCCTCCTCTGCCTGAGGCACGGAAAGAAGACAGGTTTTTTCTCCTGGGATCGTAGGTTTATTCCCTTCTTCCTTTGGAACTTTACAACAGACCACTGAACTCTGGGGCCTATACCCTGGGCCCGGGAAGAGAGGCCTACACCACCTCTCCCGGAGAGAGACAGAGCAGAAGACCACACCTGCCAAGGACTCAGRACTTTGATTCATCCAGGTTGTCCTCCTCACGAGAGGTTTATTATTAATTTTTTTATTTTCCTTTTCCCTTCCCCCTGGTGCCTGTGTGCACCCCCCCGCCCCAGCTGCTGGGTTTTGTTAAATAAACAGGATTTTTTTCACTTTCCTCCGAGAAATTAAGGGGAGGGGAAGGGAGTTTTGAACCCTATCTTTTGCAGAGGAGGCTCTTCGAGTCTTCCTCCTAAGTTTGTCCAAACCGTGGCAATGCTATATATCCCAATTGCCTGCTTAATGAAAAAATATTAACTCTGTGTCTTCAAGCTGGCTCGAGAAGCTGAGCACTGTTTTGATTTTCTTCGAAGGTGTTTACATTTTTTACTTATCAGCTAGCTTTGTTGTGCTTCTCAGGAGAGAACTCTCTCTGGCCGCTTTTCTGTGTGGCAGAAGGCGAAGGGGACACTTTTTACCTTTTTTTTTCCTGTGAGCTTTCGCCCTGCTTTTGCTCAGCTGAAGGATATTGGAGGGAGTTGAAACTTGCTTTTGGCTTTTTCCCTCCTCTGCCTGAGGCAAGGAAAGAAGACAGTTTTTTCTGGGATTGTGTTTTCTTTTCCTTCTTCCTTTTGTTATAAATGAATGCGTAGGCTGAAATTTTAGTAGCATAATATTGAATAATTGAATATTTATTAGTAAAACAAAGGCAAACAGCGCTGGGCGCTTAGCAGATTGCCAGAGGCGCACTCCATTCATTTTACTGTGAGCTTAAGTACATTCTCAAACTGTTACATATTCATTAAGCCCAAAAGGTAATTTACACTTCACTCAACTCCCCCCTCCCCTGATTCTTGTCCTTTTTGCCATCCTGACGCYGCCTTGGGTCCTCYGGATTACTTCARAAYTGAAAAGGCAGTCATCCCYCTCCRGTATAACTTAATTTGTAGCTGACAATTTCTCTGGGAGGTGTGAGCTTTCGATGAGATAACAGACTTCCTGAGATGCTTGTGAGATCTGGTGAGATAGCAGACTTCCAGATGCATGCAGTTTATCTTCTTTGTTGTCTTGAATTGTCCTGTTCTCTGGTTCTGTAGTTTATTAGCTTAAAGATATTTATTACCATGTATCCATTACAACTATTTCAAAGTTACAATTCACTCTAGTTTTGTTTCTACTTAACTATATTTTACTATTTCTACATAGTACATTATCATTGGTAAATGTTAAATTCATATATGCGAAAGCCAACATTATCATTCACTCATTTATCACATTTTGGAATTGTACAACAGACAACTGGGCTCTGTTCTACATACCATCTCTCTGGGGCCTACACCCTGGGCCTGGAGAGGGCCTACTCTGTACTCAAGCAGCTAGCTAGAGACAGAGCAGAAGACCACACCCAGAAAAGGACTGAATTCATCTGGGTTGTCTTCACCACTAGAGGTTTATTATCTAACATTATTAATTTTTTTCCTTTCCCTTCCCCTGGTGCCTGCGTGCACCCCCCCCAAGCAGCTGGGTTTTGTTAAATAAACTGTTTTTTTCACTTTCCTCCAAGAAATTCTTATTGGGGGGGGAAGGGAGTTTTAGGACCCTATCTTTTGCAGAGGAGGCTCTTCGAGTCTTCCTCCTAAGTTTGTCCAAACATATTTGGCGCCCAATTCGTGGGGGCTCGACCGAGACATCAGGTTTGTGCTCTTATTAAGAACTCTTCATGGGATCCCGAGGCTTAGGATGGAAATATTTGGACAGGGTCCTCGGACTCTGAGACTGAATTTGAGCCAGACTTGGCAGATAAAGAGGTGGTAGAAGCACAACCCCTCATACAAATGGAAGGGCAGCAGGATCTGCTGGATGGAGGGGCACAGGTCACTCGGACCTATATGTTGCGGTGGCTGAGCCTGCAGCAGAAGAGGCTACAGTGACTGGGCCGGCCACAAGAGTGACTGAGGAGCCAGTGAGGCTGGAGGACCTGAGTGCAATAGGAGACTGCTGGTAGGAAGGCTCCAAGGTCTAAGGTCTCCCCCTTGGTCACAGTGAGAGGGAAGGTCTCCCCCATCAGGCCTAGCAGCATTATGTTAATGTTCCCCTGTTCGGTTGGCTTGTTAGCCTGTCACTCTTGTTCCCCTATAAGGTTATGTTCTAGAAAGTTCTCCTTTACTTGACACCCCATTGGTCCTGTTCCCCTGCTCCTCCCCTTGCCCTTCCCTATTGGTTGAAGTTATGTAACCCCACCTATTCTCCACCCCCCTGGCCCTCACCCGATTTCATCCTGATGCTCTCCCCACCCCTTCTTCCCTCAGTACAAAACCCCTGGACCCTCCATTTTGTATGTTCTTGTCTCTGGACCCCTTCACTGCTGGATTAAACTTCGCCTGTGGAACTCCATACAAGAACCCCTCTCAACTCCTTGCCTCTGGCAGACGCTTGTGAGCTATCCTGGTGTGTGTGTGTGTGTGAGTGCTTGCGGAGTGTCTGTGGTTTTACCCAGACACCACCCGACGGCGTGGTCGCTGGTGTGCCTGCTTGAGTGTTCGTGTGGGGCACCGAAACTGAACGCGGCACGCTTTTGGGGACGGCGCAGCACATCACCCGATTAACATCTCCACGCTGCGTCACCTATACCCCAAAAGAGTTATAGGAATTTTTAGAGACTTATTGGCAGAAGAGCGGGGAGAGCACACTGGCATGGATTTTACGAGGTTGGGGCTGTGGTGCTGCATCTATTCACTTATTAGTGGGTGAAAAGGATCTGTTAACTCCTATTGTCACCGAATACTTCACACTTCAGCTGTGGATCGTGGCCATCTTGGTGTTACCTGCATATATTTGGTTCACACAT
The DNA here is from genome assembly GCA_018881555.1 of Amblyornis subalaris. NCBI lineage: Eukaryota > Metazoa > Chordata > Aves > Passeriformes > Ptilonorhynchidae > Amblyornis > Amblyornis subalaris. The sequence continues at coordinate 133,723 of JACAXG010000327.1, read as the reverse complement.
CCTTCTATCAAATCTAAAATTCCCCTGGCACAGCATGAGGCCGTTTCCTCTTGTTCTGTCACTTGTTACCTGGGAGAAGAGACTGACCCACACCTGGCTACAACCTCCTTTCAGGTAGTTTAGAGCAAGAAGGTCCCTGTCCTGGTTCCAGCCAGGACAGGGTTCATTTTTTGCAGTAGCCAGGAGGGAGTGTGGCTAGGACATGGAGGTTAATTTATACCATCTCTCGTCACTGCTGGGGGCAGGGGAAAGGGACTCTCTCTTCTGGGGAGAAGGGGTTCCTTCCAGTCGAGAAAATGTGGAGGACAGAGCCGTCTGGTATTGTTTATTGTTGGGGAGGTTTGTCTGTGTGAATAATTTATTTTCTTATGCCCTTTGTTATTAATATTGTTGCTGTTACTGTTCATTTTCTTATCTCATTGCTGTTTCCAGTAAATTGTTTTTATTTAAAACCCGTGATCTTTGCCTTTTTTGCCTCCAGTTGGAGGGGGGAGGGAGAGTGCCATGTGGTTTGGAGAGTCTCAGTGGGGGCACTGAATTGGGGAGTACCATACCTAAACCATGACAGTCCCCCCCGAGCCTCCTTTTCTCCAGATTAAACACCCCCAGCTCCCTCAGCCACTCCTCATAGGACTTATGCTCCAGACCCTTCACCAGCTTCACTGCACTTCTTTGGACACACTCTACCACCTCAATGTCTTTTTTGTAGTGAGTGGCCCAGAACTGAACACAGGATTTGACGGGCGGCCTCACCAGTGTCCAGTACAGATGGACAATCACTTCCCTGGTCCTGCTGGCTACTCTATTTCTGATACAAGCCAGGATGCCATTTGCCTTCTTGGCCACTTGGGCACACTGCTGGCTCATGTTCTGACAACACCTCCAGGTCCTTTTCCACCTGGCTGCTTTCCAGCCGCTCTGCCCCCAGCCTGGAGCACTGCAAGGGGTTGTTGTGACCCAAGTGCAGGACCCAGCACTCTGCCTTGTTGAACCTCATACAATTGGCCTCAGCCCATTGATCCAGCCTGTCCAGAGCCCTCTGCAGAGCCTTCCTGCCCTCCAGCAGATCAACACTCCCACCCAACTTGGTGTCTTCTGCAAACTTACTGAGGGTGCACTCGATCCTCTCAACCAGATCATTGATAAAGAATCTAGAAGTTTCCCTGGCCAGCTCTTAAGGAACGGGTGTGTGTGGGATAGACTAGATAATTGTTAAAGGTCCCTTTCAACCCACAGGTCCCTTCTGATCCAAACCATTCTATGGTTCTATGAACTCTTGGGTGTAGATGGCTCAGGGCTGATGATAGAAAACCATTTCTGACTGTCAAATGTTACTTTGCACTAGTTAGTCCATAAGCTTAGTGGAACACTAAGCAGATATTTTTGGAACACCTCTACTTTTATAATGATCTGTTGGTGCTCTTAAAACTGTCTACAAGTGGGCCAATACGATTGCTAGGAAATGTTCTTTTAGAGGTTGAAAATTATTAGAAGCAAAAAAATCCTTTATCTGTTCCTTTTCTAATTTAAGTTACAGGCAACTCAAAGTTTATCAGCCAGAGACACCAGTTGTTAAAATGCAGAACTAGTTCATTCTGGGATGGCTGATTAGCTCAGCTGTAGTGATAGACACTTTTAAACATCCTTGCACCATGTTGCACAGTGCCTCTTGCAGTGCTTACAGTGCATCTGCCTTTATCAGCTGGATTTTAATGGGCCTAGTGGCATCTCAACTGACCCTTACTCCAGATAATATAAATGTTTCCGTAATTGATTGGTAATAAACTAATAGTGTTGTAAATTAGAAGCTTGGTTATTGCACCATTTGCTGTTTTTCCACAAACCTAATCTTAGGATAAATTACAAGCATTTTTATCCTGTGATATATTTTAGGAGAATGTTTTGAATAGCATGTCCATGGTATTTGCCAACTCTGGTTAAATGTCAGTCATCTGCTTTCAATTATAAAAGAGCTGTTTCTAGATGCAGCAACTGGCCATGGCAGGAATAAATCAGTGAGCTTGAAAGACCTTGGGGAACTAAATGCTGGTCAGCCTCCCCTCAGCCCTGTGAAGGTGATAGAGCAAATAGTATTGAAAGCTATTTCCAAACATATTGAGGACAAGAAGGTGATTTGGAGTAGTAAGCATAGATTTACACTGGGGAAGTCATGTCTGACCAACCTGATCACTTTATTCAATGAAATGACGGCCTTGGTAGATGAGGAGGGGATGTTGTTCACTTTGACTTTAGCAAGGCTTTCAATGGTGTTTCCTATAACAGCCTCATAGACAAATTGATGAAATACAGATGTGGTGGTTTGACCTTGGCTGGATGCCAGATGCCCACCAAAGCTGCTCTATCACTCCCCTCCTCAACTGGACAGGGGAGAGAAAATATAACAAAAGGCTCATGGGTTGAGATAAGGACAGGGAGAAATCACTCAGCAATTACCGTCATGAGCAAAACAGACTTGACTTAGGGAAATTAATTGGATTTATTATTAATAACAGAGTAGGATAATGAGAAATAAAAACAATCTTAAAATCACCTTCCCCCCACCCCTCCCTTCTTCCCAGGCTCAACTTCACTCCCTATTTCTTTACCTCCTCCTCCTCGAGTGGCACAGGGGGATGGGAAACACAGGTTGTGGTCAGTTCATCATGTTGTCTCTTGCTGCTATGGTGCAGCCCAGGTTATCAAAGGAAGAATCTGCAACATAGCAACATACGCTCCTTATATGTCACTCACATTACGTCTTCTCCTCCGTCACAGAGCCTCAAGCTGTTACAGGCCAGTGTGATTTAAATTCCCTCCAGCTATATTGTTATTAGTTAGTTTAAATTTGTTCCTCCCCTGAGATGATTTTATTGGTTTTCTTTCATGTATCCTCACTCTCCGATTGGTTAAGCTCTGTTATACCTACCCCTTAAAGTGGCAGAGACAGAGCGAGAAGCTGTCTCTCTGCTAGCTCCCCTTCAAGATATGTACCCTGCTCCCACAGGGCAGAGAAAATAAACTTGGACTGCAGCTACAGAGGGTCCGTCTCTTTCCTTTTTACCTTCGCTGCTGCCTTATGAACTGCCTGCCGTGAAAGGCTGTCAGACTAGACAAACTGAGACATGCAAACCTCAGTTAATTCATCAGTCGCTGCTTTTGCGGGCTAAGAACCCTGAAAGCCGCAGGTCCAGCCCGACCTAGGCAAGGGCAGAGCGGCAGTCTCTGCTGCTCTTTCCTCCTCACATTCTTCCCTTGCTCCAGTGTGTGGTCACTCCCATAGGAGACAGTCTTCCACGAACTTCTCCAACATGGGTCCTTCCCACGAGCTACAGTTCTTCATTAACTGCTCCAGCATGGGTCCTTTCCATGGGATGCAGTCTTTCAGGAACAGCCTGCTCCAATGTGGATACCCCATGGGGTCAGAAGTCCTGCCAGCAAACCTGCTCCAGTGTGGGCTTTCTCCACAGGGTCACAGGTCCTGCCAGGACCCTGCTCCAGCACAGACTTCCCATGGGGTCACTCCTTTGGGAGCATCCACCTGCTCTGGTGAGGGGTCCTCCATGGGCTGCAGGTGGATATCTCCTCCACCTTGGACCTCCATGGGCTGCAGGGGGATATCTCTGCTCTGGCACCTGGAGCACCTCCTTCCCCTCCTTCTTCATCGACCTTGGTGTCTGCAGAGCTGTTTCACATATTCTCACTCCTTTCTCTTCTGGTTGCTGTTGCACAGCAGTTTTTTTCCTTCTTAAATATATTATCACAGAGGCACTACCACTGTTGCTGATTATCTCAACCTTGGCCAGTGGTGGGTCCAACACTACCAAAACTTTGTCATGCAAGCCCAATACAACAGAGTAGGTGTATGGACAGTGAGGTGGATTGAAAAATGGCTGAACTGCTGGGTTCAAGGGGTTGTGATCAGTGACACAAAGTCTAGCTGGAGACCAGTCACTGGTGGTGTACTCTAGGGTTTGATCCTGCCACCAATGCTGTTGAATATCTTTATTTATGACTTGGACAGTGGAGCAGCATTGCCTCAAAGTTCACAGATAACACAAAACCATGAGGAGTTGTGGGGGAAGACGACTGGCCCGTTAGCCTTATTGACCCTTATCCATCAGATGAAATAATTAGAGTGTACCCTTAAGAAATATAGAAAAAGGCTGTCGGGGGAGAAACTGCAGCTAGCGGAAGAATGGAGGAAGTTGGATCCAGACAGCAGACAAGAACAGGATGCAGTCCAAAAAACCACAACAGATGGTCAGCGTGCCCGGTCCTAGAACTTTGCTAAAAAAAGTATCGCCTTAACTGTCAGCAGATTTTTCGCACAGGACCGGTGGGGAGTGAGGCCGGCTGCCCCCGCCGGCCCCCTGGGCCGTGGGCCCCTGGCCCGGGGATTGGGGAGAGGCCACTCCCTTGCTAGTGGTCAGCAGGGAGCCAGGGAGCAAGACAGAAAGTGAGAGCAAGTCCTGCGTCATTTCCTAGGTGGTTTTTTATAACATTCCTTTCACAGAGACGTCACATGAACACTAAGTGGCTCATAGAACTGTCCTTTACCTGTTTTTAACCAATCAAATTTGTCTCACACAGGGTCAAACCACGACAACTAACCAATCTTAAGAGCTGTTGTAGCAGCTCTGTTTTTAGCAAGAGATAAAAAGCACAGCTTGTTAGAATAAAAAAGTTCCTTGCTAAGCACTCAGCAGCGATGTGTGTCTGTCCTAACTTCCATACCTGATGACCCCAACGTGATCGGCGAAACAGCCACAGACGTCGCGAGGAGACGGCGGGGCGACGCGCCGTGAGGACAGAGACCGGCGTAGCAGAGAGGCGGAGGAGTCCGTCCATGGTCTGGACCTGTGTCGACACCTTGGACTAAGGTGAGCCACCGGTGACAGTTGCAGTCATGGGGAACCAGTTGACTGCTGAGGAAAAGACTGTAGTATCTACTTGGAAAGCATTGTTATTGCGAAGGGGCATTAAAACCACGGAGGAAGCCCTAAGCGCTACCCTTTTTTGGGCAAGAGAACAGGGGTTTTCCCCTGATGCAGGAACTGCCTTCAGTGTATCTTCCTGGCAGGCGGTGGGCGTAAAAATTTGGGACACTGTGTCAAGTGGCGATAAGAACGCTTCTAGTCTGGCCACTACATGGCGACTGCTCTATGAGACATTAAAAGAATGGAAAGCCGAGCAGGACAAAAGGGATGAAAAGTCTGGGAAGGAGGGGCAATTGCAAGAAATTGAACAATGGAGCTCCTTGACTCCAGCAGAGAAACAGAGGACAGACTCATCAAAGAAATATCTGTCCCCTTTAGACTATGTCAAGCCAAAATATCCTTCCCCATCGGACTTTGTTAAGCCCAAATACCTGTCCCCGGCAGAGCAATTAGAGGAACTAGCACTTTCGGACAAAGAATCCCCCGATCCTCAGAGCCTCAGCAGGCTCGATTATCCACCCTTGCCACAAGACTCTGAGGACGAGGAGGACGAACAATCAATCATGCAGACTCATGAACGGCGGAAGGGGGTGGTCAGTCATGGCTGTGTGCGACGGGTATCGGTGGGCCCCTGGACGCTACCTCCTTGCCAAGTGACTGTGCAGCTGCAGCAACTGGGGCAGTTCCGGGATGAAGTGGAAAAAAAGGCGTTGGAATGTGGGGAATGGGAATTATTGGAGCATTTGGGTATGCCCGAGGGAATAATGAATAGCACTGGGGAGACTGGGGGAGAGGGCGCATGTATAAATACCCCCCAGCTGCGAAGCCTTCCCCGTTTTTAAGGCAGCCCCCAGCATTAATCAGGCGGACAGCCATAGCGTAATAGCATGGCGAGTGGTTCAGGATTTGCAAACATGGGTCATGAAGTATGGTCTAGTGTGACTGCTGAAAAGCTGTCGGCAGAGAGGCCTTCTAACTCTCCCAGCATTTTCATGAGACTTCTCTCTTTCTCTCTTTTCCCAGGCAAAACTATTATAAACAATCCTAGGAGTTTTTGTAAATTAATTAAGCTTTGTGCAGCTGCGCTTTGCTATCATTTTTGCTTAGATAAATATTTTGGAATAGGTGTTGTTAGAATTGACCAATGAACTTGGTAGGTGGCTGACCAAGGGTCCAATAGACTCCTGACATTTCTATAAACTTCAAGCAAGCTAAGGGATATAAGCCGCTCTGTAAAATAATAATAAACTCCGCATCGCTTTGTTCTCCCTGGACTCTGTGTCATATTTCTTAGGACACTTGCGACAGTCTAGGATCCTCGGAGGTCATTCAAATCATTCGTGTTATCAACACGGATTTGCTGGCTCCTTTTTATATTAAACACCTAGCACAGATTTTATTCCAGCCAGTGCAGTTTGGAGTTTTTGAGAGCAACTGGAGACAAATGGCTGAAAAGGCAGCTATGGAGAACATGAGACGAGCACAGGGGGACCCATGCCTGAGGATCAGGGTTGAAGCTCTGATGGGAACTAGCATGTTCGCAAACCCAGACCTGCAGGCACAATGGGATCCCCTGGTTCTTGATCTGTGTCAAAAACTGGGAATAAGGGCTTTGATAAAAACCATAGAAATGGCTTCTCCCAAACCTCGATATGTAAAAATCGTGCAGGGAGTGAAAGAGCCGTTTCTGCAATTTGTCGAGAAAGTTGCTGCTGCATTGGAAAAGCAGGTTCATGATGATAATTTGCGACAGCTGTTGTGTAAACAGTTAGCTCGAGATAATGTTAATGAAGACTGTCGCAAGGTGATTGAGAGCCTACCAGGATACCCCTCCCTAAATGATATGGTCACTGCCTGTTCAAAAATTGGATCAATAAAACATAAAATGTCAGCTTTGGCAGCTGTCCTGCAGCCACCGCAAAAGTGCTTTGCATGTGGGCAGCAAGGACACTTGAAGGCAGACTGTAAACAACGACAATCGGGACAAAGGCAGAAGGGGGGCAGCAGTTCTGAGGGTCTCTTTTGTAATCATTGTGGTAAGCCAGGCCATTATGTGAAACAATGTAAGTCCAAATTTCACGCAAATGGCCAGCCTTTGGGAAACTCGGGAAACAGGAAGAAGAGCGCAAAGGGGAAGAGCGCTCAGACAAGCACTTCCCCAGAACATGTTACAAACAGAGGCTTGCTTAGCCAACTCAGTGGGAGCACAAAAGGATCTGCCGGCGTGGATGTATCCACCGCAGCAACAGTAACTTTAGACTCCCACCAGGTGCATAAGGTTCTTTTGAATGTGCATGGACCCTTAGGTCATGGCTTAAGTGCATTGTTAGTGGGAAGATCAAGTGCTACATTACAGGGAATCTTTGTGCATCCTGGACTTATTGATGCAGACTTTATGGGACAAATTTGTGCTATGGTTTCTACCCCTACACCCCCAGTCACCATCCCTGAAAAAACCCGCATCGCTCAACTTGTGCCTTTTAAGTCCTGTGTCCCTAGGACAGAGCAACGATCCCGGGGAACTGGAGACTTTTGATCTACTGGGGCCCCCCAAGTTCTTTGGGCCCGGAATCTCTCCAATCAGCGACCACACGACATGTACTCTCATCCTACCCCGTGCCAGCCCATCACGGATACGACTTCGAGGTTTGATTGACACAGGTGCTGATGTTTCTATTGTTTCTTCCTCCACATGGCCTCCTGCACGGCCTTTAACCGTGGTAGAATCAACCATTGCGGGCCTAGGAGGCACAACACAGAGCCACCTCAGCACACATCCTGTGTTGGTGAAAAACGAGGAGGGCCAAATGGCTACAATTTGGCCGTATGTTGCAATGGCACCACTGAACCTGTGGGGGCGGGATGTACTTGCAGCTTGGGGTGTCAGGATTGGCACGGACTTTTAGTAGGGGTCACTGCGCAGATGGGCAGCACTGCAACATTGCCACTACGATGGCTCACAGAGAGACCGGTGTGGGTTGATCAGTGGCCCCTGAGTAAGGAAAAACTAGCTGCCCTGCAGGACTTGGTGGCAGAACAATTAAAGCAAGGACATATCAAACCCTCCACCAGTCCCTGGAACACGCCCGTCTTCGTTATAAAGAAAAAATCAGGGAAATGGAGGCTGGTGCATGACCTCAGGAGGGTCAATGCGGTGATAGAGAGCATGGGGACATTGCAACCTGGAATGCCCTCACATACAATGTTATCTGTGGGGTGGGACATTTTAATCATTGATCTGAAAGATTGTTTTTTCACAATTCTTTTGCATCCTCAGGACATACCGAAGTTTGCTTTCACTGTACCCTCGATTAACAATGCTGAACCTGTAAAGTGGTATCAATGGAAGGTCTTACCCCAAGGTATGAAAAATAGCCCCACCATCTGTCAATGGTATGTAGCACAAGCTCTATCTGCAATTCGTGAACAATTTCCTGGCTCATATTGCTATCACTATATGGATTATATACTGGTAGCAACACCGACCCAGGAGGAATTGTTGAGGATACAACCTCAATTGTTTGCTGCCTTGCATTCTTATGGATTGCAGGTGGCTCTGGAAAAGGTCCAATAGTCCCCTCCCTGGAAATATTTGGGAGTCAAAATTCTGGAACAAACGATATGGCATCAGAACACACAATTTCAAACTTCTATTAGAACCTTAAATGATGCTCAAAAATTGTTAGGTACCATCAATTGGCTGCGTCCTTACTTGGGACTGAACACAGCACAGTTGTATCCTTTGTTTGATACATTAAAAGGAGACCCAGATTTAAAGTCGCCTCGAACCCTGACTCCTGAGGCCCAGCAAGCACTGGATGAAGTCCAGCAAGCTGTTTCCACACGACAAGTTTATAGAATAGATCCCTCCACTGATACCACTGTTTTTGTCACCATGCCAGATTTACATCCACAGGCATCCTCGGACAATGGAATGACCACTGGCCCGACCCACTGCATGTTTTGGAGTGGATTTTTCTTCCTCATCAATTAAGGAAGACAGCCTCTACATTATTTGAGTTGATTGCTCAGCTGGTAATAAAATGCCGCCAGCTCTGCTTACAGCTTATGGCCAGAGATCCCATAAAGATTGTATTACCAATACAAGACTATTTTGAGTGGAGTTTTGCTAACAGCGCCCCTTTACAGGCAGCGCTGCAGGGTTTTACAGGCCAAATTGTTTACCACTTATCCAGCCATAAGCTGTTGCAACTGGCAAAGTCAACTCCTCTATCACTATGGCCACAGAACAGTCGTGTGCCCGTACCGGGACCAACTGTTTTCACAGATGGGTCGGGAAAGACTGGGAAAGCCATTGTCACATGGAAGGATAAGTCTGGTTGGCAGGTGTTGGAAGGGCATGAGCCCGGGTCTGCTGAACTCGTCGAGTTACGAGCTGTAATTATGGCATTTCAGCATTTTTCTCATGTACCACTGAACCACTGATTCTTCTTATGTCGCAGATCTTGCACAGCGTTTGGACTGTTCGCTTGTAAGGAGGTGGACAACACTAATTTGTTTTTGTTATTGAAATCCTTATGGGATGTGCTTCAGAAGCGGAAACACTCTTACTATGTTTTGCATGTTCGCAGTCACACCTCACTCCCAGGTTTTGTGGCTGAAGGTAACTCCCGAGCCGACCAGCTTGCCAACCCTGCATGGGTTGTGCCCCAGCCTGACCGGATGGCACAGGCCAAGGTGTCACATTATTTTTTACCACCAGAGTGCACGCACTTTGCAAAAACAATTTTCACTCACGTCAACTCAGGCCCTCAACATTGTCAGTGCCTGTCCTGACTGCCAGGGCTTTGCTGCGTCTTTGCCCATGGGTGTTAATCCCAGGGGTTTGTGGGCGCTGCAGCTCTGGCAGACAGATGTCACAYATGTATCAGAATTTGGCTGTCTCAAGTACGTGCACGTCTCAATCGATACCTTTTCTTCTGTTATATGGGCGTCCCTTCATGCTGGTGAAAAGAGCCTTGATGCCATCGCACACTGGCGATTGGCTTTTGCTGCGCTGGGAGTACCAGCAGTTATCAAAACTGATCATGGCCCTGCCTACGCCTCTGCTCGGGTGAAACAATTTTTGCACCTGTGTGGCGTGGAACACAAGTTCGGCATTCCCCATTCACCCACTGGTCAAGCTGTTGTTGAATGAGCTCATGGCTCCTTGAAACGGATGTTGCAAAAACAAAAAAGGGGAATGCTTGGGGAGCCTCCCCAGAGCCATGTCCAGAAAGCGGTATATATGCTCAACCATCTCACGATACCTTCTGATTCCGACGTCCCTGTTATTTTAAGCCATTTTCTTTCACTACGATCTGACGGGGCACTGGTTTTCCCCCGTGGAAAGGTGTGGGTATGGGATCTCATCACTGGTAAGTGGCAAGGCCCATGGGACCTTATTACCTGGGGACGTGGATATGCTTGTGTCTCCACAGATACCGGTCCTCGTTGGATACCGGCACGGTGTGTGAGACCTGATCTGCAACAGCGTGACCGTCCCCTGGACGATAAGGATGGATCCCGCACTTAGAATCATACTTATGATGCTGTGTTGCGGTGCAGGGTCGAGAGCATTGATAGTGCCTCCGCTCCCGAAAGAGAATGTGTGGATAACCTTAGCCCAGGCCCTGAATCAGTCATCTATGTCTGTCGCTTGCTGCCCCGCAATCGCCTTTTCAAACATGCTTGGTGGCTGTGCCAATTGCTAATCAGACGCTTGTTAAGTGGTGGGCCAACAGGTCTAAGAACGGGGGAGAATCCGTCTCTGACAGGCTCCCGCTGATGCTGAATTTGGTGGAGCCACAGGAGCTTGATATTTTGGGGTCCCTGAGGGTGGCGGCATGTGTCGCCTTCAGTCAGAATGTGACCTACGGCTGGTCCCAAAAAAACTCCTGGTCTGTTACTCCATCCAAAATGTGGTACCGCAAGTACTCGGCATGGTGCAACCAAACAATAGGTATGGGAGGAAAGAACCTACACATCCTTCATCAGTTACCGCATGGGATGTTTCCTATCTGTTGCAATCGAGCATGGGCAGGTATCCCGTCCTGAATAGACGGGGGCCCTTGCACATTTGGCCACCTCACTATGTTTTTGCCAAACATGACCCTAATGAAGCATTTTTCTTTCCCATTGCACCGTCGCCGAAGGAGCTTGTCAGGGTTTGTGCCTGAGTGCAAGGATGATGCTACTTTTTGGGGGATGGAAAAACACATGCTTGCTTCTCTTTTTTCCCCTGGCATGGCTGCAGCAAAGGCTTTGGCAACCCTTAGTAGACTAGGCTGTTGGCTGACGAAGCGTACAAATGCCACATCTTCAGCGCTGACTGATCTTTTGGCCGATGTTCAATCAGTACACCATGCTTCGCTGCAAAATCGTGCTGCAATTGATTTTTTGTTTTTAGCTCATGGACATGGGTGTGAGGATTTCGAAGGAATGTGCTATATGAATCTCTCTGACCATTCAAAATCCGTCTCTGCCAGCATCAGAGAGTTGGGGCAGGAGTTGCAAAACTACAACAGGAAAGTGGTTGGCTTGATTCCCTGATGGGGGGGTGGAACATCTCAGGGTGGCTCAAGGAACTGGTGAAGACAGGATTCTTAACTGTGTTGGTAGTTATTCTTATCTTGTTATTTTTGCCATGTCTGTTGTATCTGCTGCGAAGGGCCCTGCAGCAGGTAACATACACGGCCTTTCCAATTCAAAGTAAAAAAGGGGAACGTGGGGGAAGACGGCTGGCCCGTTAGCCTTATTGACCCTTATCCATCAGATGAAATAATTAGTGTACCCTTAAGAAATATAGAAAAAGGCTGTCGGGGGAGAAATTGCAGCTAGTGGAAGAATGGAGGAAGTTGGATCCAGACAGCAGACAAGAACAGGATGCAGTCCAAAAAACCACAACAGATGGTCAGTGTGCCCGGTCCTAGAACTTTGCTAAAACAAGTATCGCCTTAACTGTCAGCAAACTTTTCGCATTAACCAATCTTAAGAGGTGTTGTAGCAGCTCTGTTTTTAGCAAGAGATAAAAAGCACAGCTTGTTAGAATAAAAAAGTTCCTTGCTAAGCACTCAGCAGCGATGTGTCTGTCCTAACTTCCATAAGGAGTAGCTGATGCACCAGATGGTTATGGTGCCATTCAAAGGGACCTTAACAGGCTGGAGAAATGGACTAATAGGAATGTCATGAAGTTCAACAAAGGGAAATATGAAGTTATGCACCTGGGAAGGAATAACCCCATATGCCAGTGTGGGCTGGATCCAACAATCTGGAAAGCAGCTTGGCAGAGAAGGACCTGGAAATCCTGGTGGACAGTGGAACATGAGCCAGCCATGTGCCCTTGCAGCAAAGGCCAAAAACATCCTGGGCTGCATTAGGAAGAGTGCTGCTAGCAGATTGAGGGAGGTGATCTTTCCCTACCTCTCACCATTTTGGCACTGGTGAGACACATCTGGAGTGCTGTGTCCACTTCTGGGTTCCACAATACAAGAAAGACATGGGCATACTGGAGGGAGTCCAGTGAAGGGTCACTGAGATGATTAAGGGACTGAAGCACCTGACATACAGGTACAGGCTGAGAGAGCTGTAATTGTTTATCCTGGAGAAGGCTCGGGGTTCTTATCAGTCCTTTATCTCATAGCAGTGACTAAAGAAGATGAAGCTAGACTTCTCAGTGTTGCCAAGTGATGACCCACAAATTGAAAAACAGAAAATTACATTTAAACATAAAACTTTTCTTACTGTGAGGGTGGTTAAGCACTGGCACAGGTTGCCCAGAGAGGCTGTGGAGTCTCTATCCTTGGAGATATTCAAAACTTGACTGGACATGGTCCTGGGCAGCTTGCCCTAGTTGATCCAGCTTTGAGCAGGGCATTGGACTAGGTGATCTCCAAAGGTCCTTTCAACCTCAACTATTCTGTCATTTGGAGAATACAGGAACCCAGCATTCAGGGATATGACTTGACCTCTGTGACTATTTCTTATTCCAAGAGTGTGTTAGTAAATTGAGAAAGGTGACAGGAAAATCCATGTAATATGAGCCAGATTTTCCCTGTAGTCACTTTCTATTGCTCTGTGCAGAATATTGAAACTCTGGATGTTTCTCTTCCCCTAAGCAAAGTGGAGCAGCCAAGTGCAGGACTAAAAGCTTTCCCCAAAACCAAATTCACTCAAACTACAACAGCAGCAGCCTACTGTATGTGCACCAATATGATAGAGTCATAGAATCGTTTGGGTTGGAACAGACCTCAAAGGCCATCCAGTTCCAACCCCTCTGTCATGGGCAGAGACACCTTCCACTAGACCAGGTTGCACCAAGCCCTGTCCAACCTGGCCTGAGCACTTGCAGGGATGGGGCATCCACAACTTCTCTGGTCAATCTGTGCCAGTGCCCCACCACCCTCACAGGGAAGAATTTCTTCCTAAGATCTTATCTAAACTTACTGTCTTTCAGTTTGAAGCCATTATCTCTTGTCCTATCACTACATGTAAAAGGTCCCTTTCCAGATTTCACAGGGAAATTTTTTTTTGGTAAAATCCTGTTAATACAGGTAAAAAGCTAAAGTTGGCTTTCTGTAATTAACAGGAAAGAGATGCTCTTATAAATACACATGGCAAGTCATCATTAGTCCTAGAATTTCTTTCCTGGAAAAGACTCTTATGAAGTGGTTTCATCAGAGAACACGATCAGAAGT
>JACAXG010000327.1:90963-115697 GCA_018881555.1 Amblyornis subalaris | reverse complement strand
GATGAGAATGTACAGATCTAGGTATTTAAAAAGCGCATGGGGCATTGCCACATACACTAACATGCTTTTTCAAAGAGCAACATCTTTTCTGGTATGTGAACACAGTAACCCAGTTAATGCAAGATGGAAAATTAGGCTCTTAATAGATACATAGAATCATAGAATGTTAAGGGGTTGGAATGGACCTTAAAGATCATCTTGTCCCAATCCCCCCTGCCATAGGCAGGGATACCTCCCACTAGACCAGGTTGCTCAAGGCCTTATCCAACCTGGCTTTGAACACTGCCAGGGTTGGGGCATCCACAACCTCCTTGGGCAACCTGTTCCAGTGTCTCACCATCCTCACAGTAAAAAATTTCTTCCTAATATCTGACCTAAATTTCCCCTCTTTCAATTTGTACCCATTACTCCTTGTCCTCTCACTGCAGTTCCTGATGAGGAGTCCCTCTCAATCTTCCCTGTAGCCCCTTCAGATACTAGAAGGTTGCTATGAGATCTCCACACAACCTTCTCTTCTCCAGACTGAACAGCCCCAACTTTCTCAGCCTGTCTTCATAGGGAAGGTGCTCCAGTCCTCTTATCAACTTCGTGGCCCTCCTCTGGACTTGCTCCAACAGTTCCATGTCCTTCTTATGTTGGGGACCCCAGAGCTGGACACAGTACTCCAGGTGGAGTCTCACAAGAGCAGAGCAGAGGGGGAGAATCCCCTCCCTCGACCTGCTGGCCACACTCCTTTTAATGCAGCCCAGGATTCCGTTGATTTCTGGGCTGTGAGCTCACACTGCCAGCTCATGGTGAGTTTTTCATCAGCCATCACCCCCAAGTCTTTCTCCCAGGGCTGCTTTCAATCACTTCTCCGCCCAACCTGTCGGTGTTTCTGGGATTGACACGACCCAGGTGTAGGACCTTGCACTTTGCTTTGTTGAACTTCATGAGGTTCACACAGGACCACCTCTCAAGTGTGTCAAGGTCCCTGTGGATGGCATCCCTTACCTCCAGTGTGTCGACTGCACCACACAGCTCAGTGTCATCAGTAAATTTGCTGAGGGTGCCCTCAATCCCATTGTCCATGTTGTGTCCATGCCCACATTTCCAGATCAAATTAACAGTTTTCCTCCACATGGCAAATTAAGTTATTTGTGACTGACATGTGGAAAGCAAGCTGTAAAAATCACTGTTACATTGTCCATGTAGTCAAGCAACACACAGATGACCTAAAATTATCAGTTCTTCAGAAGAGTCCAGAGCACTTAATTGCATTTAGCAAGCTGCCAGAAGAGCTGTAATCCAAGATCCAAGCTCTTGCACCCACACAGAGTTCTTCCACATGAGAAATTTCAATTCTCAAATTTCAAGAACCCCATGTTCCACCTGCAAGCACACAACCAGATCATGTATTGCTGAGTTTACTTTTGAATTCCCATCTAAATGGAGGGAAAGGTAGGAAGTGGTGCTGATCTGAGAGTGTAGCTGCATTGGTTTAAAGTTGTATTTAAAACACATGGAACCTGGACTCTTCTCTCCAGTCTCTCTCAAACCTAGGAAATTCAGCAGATTCCACTGCTCAATGCAATCCCCGTTTTGCTTTTAAATAGGGATAGTGCTGAATGGTGCTTGGGAAAGACCAGCAAAGACTGTTGTGGAACCCTCAAGGCTTCCATTGCTCAAACACTCCATTACCAGCTCATCTCTTAGCATAGCCAGCCTTTGGCATTACTGCTGGCCAAAGCTCATAACTTTTGCCTTTTGAGCACAGAGTTAAGAGTTTAGCTCATAGCCCTATGATAGCACAGTGTTTTCATAATTCACCAAATATGCAAAAGACAAAAATGTCTGTGGAAAAAGCCTTTAAATGGGATCAAGTCAGCAAAAAGTCACCAATGCACCCTCGATTTTGCCTTCAATTTAGTTATAACACTGAGTAGCAGCCAAAGATGCCAGTTCTCTAGTTGACTAAAGCACCACTGATCAGATTAACAGACTGGGTGCAGATGCAGGGCACATCCACTTCCTGATCTGCTGACATCTACTGTATAATATGGATGCAAGAGAATTTCAGCTTCTGTAGACCATGCAGGAGTGGAGTCTCCCCTTCCAAGGTAGGCAGCCAGCCACTGAAGTTTATGGTAAAAGCACAGAGTGATCTTTCTACAGTGGGCTGCAGGTTTTCTTTTTATTATGACTTTTTCAGACTAGGCAAGCAGCTTTGAAATTACTGTTAAAGGTGAACTAAGAAGAAATGGGAGGAGAGGAAAGTGCTAAAGATTAGAGAACAAAGTTAAACCAATCTGTTCTACTCTGAAAAGGGACTGTGATAAAAACAGGACCTTACCGAATTTGAAGAAACTCCAAAGTTAGCAAGAACTAAAAAGAGAACTCCAGATTGTCTGCACTGGGGTACAGAGAGAATAGATGCAGTTAGCACAGGAAATACACATACATTAGAGCTCCGTGATCATTTATTAATGTCAATACACTGATGACTAATCATGCTGATTCTAAATACAAAGGTAGTCTCATGGATCAACAGAGTGCAGTACTGTACTTCAGTTAATTATGGATATGCATGTCCATTGAAGGCCACAGTAAGTGGTGTTCCTGTTTCTATGCTCTTATGAACAAATTAACCTTACAGCTGGGAAGGGACATTTTGTATCAATCACACCATCCTCTATCTGCATGAGACAGAAATTTAGCCCAAATTCCAGATGTCAGTTTAAGAACAAAGATATCCTTTGCCAATTTAGAAAACAAAGCCAAATGTGTAATATCTTTGTATGAAAAATAAAAAATAAAGAAAAACAACCCCTGCTTTTCAGAGAGAAGAAACAATTTACAAGGTAACAACACTGAACCCCATGTGCAGACAGACTGGTTTCACATATCTGCAATTTCCCACTGTTCCATTTGCAAGTTGCATCAATAATTTTGAACAGTTTTACCTGACAGTTAAAAATGTGCATTGTAATATTTGAAGAGTTGTTACTACTTCACTTGACAGCTTCTGTGATAGCTCAGGATCCAGCGCTGTTTCTGACACAGCTCATGATCTGTTAGATGACTGGATTTGCAGGAGTTGTTAACAAACATCAGACCCTGGATTCAGAACAAAAGCCATCAAATATCAGCAAGTCCTGATTATTTTTTTTTTCCCCTCAAGGCTTTGGATCTTATTAAATATATCTGGGAAAAAAACATTAAAACCAGTTCACTGTAGGACATCCTCCCTTCAGGCAACAGGTTGTGATCACTGTACATTTTAAAACACCTTGAGTATTTTGTGCACCTTATGCACCACAGGCAGTGGGGAGGATCCAGCATTTATGCACACATGAACATACAAGCAAGCACTGATAGATGTCACAGGTAAGACTGATACCAAGACAAACCAGTGCATTGATTTGTGTCTACACCACATCCTAACACAAACGGAACAAGCCACAAGTAACAGTACAAACCTGTTGCAACTTCAACACATACATCTTAGAAAAAGACAGTGCACGTACCTAACCCTAAGACAAGTGACGAGTTTGTGAGATAACTTTACAAAGATCAAGGTACCAGAAGAGGAAGGCACATTAACCTCTGGTTGGTCCATTTCGGTACTATTTGGATGAGTCATAGTGATTTATACCCTGAGACTGTGGGAGGCCTTGGAAATTAAAAGAGACCAGGTGAATGGGCAAATAAAAAGTACAAGTTTAATGAGATTTTAAGATTCAGCACCTGAATTTTCCCTTTTAATAAGGGAATCTAGAAAAGTAGTTCCTAAGAAAACAACATATTGACTCCTACATTTTTGTTCTGAGGTCAAAGAATCAACTTCTAGGACTATAGAGACATCACACTATGTTGCAAGGGTTTTTATACATCCTCAGTTTCAGTCCAATGACCAGAATTTGTATACAATCAAGTATTTTACTTGGTGGTTTTTTAGGTACAGAAATGGTCAGGCAGCCCAGATTTTCTCAACTCTGCCAAACCTGGCATCCTGTTTTAGATCTGTGTGGACTTTCTTAGACCACACTGCTCCAAGCAGGATACTAGAGGGAAAGGTTGTTAGAAAGTGGCACTCAATTTTAATTGGGAAGATTCCTTTCTGTCAAGAGCATTCTTCTAATTAGCCAAATACTACAAGTACCACATAAAGAAACCCAGCATCACAAGCAAAAAGATACTTTTATCCTTGAAAATTAACATAGAGAAACAAGAATGACAGGGATATCTACTTGATTTCTGTGAAAATGTTTCTGATTAAGCCCTTTCACAAGTACCTCCTGAACAATGAATAAGTAGCCCCTCTATATTTTTAAATTCCTCAGGAGTTCTGAGAGCGATACCAAACACTGTTGGACTTTTCACCATTTTTCTTGTGCCCCTTGCCCATCCTCAACACGCACTGAAGTGCCTACTTGCAGAAGCAAGGGACAGCATACACAGGAGATTCCTTCAGACAAGATGTGGGTATATTCTCCTTTCCATTCTCCCTTGTCTGCAACACAGAAATTCCTGGTGTCTGTGCTTCAGAGTCTAAGTTACTGAAGGCACTACAACGCTCAGAAATGCATTTTAAGTTGAGGTTCTGGCTGGGGCATGGCCAGCAAGGCACACAGGGATCTTCACTTGGCTTTAAGCTAGAGAGCATATGCCTGGCTAGCAGAGGAGTCCAGGACTCAGCATGGGCTAGCCAGAGGATCAGCTCCACTTGCATCACACACAGCTCTGCAACAGTGTTCCTAGGAATGAGCCGTACCTCAGTTCAGTAATTTAGTCATAGCAGCAATTGCAATAGAAGCTAAGAACCTCTCAGACACCTTGGAAAAGTGGGTTTATGGAAAATAAGGTTATCAGACCACCCCAAACAGATTTCAGAGCTCCCACTTGGCCGCTGAAAGATGCCGCTGCTTTGCCAAGATGCAGTAAGTGACAGCCCATCTGTTATTGGTTTCTGGCAAGCAAAGAAAACAGGTGATCTCCATCCAGGCCTGCTTTATTTCACATCTGCACCAGGTGAGGGATATTAATTCACAAGGTCAGTAAGTGCCTCTCATCTGAAGGGCAGAAATTAAGACACCAAAGCACCACTCGACATAGCTGGATCATAACTTTAATCTGTTAACTCTGCAGCTGCAAGCTATATACAAAGAAAATGCTCAGGTGAAGGAAGAGGATGAAATTCTGGAGAAGAATAACTGAACATAAGTATCTTAAAGATTAAGATACAAAAAGCAGCCAAAGACTTAAAATAGAGGCAGCAAATATATCCCCATAACGCAGTTCAGGAGTTCCCCTCATTAAGGAAGTCACAAGTCACCCACAATGTGAATGTAACCTTTGTGGACAAAGTCCAGTAAGATCACTGGGCACTCTTGCTATGATCTTAAAAATGGATCTATGTGGAAAATGAACAACCGAGACTAGGAACGAACACCTATTAACTGTTCTTTGGTAATTTATTCACCTTGGACTAACACCAGCAGCACAGATGAGGGAGCCAAACAAATGGACTCACTTTATCGCAATCCCAGAAAGCGCCCAAGGAGAGCACTAGCAATTCTCCCTACCAGACTTGACTGTACAAGGGAGAAAACTGGAGGAATTACCAGAAATAAGGTGAAGAGGGTGAGCACCACCCTCATTGCTATGCTCAAGCCAACACTGCAAAATAGTTTCTGCTTCCTTAGGAAGGTCTATCACATAACACACAATTGTTACTGAGAAGTTGCTACCCAGTAGAATCTATGATTCTATTCTTCACCTCATTCCTGGTAATTCCTCCAGCTTTCTCCCTTGTACAGTCAAGTCAGCCAGGGAGAATTGTATTACTGAACCCATAATTAAGTCACTGGGTTTGATTACCTGTGATTATGAATAATGAAAATGCAATACCCAAAGATACCCAAATTAACATGGTAGTCTACCGAAAAGAGCTGAGTGATAAAATTAACTACTTCCTACACTCACTGGCAGCACAGAAGATCCCACATGACTGAAAAATCAACAGCAGGAAGAAAAGTCCAAAGGTCTATTATAATTAAAGTTCTTTTCTCTCCTTCAAGTACCTAATGTGAGATAAACCAGAGTCTGTTCCCCCCTGCAGAAATAGACTGTTACTGTATAATCCTCCTATTAGTGAAACATGTACTAGGGCAACTACCCATTTCTCTGGTCTGAGCCAGCCTCGAAGGTCTCCCCAGTTTAAAATAAAGCAAATTAAAGGTCTCAAGTATGGCTTGACAAAATGCCAGCAAGCCCATTTCTGCTCAACAGAGGTCACCTCTGCAAGTGCAATATTGCTACAGTAAAGACTGGGATGATTTGGGGTGGAGGAGGCAACCCCAAACAAACCATTCTAGCAGGCAGGAAAGACCAAGGGAGGGCAATCTTCAAGAAACAGTGGAAAAGATAAGAGGGTCTGAAAATATGCATGCCACTGGGTCTCAGCAGAGCAGAGCAAGCCATTCAAGAAACTACTGAAACTTAGTCACCAGACTGAATTCCATGTATCGGGGGTATATCTGCTATTTGAACACCGGGGTGCACTCAACTTGCCTCCATGAAGAGATGAGAGATTCCCTGCTGTACAGTCATTCCTGCACTTCAATGGGAAACTACTGCCTCTCTCACCATGATCCTGGATTTCAATTGATTTCTAAACCAGTAGGGCAATAAAATCAATTCAAGTAAGAAAACCTGGCTTTTTATCCTATTTCTCCTATGACTTCTATTTGGACAGTTGGCATATCATCACCTTTCTCTGCCTCTTTTTCTAACACTGACTGGACCAAAAGTGACATATGACCAACCACAAAATATTCTGAAACTTAACATCTATAATGCTATATTGCTACAAGCATGTAAAACCACTGAAACAGGCTAGAAATTAAATTCTCTCTGGCTCAATTTGTGTGCTTGCAGCACTATATCTAGTTTGTTCCCAGTTTTTTGGGGGGCTTTTCATACAGCAACAAGGATGGCTCCCTCCCCATGAGAAGTTATCTTTGGAAGAAAGCACCCTGAAAGCAGAATACATAGAAGCATGTGAAACTTGAGAAATTTTACATCATTGTCCAGATTCTTCTGAGAATTGTCCAAAGCTTCCTATGCAGAAAAAAAGTGAGGAAAAGGGCACTCACACTACCAGGCTTTAGGACTGCACATTGAGGTATTTGTGGAGATCAGAGTTGGCAGAGAGGGACACTTTCCAGGGGTGCCAAGGTGACCTTTTCAGTAACCTAGAGACTGCTGACTGCAGAAAGATCAGCCTCCATGTTTAGACGTTAAAGCTCAGTCCATAAAAATACCCTTTTGCCCCCTCACTCAGACCTGGAATATGCTTCAAATTTATAGATCAACATCAGGGCTAGGGTTTCCAGATCAGGAGTTTTCCTTTGGCACTGGTGACACTAAGCACCCAACTAGTTGTTTCAGCAGAATTAGAGGACGCTTAGACTCAAGTGTCTAGTTTCTTTAAAGAAGGGGAAAAAAAAGGCACCTCAAACCAAGCCCAACAAAACAACTAACCAGAAGTTGTTCCCTGTGACAGTGATCTTACATGGTAGCTGGAGGAATAATCCTAGAAATACACATCCTGCCATACTTCACCAAGATTTGTTTTTCTCTGTATACTTCCACTTTTCAAAACCCCTAAAATAACCAAAGCAGTAAGTTGCCATCACAGAACAACACAGCCATCATTACATCTTTAAAAAACAATGAACAACTCTAAATAAAATTTGAGAGCTCCTTTGCTACTCCATAGTTTATAATTTCACCATTAACTGATCCAGTTTAAGCAATCAACTCACAAGAGAAGTAAAATTATGAAACACCACAAGAAGATCTGTTTGTGAAGTACCCATGTGGTGGTGCTCAGTGTGAGTAGATTATACTTTTGAGACAGGTGCACATCTGGGAGACCTCTTATCTTACCAGGATTTTCACCTGAATGGGAGGGAACTGCATTCCTTGCAGGATTTTCATCCAAGTGTCCACTACCAACCAGAAATTGGGCCCAAGTCTCACTGCTTGGCATTACTGATGAAGATATATAGTACAAAGATGAGAGGGACCACAAAGACACATGCAGACTAGCTCTAGGCAATCTGGCAGGAACTGCATATGGGACTAGAGCTATTCTATAGTGGTGGCTGTGATCTCCAGCAGACACTGAAGAACAGAACATGACCCAGCCTTATCATTCTTCTCAGCTTCAGCCAACTACATATTTGGCACCAAAGCAGTGAGATACAGGCACACTGCTCCACTGGTGACAAGGGCATGGGCAAGGCATTCATCCCAGCAGAGGACAGAGGTGTCAGTAACAAGCTAAGCTTGGTGCCTGCCAAAAGGCTAGGAGGAGCACCCTTGAGTCCTGCATTTTAGCGAGTACTAGGTAAGACCATCACCCTGGAATGCACACGCTTCATGGCTGGACCTGAAGGGCATTGGAGCTGTTCTCCCCTCCCAGTCCCAGGTGAAGTTGGAGGGAGTCTGAATGCAGAAGGCAGCAGGGGATTCTGGGAAAGCCTGAGCCTCTCCTACAGCAAGCAAGATGACAACAGATGCTGCTAGGTCAATGTGAGCTAACAGCAAGTTATCTTGCTACATGGAAAGCTTCCAGCTTGCATTAGACAAGTCCAAGATGCACTCTTTAACCTTGGAGGAAAAAAACCCAGTTTATTTATTCCATTGGCTTATTAGAGGAAATGGCCAACCAGAACAGCTAAAGTGGGAAAAGTTTCCACAACCTGGGACAAAAAGAGGTCCTGGATTTTAGGCAGTTTATGAAGAACCCATGAGCTACTGCAGCAGCATACTAAGGAACCTTGACTCATCTAGAAAATTGATAGATCTAGTTAATTTTTAAGGACAAGAACACTTATGTCCCTAGCCCCCATTTCCTCTCAGCACCTCTGCAGGCCCTCAATGTAATGTCATCTTGTAACAGCCACATTGCAGAACAGCCTATACAAACTCCAGTTGTGCAAGCTGATACCTGGGACAGGCAGTGAAGAAACAGATCAATTTTTGCTCCTGGCACTGCTGAAAACTACCATTCAAACACAAATGCACTTTTTCAAACTCCTGCACTTCGGATTTGATGGGCAATACCCTTAGGGGATCCACCCCTGGGCTCCAGTGAGTACAGCTTAAGATGACCATATCCCTCTAAGTATAAACAGTGTCATTAGACTTGTACTTTTAAAAAATAAGATTAACCCAGACTAGGGCCAGGCTCTACAGATAAGCTGCTACTTTATCTCTTACAAATATTTTTAATATTTTTAAATTACAAGTAGTCCTCACTCCAGGTAATGTAACTGACACAAAGTACCTGCACAAATGCAGCCCTGAGACTTTCACAGAAAGCTCAGGAGCAACCACTCTGTAAGAAAGGAATCCTACCTCACAGCAAAGTAGAGGAGGGGGCAACGGCCAAGACAGCCTAAACTGGGGGGAAGAGTCATTTGGAGTAAATACAATAGAAAAGGACTTTAAAACCCCTCCATATAAAGGATCACGGCGGTTAAAGCAAAAAACTGGTTCAAAAAGATGTACAAAACTGTTGGAGACCAACAGAAAACTCTGCCAAAAAAAACTTGTGAATATCAGGAATCAATGGCATCACACAATTTTGTTGTTAAAAAAAGGAAAAGTGGACATCTGTGTAAAGATCAGCATCAGAATGAAGAGTTATCATTAGCTCCAGAGACCAGCATAATTCCCATGGAGTCCTGATGGAAGAGGGCCTCCTGCCACAAAGAGTTTTGTTCCAGACGAGTCGTAGCAGTGGGTRTAAACAGCATTTGGGAAGTAATTTATGTCAGAAAAATAATTCCTCCAGGTTTCATCRTGRTTCTGTTAAAGGAAAGTTTAGATTRTTAYTGYTGCCAAACAAACCCAAAACMYTGTTTCACAAAAGCAGAAGGTAGCTTCCAGAGCATAAAAAGGGATCTTCTCTGTTAATACTCCTGAAGCTTCAGACAGATCAATAACAAAGTTGTCCTGAAGCTTTTTCTGAGGACATTTAGGCCAAACACTGGAAAGGGGAGGTGAAGGGTAGAGACATTGCAGTGATACAAAAGATAATCGAGCTAAGTTAAACAAAGCCATTAACTGCTTTATGATNACAAAGCCATTAACTGCTTTATGATAACATACAGGAAATTTAAGTCAAGTGCCTGCCATGGCATTACCTCAGGAGGACAGTTTCTAATATTGCACACAATTAAATTAAATTAAATCAAATCTCTCTTGCTTTGAGTACCACATTAGAGTAGCACATTTTTAAAGGAAGACAATGAATTTTGTGTTTGAGGTTCTGAAAACTAGAAGTTAGATTACATTAGAAAATATAAAGATATAAAATCTAGTGTTGCAGATAGGTAAAATCTTGCAAAATGAAGGCCCTGTTACCCTTGTAAAATCATGGTTCACTTCTGTTACTTTGGCTAAGTAAAAAGGCCTCTGGGAACCAGTTCAACTAACTTAGAAGTAGAGAAAACAAGTTACATAACTTTTGCATGATCACCTCATGGCTTATGGTGACTGGTTGAATTATTGTTTGTTGTGTTTCGATGGTATGTATTCTAATAAGGGCTAACTGCTTAAAAAGGCTTGTTTTTTGTAATAAAACTCGCTCTCCTTCGCACCTGCCTGGGAACTCTGTATCTCTCCATTGACACAATCTAGTTCATTTATGAATCAGTGTATAAGAAAAGTAGTCAGTATGCCTTACACTCGAGCAACCAACCATTCAATACCCTTTCATAAAGCTTTTATAGAGAGCAATACTGCAGCACTTCTTGCTTTTCAAGGTTACAGTTATTAGTTACATGACCACTGTTTGACTGGGACACATTTCATACAATAGTTTCCGTTACTAAAAGAATCAGTGTAAACTCCTGTGTAAAGGGTTTCCTACAACCACAAACTACTCACCAGCCAACCTTTCCCAGTAGTCAACTTCAAAATTTCACTTCCTCCTAATTTTTGCTTTTGTCCATAGCAGGCACGTGGGGGCTTTTCATCCAGGAACCTCTGGGCTCGGATATCGTAAAACAATAAGGAACCTTGCCCCGTTCCCACTGTGATGATGTGCTCGTAGAAGCTCACTGATCGAATACCTGTCAAACAGAGAAGGGACATACAATGCAGTAAGGAAAATGGATGCTTTGGCTCTGCAGTGCTGCTGCTTGATGCCTAAAATTTTCTTTAAGAGGAACTACCTACTAGTAGTATTCTCCACAACACACAAGTTTGGACCACACACTGCTATGGAGCAGTGAAGACAAATCCCATTGATGCTATTGAAAGAGTAGCTTCAATTACATATACTACTTCCTTTCTCCTCTGATGCCATCAGCTACACTGATGATGTGTAGTAAGAAGCTTAATTCTCAGCAGGCCCCAGCTCTGACAGATAAACAAAGATCATAAGCCATTTAAGATCAAGAGTAGCTTTGTTCTGTTCACAAGCCTCTAAGTGAACACACCATGAGTATGTGGGCAGCAGACAGAGGAAAGAATGTCGCTGTAGCCCGAAGGAATACGACATAAAGTCCAGAGAGAACGAAGCGATGCCAGCCTTTAATTAATTAATTATGATTATACAGAGGCTTATATCCCTTAACTCGCTTGAAGTTTACAGAAGTGTCAAGAGTCTATTGGACCCTTGGTCAGCCACCTACCAAGTTCATTGGTTAATTCTAGCAACACCTATTCCAAAACATTTATCTAAGTAAGAATGATAACAAAGCGCAGCTGCACAGAACTTAGACAAAACTTAGTTAATTTACAAAAGCTCCTAGGATTGTTTACAGTAGTTTTGCTTGGAAAAGAGAGACAGAGAGAAGTCTCACGAAAATGCTGGGAAAGTTAGAAAACCTCTCTGTCGACAGCTTTTCAGCAACCACAAAAGAACATCACATTGGTTTCCTCCACAAGCTCACACCCTATCTAGCTACCTGCCAAGCTATGATAAGTGACTGAGAAAAATTACTGTCCCAGGTGCTATCAAGTGCATTTTGCTGGTCAACAGGCTAGCTGTAAGCAAGTATAAGCACTAGTCACTTTGCCGCTAAGACAGATAAGGATTTTAAATAATTTTGAGACTGTCCCTGCTCAAATATTCTCATACCAGCACACCTTACTTCATAGCTAGTACTTTTAGCACTTCACCCAGCAATAAAAACAGACTAAGAATACTACAAGCAAAGCACCATCATGTTACACCAGCACATGGGAAGCTACAAGTTTCCAACCCAAACAAAACATTCCAACGTAATTCAGTTATGCCATTAGATTGAGCAAAAGAATACATTTTGTTTTAACAAAATCTTAATCTGAAGCCTCATCTTCAGATTAAGGTTCAGATTAAGCTTCCTTCCCTTGGAAATAGTTTGGAGGAGATTCTGTATGTAGGAATTTGCAATTTGCAAAATGTCCTGTCATCTCATCTCTATTTATTGTGCAAAAGGTTTGTTCTGTGCAAGTACTCTAACACAAACAACTCTTCTACGCAGATTAAACTCCACCACATCTATGCTTCTCTTTGCTGCACAACATGAAGGCAGGTGTCATGGGTTGTAATTGGATGAAACTTTGGACAAATTAGTAGCTGTATTCACCTAGCGAAATTAGCATATTGGAGAAGAAGAAGAAGGAAGTGATGCAGGGTATCCTCCATCTTAGGCAGCTCTGAACGAGAGGGATAGAGGCTGTAGCTCCCCCCGGGGGGCTTCGGCCCCCTGGGGCCTCACCTGCCTGGCCCTGCCACCTCCCTGAGGGGTGGCAGGAGTAGATATGCACATTGGACCGTGGCAGCACAGCGTCGGCGATCCCAAGACCCTGGAGGAAACCCCCGCCGTTTTCTGGAGGCATAGGTGTATTTTGAACTGAAATCTAATTATGCTAAGGGAAAAGACTGCATTGGAGACTGCACACCAAGAGAGATAATGAGGACTTCCTAAGATCAAAATTCTTCAGGTATATACTATGAGATACTAGCCTTTCTTCTAAGCGGAAGGGAGAGAGAGAGGACCTGAGTGCGCAGAGAAGACAACATGGCGGGACCACGCGGCAGTACCCCGAAGTAAGAGGGAAACAAACTGTAGCTGAAATCTTTTATCTTCTGTAAGCCTTGGTGAGCTTTAAATACAACTTCACTAATCTCCGATAAACCATGGAACATATTTGGGGGGATGGAGAGTTTGTTTCCCACAGTGTGGGAGGAGTAGCTCGTTAGAAGTGCAAAGATTGAAGATACTGAGATATTTGTGGAGATTGATGAGAAGGACCTTTTACCTTTATTGAGACTGGAAATAACTCATCCTTTAAAAAACCACCCCATAGACTGTTTCTTGGGAGAGGGACTGATTTTCTCACTGCAGTAAGTTTTTTCCCGGGTGGGACTACTGCCTGAAATGGAGTTGTAGCAGAAGAGAGAGAGACTTTGTTTCTGTATTAAGAAGGACCCTTAAAAATCCCATGTTTTGTCTTAACTTTGTGCGTCTGGTAGAAGGTGACATTGGTGGGTTCTTGGGAGAAGGGAAATGTATCTTTATGTATTGCCTTAATATTTTTATTATTATTATTCTTTCTATTCTTAGTAGTGCTAGTAAAATAAACTATTTAATCATTTCTCAAGCTTGCAGCCTTGTTTTCTGCCATCCTTCTTCCTCTAAAGAATATAGCATGGAGGTCTGGGGTCTACCCTCAGGCTAACCTTTGACATTAGGTTATAAACCCTACAGCTTTTTAAGCCTTTTTTAAAGTACCACTGAATTACGGCCTAAACAAGCATTCAAACAGGAGGGGAAAAGAGTGAGTTATGCCAGCTACATCCACATGTCAACTGCTGTCACTGTACCAAGTGGGGCTGAACGTCACAAAACTTGTGACATACTGGAATACACTCAGCAGTACATGTGACAGCAGACATCCAAGA
Source organism: Amblyornis subalaris (assembly GCA_018881555.1). Lineage (NCBI taxonomy): Eukaryota > Metazoa > Chordata > Aves > Passeriformes > Ptilonorhynchidae > Amblyornis > Amblyornis subalaris. The sequence goes on along the minus strand of JACAXG010000327.1, from coordinate 101,746 downwards.
GGGGTAGATGCAGTTTCCCCTTCCCCTCTGTACAGAGTCCTAACTAGAAACACATCCTCATTCTTCCACCTCCACAGCCTGATGTTACATCCACAGCCACCAGCACCTGTTACACACACTTAGAACAGGCAAGGCCACATTGTCGTGTTCCAGATATGAGGTGAAGTCTTGGCTGCAGGCTTAATAGGTGGGAAACCACTGTGCAAGTCTCACACCTGCTGAATCTCTAATTCAGAGAACTACAAATGCATCTGAGCAAGTTGGGAGACATCTCTCCCCCCTCATTGTTGTCCCAAACCAGGTTCTTTCACCTGGTGTGCAAGAAGCCAATCCCCACAGAGTCAAGGTATTTGATTTATTTACAGTTCTGAGCAGAAAGGGGTGCTGGGTGGTAGATCCACAAAGCCAGCACACTGAGGCACACAAAGGCCTACTTATGCAGTTACAATGTTAGGCTATTAGCATATCTTACTTAAGTCACTACTTGGCTAAGTTTCTACTGGCTTATCCTTTCTCTGCTTTGATTTAAAGGCATAGTGTCCCAAGAAATCATGGTACATGCTCGATGAGTAGTGGTCTTTTTGTGAGTAGAGGGTGCCTGAACTAGGGATATGGTTTTTACTATTATAATGAGCAAAGTTCATCACTAGGGCAAGTTCTCACCACAGAACCAGTCAAAACTGGGGGTTTGTTGGCTCATCATTAAACATCCTGGATAAGAAAGGTATTATCTTTTTTGTTTTCCCCCCTCTTCAAGGACTTAGGCCATCAATTTTCTGTCTTCTACATTCCCATGGTTATTGCTTCTATTGCTTAACTGCTTTGTTCTTTATCTTGTTATTTGGAACTTTGCTCCTGTTATTCATCACCATTACAAGGGCCTGGCTCTCGCAAAAGCCCTCTGCAGTCATCAAGAGCAGTCACTTGGATAAGAGGAGAAAGGCACAAGAGCAGACCTCTTATTTTTGCACCAAAAGTGCTTTTGACAAGCAACCCAGCAGAACACTTACTTAACAGAGACAGGTGATGGAATATGAAAGAGATGGCATATACTTTTCAATGCAATTTATTAATAAAAAGCTATAAAATACAGAACAACTGCAAATCTTTCTCTAATCAAAAAAATTGAAGGAAAACTGAAGGAATCCATGATGTACCCACTACTAAGTGGATGTTTAAAACCGGCTTTCAAGAACAGCACTTCAAATTGGCTCCTAAGGGGCTGAAGTACCTCAGATTAATCATTCCCATCAAACTAAAAGCACCACCTGTGCCTAGAACTGATCACAGTAAGCTCTCCTACCAGCACTCTACCACCTGTGGGCCTGGACTATTTGGGTCAACAAATTGAGTCTTACTCCTGAGAGGCAGGGAGCTCTACAAATCCCAGAAGGAAATGAAGATGCAGTGGCATGTCCTACACAGGGAGCAGACATGGGGTCTGCACCACAGAAGCTCTGTCTGCTGCATTAGTACTGCTGCCTTCAGGACATGATGTCAAGGGCACACAACATGGCTCTGCAGGCCAGTTGTGCAGAGAGCAGTTGCTTTTGTGGATCAAGAACTACAGTTCAAGGCCTGCACTTCCCTGTACAGCTGCTAAGAAAAGCAACACTTACAAGATGCACTAAAAAGTATTAGCTACCTTCTCACATAGAACAGACAGGGTTATACTAGGTAAAAAACAGCCCCCGTTTCAGTCCTACTAAGTGACATTTCTCTGACCTGCTTTTGTATACAACACTAGTGAACTGAAGTTAATGTGGACTTACCACGTCCAGCAGGTGCATTTAGAAGCTGAAAGCACATTGAAATAACACGTTAAAGCACTTAAAAGTCAACCCAGATTTTAGTCTGCAAATCAATAAACAGCCTACTTTCTAGAGGTGTTGCAGCACTCCAAGTCCCAGTGAGATCAATAGACAGTTGAAACAGTCAGTATCTTGGGAATCAATATTACTTAAGTGCCACCACCACCACGCAAAAAAAAAAAGTACTATGCAGAATAGAAAACAGTATTGAACAAAGGTTTTCTCTAGACATGAACTAGCACCCCAGAGATACTCCCTATACGTAGATCATCCTCCCCTAGCAGGGATGATCACATAGTTCAAGACAGAAGTTTTTAGCCACCAGTCACCACTGGGCACCACACTCCAGTGTCTTGGTATTTCTTCCCTGATACTGAAGGGTGACAGTGTCAGGACCTTCACAGAGCCCTCACTGACAGTGGGTCAAGACAAGGGGTGTTGCTGGCAAGATGTTCAAGTGACAAACACGAGCTGGTAAAGCACCTTTTCTCATATTATAGAAACTTCTGTATCTGAAAGAAGCAGACCCTGACATTTATCTAGACAGCACTGTTCGAAGTCCAGTAACCACATAAACAAAAATTTCCTAATCCTTGCCTACATGCATTTTTTTGATAAAATTGCCCAATGAAGAGATAAATGCCTAGAGTCAAGTTAAATAAGGACTGCAACTTATTACTCTGGGATTAATATGGTTTAAAATGGGCATCACAGCACAGTGCCTTCTCATGCTTGAAAATAAAGGGTATGGGAAGAAGCTTATGGGACCATGTACCCTGCAAATCCTCAGGCTTGGCCCAGGTGTAAGGTTCAATTGGACATACTGCATTCACATCAGAAAAGGAAAACAGCACTAAAATCTGCAAACCTTTTTTTTAAGAGTAAGCTTTTGTAAATTTAAAGCAAATAAATACACACTGACACATTGACAATTAAGCGTCTCACTCATGACTTTAAAATTACAAAGCAAGCATTCACTCACAGCACTGACTCCCAAGATGATAGGCCAGGGCAGACAAAATGCTTTTTTTTCTGTCCCCAGAGAAAAATGCAAGAATAGACAGTATTGATAGTGGTACAAAGACTGGATTTGCTTTGAAATGAAGTAAAACAGAATAAGACACAGTAAAAAATAAGCAGAAGTAAAATGCACAATGAAAGCTCAGTAATAAGTAAAATGCATACTTTTAAAAGTTCAGTAATATTTGGATGGTGTGCAATTTAGTTGATCATAAAAACACTGATGTTGTCCTTCATTAGATTTCAGAGTTGCTTTTACATTTGGTTTATTGGTTGCTTAAGGAATAATGTCATAAAAGCAAAACCTATATATGCTATTAATGATTTAGTCTATCACATGAAAAAACCTTCATATTTATTGGAAGCTTGTCTTAATATCTACTTCTGCAAGCAAACCATTTGAAGCACCCTTTGATAAGTTTCTTACCACTGCCTCGTTCTTTGGAACAGACGGATTTAACATTGTGAGAAGGCTGCCTCGGATCCAGAAAGGAGACATGTGCCTGTGATCCTACTGCATACACTGACCACTCCTGACCATAAGCCAAACACACATTCTCCCTGCAGTATGGCAACTTTGTGGAAAGTAACTGGAAACAGAGGAAAGACAAATCAACACACTATGAAAAGAGAGCAAAACATTAATAGAACAATTCTGTAAGCTATGTTCAAGGAAGTTGCAGTGAAAAAAACCCAAAATGCAGCTAAAAAAATAAGATCACATCAATAGAAGTTTAAGAGAAAAGCAACCTGACCCAGAGAAAAAACAACTCCTGAAGATTAGATGCCTTATCTGAACAAAACTGAAATGATAAAGGCTGAACCATGTATTATGCAAAGAACAGTGGACATTTTGGTATATTGTTTTACATTTTTCTAAGCTGCTGTTATTTCTTCAGCAGGTGTACACAGACATCATCTCTCAGCTGAAAAAGCTTACTTCATACAATAGTATAGATGTTTGTGGGTTTGATCTGCAATTACACTTAAATAAGTGCAACTTCCTTTATGAAGGCTGCTAATCAAGTATTCATTATACTCTCTATGGAACAGTTCACTTGGGCTCACCCAGAAGTGGCAGAAAGTTAAGAGCACCTCTCACCCTTAAAAATAAGGTGAGTGGGAAGTTCCTCTCCCCAAGTTCTAATTTTTGACATTGCATTTTACATAAAGATTTATGTGTTTGTTGTGGTTTAGGAATGGTATTCCCCAATTTAGTGTTCCCACTGAATCACCCCAGACCATACACCGCTCACTCACTTCCCCCCCACCTCCCCCTGCAGCGGGCTGGAGAACTGGAGACACAAAAAGGTAAAGATCATGGGTTGAGATAAGAACAATTTACTAGAAACAGCAATGAAATAAGAAAATGAACAGTAACAACAATACTAACAGCAGTGTGTACAAGACAGGTGAATGATTCACACGCGATTGCTCACTACATGGAATCCAGCACCACCTGACCGTACACCCCAGAAAAACCAAAAAAATGCCAGCCCCCTCTGTCCCCTCTGTACATGGCATGAGGTGGTATTGAATAATCCCAGGGTCCACGCTGTGCCCCTCCCAGCTGCTGCAAAAATTAACCCTGTCCTGGCCAGAACCAGGACATTATCCACCCATTATTCTATACCATCTACATCACACCCAGATCCTATACCTTCCAACTATATACACACACACACACACACACAAAAGAATGGGTACCATTCCCTTAGTCAATGGCTGTCCTTCCAAAATGTCTTCCAGGACAGGAGGGCTGGTGTGCTGTCAGCTGGTTGCTGCATCAAGAGCTCAGGACTGGTATATCTGGAGCAGTCCATCCTCATTGTCCATGAGAATTATGACACACAGTGGCAGTATCATTCAGAAACCAATATGAAACAACTCAACAGTACAGGCTGTTCTCACCCAAAAATCAAATTCCCTTGAGGTACACATGGCTTTTCCCCATCCCTTTGCATTACACACTGTGCTGGTTTGGCTGTAAACCAGCAGGGGAAATTAACCCCACACAAAATACCTCGAGAGATTTTAGGTCAAAATTACAATTTTAATAAAAAAGGTTAAAATAAATGCAGTAATACAGAAACATGGGCTTAAACAAACCGACAGAGTCACGGTACAACCTGATACCCTGTTGACCAGGGTGGTAGCTGTGCAGTCCAGTTAGGTACTGGTCCTGCAGGAAGGCCTGGTAGTCCAGTCCCGGTAGTGAAGTGGAGTAGCTGAGTCCAATTCCAAGGAGTGGAGTCCAGTCGAGTCGAGTCGAGTCAAGTCGAGAGTCCCGTCGAGAGTGGAGTCCCGAGAGCAGAGTCCCGTTGAGTCGAGGGTATCTTCTCCCATCCAAAATCCTTGTTTTATGCTGTGTTTCTTGGCTGGCACCTCCCCCAGGGGTGGGGACTTTCACAAAGGAAGAGGATCTTCCCGATGTTCTATTGGTTGCTTCGGTAATGAGTTTGGATGAGCCCTAGGGTCCTCCAAGATGCTCCCGAGGGTTCTCAGAGATGATCCGGGGTCCTCGGATGGGGTTCAGGCTAATTAGTCAGGCTGGGTGGTGCTAATGGGCCATTACCTGAGATCAGATAACCAGGGTGGGTGGTGCTTCCTGTCGGCTGGAGTGCTTATCTCAGTTGAGATAAGGAGTCCCAGGTGTGTAATTATGAAATTTATCCAGCTTTTGTAGGTGGTAATAGAATATATAACTAACCCAGGACATAATCCACCCCTTATTCTATACTATCCACATACTGCTGGAATTAACATCACGGACAGTGCTCACTCAAAACTAAGTCCCCTTGAGGTACACAACGGGTTTCCCCATCTTTCTGCATTACCCACCATGTGTGACCAGGTCCTTGAGCAAAGACAATCCCACGAATAGGTTTGCCTTTGCCTGAGGTGGGACTAATCCAAACAGTCTTTACTAACATGCCTCTGATGTGCACCACAGGGACTTTATCGCCAGCTATGGTGTGCAAGGGTCCTGACTCGGCAGGACCAGCTCGATTGACAGAGCCTCGTGTGTTGACCAACCAGGTGGCCCTCGCCAGGTGCTGTTCCCAGTTTTTGAAAGTCCCTCCACCCAGTGCTTTCAAAGTGGTCTTAAGCAGTCCATTGCACCATTCTACTTTTCCGGCAGCCGGTGCATGATAGGGGATATGGTACACCCATTCAATCCCATGGTCTCTAGCCCAGCTATCAATAAGGCTGCTCTTGAAATGAGTCACATTGTCTGACTCAATTCTCTCAGGGGTACCATGTCTCCACAGGACTTGCTTTTCAAGGCCCAGGATGGTGTTCTGGGCAGTGGCATGAGGCACAGGGTAGGTTTCCAACCATCTGGTGGTCGCTTCTACCATGGTCAGCACGTAGCGCTTTCCTTGACGGGTTTGGGGAAGTGTGATATAGTCAATTTGCCAGGCTTCCCCATACCTGTATTTTGACCACCATCCACCATACCATAGAGGCTTCACCCACTTGGCCTGCCTGATTGCAGCACACGTCTCACAGTTGTGGATGACTTGCGAGATACTGTCCATAGTTAAGTCCACCCTCGATCACGAGCCCATCGGTATGTCGCATCTCTGCCCTGATGACCAGAGGCATCATGGGCCCAATGAGACAGGAAGAGTTCTCCTTTGTGCTGCCAGTCCAGATCCACCTGAGATACTTTAATCCTGGCAGCTCGATCCACCTGCTCATTGTTCTGATGCTCGTTAGCCCGACTCTTGGGTACATGGACATCCACATGACGGACCTTCATGTTCAGCTTCTCAGCCCGGGCAGCGATGTCTTGCCAAATCTCAGCAGCCCAGATGGGTTTCCCCCTGCGCTGCCAGTTGGCCTTTTTCCATCTACTCAGCCATCCCCACAGAGCATTAGCTACCATCCATGAGTCGGTATAAAGTCTTGGCCACTTCTCTCACTCGGCGATATCCAAAGCAAGCTGGACGGCTTTAAGCTCTGCAACCTGACTCGATCCACTTTGTCCCTCGGTAGCTTGTGCGACTCGTCGTGTGGGGCTCCATACAGCAGCTTTCCATTTCCTGTTGGTCCCTACAATCTGGCAGGAACCATTGGTGAAGAGGGCATATCGCCTTTCACTCTCCAGTAGCTGGTTGTATGGCGGCACCTCCTCAGCAGGTGTCACCTGCTCATCATCTTCTTCAGACGACAGTCCAAAGCTCTCACCTTCGGGCCAGTTCGTGATAATTTTCAGTATCCCAGGGCGATTAGGGTTTCCTATGCGGGCTCGCTGCGTGATCAGAGCGACCCACTTGCTCCACGTGGCATCGGTGGCATGATGCGTTGAAGGGACCTTCCCTTTGAACATCCAGCCCAGCACGGGTAGTCGGGGTGCCAGAAGCAGCTGTGCTTCRGTGCCAATCACTTCTGAGGCAGCTCGAACCCCTTCGTAGGCAGCAAGAATCTCCTCCTCAGTTGGGGTGTAGCTGGCCTCAGATCCCTTGTATCCCCGACTCCAGAAACCGAGAGGTCATCCTCGGGTTTCGCCAGGTGCCTTCTGCCAGAGGCTCCAGGAAGGACCATTCTCTCCAGCTGCGGTGTAGAGCACATTCTTAACATCCTGCCCTGTTCTGAATGGCCCAAGGGCCACCGCATGGGCAATCTCCTGTTTAATCTGTTCAAAAGCCTGCTGTTGTTCAGGGCCCCACGGGAAGTCGTTCTTCTTTCGTGTCATGAGGTAGAGAGGACTTACAATGCTGCTGTACTGCAGGATGTGCATCCTCCAAAAGCCCACAGCTCCTAGGAAAGCCTGTGTTTTCTTTTTGTTGGTCGGTGGGGACATAGCTGCTATCTTGTTAATTACTTCTGTTGGAATCTGGTGACGTCCATCCTGCCACTTTACTCCCAGGAACTGAATTTCTTGCACAGGTCCCTTAACCTTGCTTTGGTTAATGGCAAAACCGGACTTCAGGAGAATCTGGATAATCTTCTCTCCTTTCTCAAAAACTTCTTCCGCTGTGTTCCCCCATACGACGATGTCATCAATGTACTGGAGGTGTTCTGGAGCCTCACCCTTTTCCAGCGCAGCCTGGATCAGTCTGTGGCAGATGGTGGGACTGTGCTTCCACCCCTGGGGTAGTCGGTTCCAGGTGTATTGCACACCCCTCCAGGTGAAGGCGAACTGTGGCCTGCACTCTGCTGCCAGTGGAATCGAGAAAAACGCATTGGCAATGTCAATGGCCGCATACCACTTTGCTGCCTTGGACTCCAGCTCGTACTGGAGCTCCAGCATGTCCAGCACAGCAGTGCTTAGTGGTGGCGTGACTTCATTCAGGCCACGATAGTCCACAGTCAGTCTCCACTCTCTGCTGGACTTGCGCACTGGCCATATTGGGCTGTTAAAGGGTGAACAGGTCTTGCTCACCACCCCTTGGCTCTCCAAATCACGAATCATCTTATGGATAGGAATCACAGGGTCTCGGTTGGTGCGGTATTGCCGTCGATGTACTGTTGCTGTGGCGATTGGGACTAGTTGCTCTTCAACCTTCAGCTGTCCCACAGCAGCAGGGTCATCCGAGAGACCAGGCAAGGTATTTAGTTGTCTGGTTTCCTCCTTTTCCACAGCAGCTATTCCAAAGGCCCAGCGATATCCTTTTGGGTCTTTGAAATACCCACTCCTCAGACAGTCTATGCCAAGGATGCACRGGGCTCCCAGACCGGTCACGATGGGGTGTTTCTGCCACTCCTTCCCAGTCAGGCTCACTTCAGCTTCCAGTACAGTCAGCTGTTGGGAGCCTCCTGTTACCCCAGAAATAGAAATAGATTCTGTTCCTACATACCTTGACAGAATCAGAGTACATTGAGCGCCGGTGTCAACTAAGGCTGTGTACTGTTGTGGATCTGATGTGCCAGGCCATCGGATCCACACAGTCCAATAGATCTGATTGTCCCTCTCCTCTACCTGGCTAGAGGCAGGGCCCTTCTAATTCTGGTCGTGGTGCACGTTGTCTTCTGGCGAATATGATCTTGATGTTCCTTCCAGAGGATCAGTCATATCATCACTCCTATAATGCCTGCAGTCTTGTACACAACAGACTGGAGCAGCATTTACTCTGGATGAGCTTCTCGTGGTATTTCCTTTTTTCAATTCACGTACCCTCATGCAGGTAAAACCACAGGTTACCTCATGGCATGTTCCCTCTCTCTCTTTGAGCAAGGGAGTGCTTGCTCTTAATAACAGAGACTCTGGCCTGTACTGGCAGGGCACAGGACATTTCCTCTTTAAATTGCTGGAAGTCCTTGGACAGTCTTTCCGTGGCTGAGATGCAGACCCACAGGGAGGAAGAGAGACTTTCCTCATATTGCCAGAGTTGGGCAACCAAATTATCCAGTTTGTTCTCCTTCTTTCCATGACGTCACCGCCAATGAGTTTGCGTATGACGATGGCGTGCTCCATAGGAACTTCCACCACATGGGTTGCGTGCCCTAGACTTCATCTGGATCTACAGGGGACTGCTTGTTACTCGAACCCTTATAGAGTACCTCCAGCACAGCTAATTCACTCATGTACTGGATACCTTGCTCCATGGTGTTCCACTTGTCTTGGTGCAGATAGATCCTCCTTGAAAAGATACCTTTCCCTCACACTTGACAGGAGTCGCCTCCAGAGGCTGAGGATTTCTGTCCTTTTCCCAATCCCCTGGGCAATGCCTGCATCCCTGGACAGGGATCCCAGTTGCTTGGCTTCACTACCCTCTAATTTCCAACTGTGGGTTGCGCTATGCCAGCATCGGAGCAGCCGGGTCACCAAGGGCTCACCTGACTGGCGGCTGAAATCTTTTCACATATCTCTCAGCTCATCTGAGGATAGGGATTGGGTAATTATCTCTGGCCCTGCCTCTTCCTCCTGTTCTGAGGGCTCTGCTTCCTCTTCAACCCTCACTATGCAAATTGATTTGGTCTTGGATTTCTTTTTCTGTATAGGTATGACTGCTACTGGCACGGGTTGTTCCTCTGTTTCAGCTGCAGTTTGAGTGGCCATGGTGGCAGTTGCTCTGCTTTCCTCCTCCCCCTGAGAGTGCTGTCTAGTGATGAGCAGTGTCTGGTAAAGAGTAGCCAGGGCCCAGCACATTGCATTACTTTGTGCCTCTCTAGAATTGCCACAGCATTTTCCTTTCAAATATTCTGCCACTTTATCAGGGTCCTGTAGTTGTTCAGGGGTGAACTTCCAAACCACTGGAGGAGAAAAGTCCTCCAAAACTGGCCCATTTTCTCACACATTCCATGCCACTCATGACTATCCACCCTCATGGCAGATCTCTTAATGACTGTCCTAGAAATCTCTTTCATAACTCCAAACATGGTGTGAGTGGTACTGAGTAGACATGGCAAAAAGAGCATGCTTTCCTTAATATCCAAAGGAAATTCAAAATTCTCACAAGCTGTTGTAACAAACCTGAAGGAGGAAAAGGGTGTGGAAAAGCTGGGAAAAATCATCCTCCCCTGTTCTCCCTGTGGACCGGGTACAATTATTAATGAATTCCCAGAGGTAGCACCCGAGGCAAAGGCAGGAGAGCAGCACTTAAGACACATCCCAAATGACCCTCATTGCCCTTGATGTTATCATGTCATAAACTGATATCCCACGGTACAGCAACAAAGCAATCTTGATCCCTCTCCCTGCTTTGAAAAAGAACACCGTGAGGAGCACATAGAGGAACATATACAGGGTTAGGTACCACAACCATGCGAACAGATCAAGCAACATTGTGACCAGTGGATCTATACCTAATACAAATGCTTAGATCGCATTTGTTTCCAACCTGCTCTGGTCAGATCTGTTGTTATCTCAATTCTTCGTGCCTCACATTGGATGCCAAATTGACTGTCGTGGTTTAGGAATGGTATTCCCCAATTTAGTGTTCCCACTGAATCACCCCAGACCACACCGCTCACTCACTTCCCCCCCACCTCCCCCTGCAGCG
>JACAXG010000327.1:23588-71221 GCA_018881555.1 Amblyornis subalaris | reverse complement strand
CATTGCTGAATGAGAGAAATGGCCAATACTTTGTCTCTATACTGATTCATGGATGGTGGCAAATGCCCTGTAGGGGTGGTTGCAGCAATGGAAGCAGAAAAACTGGCAGCACAGGGGTAAACCCATCTGGACTCCTGAATTGTGGCAAGATATTGCTGCCCGGGTGGAGAACCTGGTAGTGAAGGTACATCACRTAGATGCTCATGTACCCAAGAGTGGGGCCACTGAAGAACGTCAGAACAACCAGCAGGTGGATCAGGCTGCTAGGATTGAAGTGGCTCGGGTGGATTTGGATTGGCAACATAAGGGCGAATTATTTCTGCCTTGGTGGGCCCATGACAYCTCAGGCTATCAAGGAAGAGATGCAACATACAGATGGGCTYGTGATCGAGGRGTGGACTTCACCATGGACACTATCGCACAGGTTATCCAGGAATGTGAAAYGTGCTGCAATTAAGCAGGCCAAGCAGTTAAAGCCTCTTTGCTATGGAGGATGATGGCTGGAATATAAATATGTGGTGGCCTGGCAGATTGACTTAATCATGCTCCCACAAGCCCACCAAGGCAAGCACCATGTGCTTACAATGGTGGAAGCAACCACAGGATGGCTGGAAACATACCCTGTGCCCCCATGGCACTGCCCGGAACACTATCCTGGGCCTTGGAAAGCACTTCTTATGGCAACACGGTACTCCAGAAAGAACTGAATCAGACAATGGAACTCATTTCCAAAACAACCTCATAGACACTTGGGCCAAAACACATGGCATTGAATGGGTGTATCACATTCCCCATCATGCACCAGCCTCTGGAAAGATTGAACAATGTAATGGACTGTTAAAGACTACACTGAGAGCAATGGGTGGTGGAACCTTCAAACATTGGGATACACATTTAGCAAAGACCACCTGGTTAGTCAACACCAAAGGTTTCTGAACCCAACTCACTTTGATTGCCACATTAATGAAGAATGACCTCTGGTGAAACCAGACAAGCACAGCAGTGATGGAATCAGAAATGGCTTCAGCATGCAACAGTCCAACAATCTTTCCAACCCTGGAAGACTTATGACAGATGGAGCCCAAGGTCATGGACTAAATGAACTTAATGGACTTTTATAGGGATGGCCCATAGACTGAGGGAATATCTGTGTGTATATATCAAGAGAGGAAATGTGATGGCATAGTAGAAAGCATGGACCTGGCATGATGTAAATGGTATGGAATAAGGGGGGTGGATACTGTCCTAGTTTTGGCTGGGATAGAGTTTAAATATACACAACCATTACAATCTGAACTAGAACAAAGGTTTACATCACCTGCCAAAGTGCACCTTTATTTGGGAGGCTCTTGTGCTGGATAATTTCACAGATGTTGTTCAGAGGGCAGCTGCGGTAACAGTCAAATAGGCGTAACAGGGGAGAAAGCCCCGTGAGGCAACATGAGTGAAGCAAGGAAATGGAGGATCTGAAGCTGACTTGGCACTGAGGAAAGTGATGCAGAATCACAGTCCAGGATAATTAAATCCCTTATTCTTTTAAGTTTGTTCCTTCTATAACCAAAGAACATTGTCTCAAAGCCTCTGGAAGTGAACTGAAGATGGAGAAAAAAAAAACACCAAGAGAACTCAATGCAATATAAAGAATACAGACCTCAAGGAAATTGTTCTGAAATCCTTTGTCAGACATTTCTAGAATGACAGAAGAGAAATCTAGATGTTCTCAGAGAGGAGTTATACATACAAGTTGTTTTTGGTGAACTCTCACAGACTGTAGATCTGTTCTTTAGTAAGCATCAAAAACACAAGAAAATTTAGCAGTGTGTCTTGGGGATTGTTATCCCATAGTCATGTTGTCACTGTTTCTCCTTCTCCCCCCTTCCCCCTTCCCGGCTTGGGGGTATCGCCATATGTGTGGGTTTGGCCTGGGATCCTAGTGGGGTCAGGGCTGGTGGTTGCACTCTTCCCTTCTGGTTCGGGATTGGAGCAGCACAGCCATGTGGGCAGAGGTGTGTGTGTATCCAGCCAGGGCCATTGCTACATTGTAACTTAGCAGTCTCTTAGCTGGGGGTGGGTCAGTCTGTGCCTGGTTGGGAGCAGAGAACAGTCGTGTGTGTTGCAGGGAGCATTCGGCTGCTCCTGTTCCGAGGTGGTTGCTACACTGTAGCTCGGCTCGCCGCCTCGGGTCTGCCCACTCTGCTGTTCTGCTGTGGCAGCACCACTGGATCTGGCACTGCCCGTCCCGCTGTTCCCGCCATTGCTCCTGCTCTGAGGTTGCTGTTGCAGTCCAGTTTGCCATCCAGAGTGGTGCTGAAACCGGCTGCTCCCTGTGAGTTTTGCACGGGGAGCCATCTCCCCTCCTCCCTCTTGCCTGAGCCACCCCTGCCACGTGGAGAGGTCGCCAAACTCACGCCACAGCGCCCCCTGCAGCCGTGGGGGAACCATTGGACCTGCCCTGCCTCACCAGGGCCCTCCAGTGCCCCCTGCCAGTTGTGGTCATAACTACACCAAAAAGGGAAATTGCTCAACAGACGAGAAAAAAGCTGTTATTGGGTTTTCTGGTTTTTTTGTTGTTGCTGTTTGTCTGTCTCATTATATATATATATATATATACACACACACGCATCCTAGTAAAGAACTGTTATTCCTTTTCCCATATCTTTGCCTGAAAGCCCTATAATTTCAAAGTTATAATAATTTGGAGGGAGGGGGTTATCTTTTCCATTCCAGGAAGGTTCCCACCTTCCTTGGCAGACACCTGTCTTTTAAACCAGGACATAGTGTATCTATTATTCTTGATGTACTGAACTAGCAGGGTATTAATCAAAACCTGATAAAGTATGGTACATTAAACTCATTCTGCAGAGAAAGCTGAAATCCATTCATCATTATTTGTGTGTTGTGTCTAGAATTATGCATTACCTTCAACCCCCAACTAATCTTCCTCTGTAGGCAGCAGTCTTGCATAGATGACTGTTCCTACAGGGACTGAATTTTCATATTTAGTTCTTTATTTTGCATGCAGGCATGGGGTCAGGCAACAGCTGAAGGGCAGCTGAATAAGAGGAAGGCACTCATTTCTTCCAAGCCTTATAATGCAGTTCATTGCCCAAGACAGCTGGTAAAAACACAATGCATACAGCAGCCTCTCTGCCCTAACCACATTCCTGAAAATTAACACCTGCACTATAGGATCAGGATCAGTAATTCCCTCTCCTCTCATCCTGCCTTGTCCTTCCCCATGAACACATATTCTCTTTTCCTCCTCAATATTTCCTTCTAGCAGAAACACCCAATTCCTTCCCCTATCCTCCTTCAATTACTGAAAAAAAAGAATCAAAATCAACAGTTAAGTACCTAAGATTAAGGCTTGCAAATGTCATCCTCAGGTTCTCAAGCTGGCACCAGAAGTACTAATTAGGAAAACACATCCACAACTCAGGATGCCCACAAACTCAGGAGAACTGTGCTTTAGCTGTGAGATTCACATTTCAAAGAGCATCTCAACAGGTATGAGGACTGAAATTAAAAACCATTCACATTCTCCAGTCTGATACCACTGTCATAGATTTGTGTTTGATAGGATGTTAATAAAGGCCTATTCTAATGCAAAATTCCTTTAGCTAAACTCTAAACTAATTGGGCTGAAAAAGTAAAGACCTTGGAAAGAGACAGTGCTAAAGCATCAGACCCTCACACTTCTACCCTGGATCTTCAACCTCATTTCCCCATAGCAAGCTTCCAAATTAATATGTTCTCAGAAGTAACAACAGGACATATTTCTTGCAGTGCTTTCATCTGCTTGTACCCCACTCTAATCCACTGTCAGCCCTTGAATTGCTTTGTAATTTTCTCACTTTTTCCTCCACTTGCACAGTATTACCATAACCTGAACGGCAACTGCTCTTGAGGCAAGAAACTGCACAGTTAAAGGACAAGCTTTGTAGTTTCAGCTGTAAAGGTCTGAGTAGTAACTTCTCCCCTTGCTTGGTAAGGAACTTGGCACACTGTGGGTAGTTTAAAAACCACCACCTCCCTAGAGTAAAATAAGCAAGCACTGCCTGCATATGCTAGGACTCTTGCATCACCTGGGGCACCACAGGAAGCCAGATGATCACACTTGCAAGCTGCACCACTGACTGCCAAATCATCTTCCCTGTAAATCCAGCAAACAGAAGCCAAGAAAAGCCAGTTGTTAAGACACTTCTAAAGCCAAAAAGGGAGAAATATTAAGAAAGAAGATAGGCACACAGCTAAGAATTCAGAAAATTTGAATACCATTTTAAGAGTTCTAAAGACACTACAATAAAAGTTTAAAGGCAGTCAGATATTTTGTACAAGTGCAGCCAAAACCACAACATACAATGACATAAATCCAATGAAAATACAGAAATTGGCCTACTTCCAAGCAAACTGGTACCTTTGTTAGTCTTGAAATAAGTACATCTGCAAATAACTCCAAAGCAGCCAGGCCTCTAAGAGTCTTGACAAAGTCCTGATAGCTGAACTACACTTTTTTTTTTTTCTTTATCTCAAGCAGGAATAAGAACTTATTTTCCAGCTACTCATTAAACAGAAACTAGAAAACAGCCACAAAACCTTTTTCCGGATGCAGTAAACTCCACCAACCCCCAAACAGTGAACTGTGCATATTTGTCCCTTAATTTTAAGCTTTGCACATAATTTGGTTCTTCCTGATAGTAAACTATAGCATGCCAAATAACTTGACATCCAGGATTTTCCAAGTCAAGATTGCTTTGGCCATCTATCAGAAGTCCAAGGACCACACTTCATCAGTGAGAAACAGAGCAATCTGAGTTATCATGTTCTCTGCAGAACAACCTTGTTATAACAAGCAAACAGGCTGGATGATGTGACAGAGCGAAATCCCTCTCCCCTTTTTTTTTAAAGTAATTCAGATGTACAGCTTGTAACAGTGCTATCACTCAAGAACCAAGAAAGGCATGACTAGGTACTACAGTTGTCATAGTCATGAATCTTCATGATCTGGCTCTACTTTGCACAACCCATGAGATTATTAGCTGTATGCTTATTTTTCTTTTGGTTTGCAGAAGCAGTGAGAAGTCATTTTGGCAAATGGCTCCCACACAATTACTTTGCAGCTGTCCCCTTTTCAAACTGCTTACAATCAAGTTAATCAAGAAACTGCCCCACTTCATTGACTAAGGAATTTCATTAATCAATTTGCCAAAAGTAAAGACTGTGGCAGGGAATCAAGTATCTATCAACCAGAGTCTGAACTGCAAAATCCATCCTTCCCTTATATACAATACTGTGATCAGAACAGTTTGCCAGGCTCTTTCATCAAGTATACTTTCATTTTTTGACCTGCCTTTTGGAACAGTTTGGGGGGAGGAGGGAAACAGGAACCCAACAAAGTTACCAATTAATTAAATATAAGTGCCCTTCCCATGCATCTTTAACTGAAAGCATTGACTTTATACAGCAAAATTAAAACCCAGGCCTATTAAATGTCATTTCAAGGCAGCACATTAGACTCTTGTGTCCTCTGCTGCTGCCCCTGCACACAGAACAGCAGATGAACAGGCAGCCCTATCTTTTAGTTGATCATACAAATCAATCAAACAAAGGGTGCCACCTTGAGCTACAGCATATTATGCAAGCAGGATGGACATAGATGTACAAGACACAAAGAACGTTCATGAAAGAGACTGCTTATTCCTCACACAAGAAGTACTTGACATGCTTTGTGCTCCAGCTCTTCATATATTGCTCTCAGAAATCACAGGCACATTCTTGTCATTCATATTAATATTTGGAAGAAACAGAAGATAAACACATTGCCCTGCTAAAAATTGAGTCACTAAGAGAAAATCAATTGTGATGAAGTTTCACAATTGGCTTAAGTCAGTCTTTGAGAATCCACTTGCCTCTTCCTCATCCACCCAGTCTCACCACCCGTGACAGCAACTAGTCCTCAGGTAGCTGCAAGATCAGCTGCATCATGTCTCCGCCTCAGTGAAACTAACCCTACAAGAAAGCCCATCTGCACACAAAGCAGCAAGCTGGTCCAGCTGACTCCCCAGCCAAGCGCACATCAGTGCCAGCAAGAACGAGCAGGTGGAAACATCCTATTCTGCAAAAGTACAACTTCAGACAAAAATTTCACCCTCAGCCAAGCTGGAAAATTATATCATTGTTCTCCTTCAAATTTGTTTTTTGCTAACAACAGAAGCAAGACAACGCTTACAGTGTCATTACACCAATACCACTGCTGGTCACACTGAGTAGCACTGCTTGATTTTTCCCAGTCTTAACTTTTATTCAGATTGTAAACACCTCTTTTTTCTGTGTTCATAGAATGCTTGGCTTCTGTTCTACAGCAATACATATTTACTGATAACATGCCAAGCCCAAAAGAAACATGGACTCTTTAAAGACTAAGATATCAAACTAGTATGTCTGCTTTCTGGTGGAGATCAGAACATGCACTAATCTTAGCACAAAACCTACTCACAGGTTATGCTGTACAGGCAGTGCAACTGGGTTATGGCCTCACATGTCCTACTTGAAAGAGTCCAAAGAGAAACAATCCATGATATAAAAAAACATCTGAGAAGTGAGCAGTGGTAAAAGAAGCCAGTGAGTTGACTGACTGAACTACATTTCCAGAGACAAGACCACACAATCAGGCAATCCACCTTGATGTGAAACTGAAGCACTACTATCTAATGGGCACACACTTTGATATAATTGAATTTGTTCAGTGCCAAAATCACATTTTTCAGTTGTGCCCTCCACATTGAATTTCAGGAAGCTGGGAGACAGCACATGTTGACAGATAGCAAAAGATGGAGAAGTGAGAGACTTCATCTGCTAAAGGGCATCTCTACCACTGTTGCAATCCACTCTAATTACACAAGAGTAAGGAGAACTCTCTGTGAATAAAGTGGAAAGAACTCTGAAGGTTCGAGTATACCCTGAAACAGATTAAAGCCAAACGAGGCTAAATGTTGGTACCAAAAAAATTGATGTATTTTATTTAACAGTATGTGAGAGAAAGAAAGAGAAAGAAAAAGGGGGGGGGGGTAGGGGACAGGAAGAGTGACAGAGGTTAGGTGGAAACGTATCACCCCTCTGTGGGTCCCAATGACGTCTCGTTGATCCCCTACATCTGGTCTTCTTGGTGGTGAGGGTCCCCCAGCACCGCCGCCGAAAAGCATAGCATCAAATGGATTAATATATGCTTGGGCCACGTGGAAACACCCAGGTACCACCCCTGCAGGAGGCCAGCTTGAAACTGTCCTTTGCAAGACTGTGGGTCTGTTGCATCATTTTGCACCATGTGCAGTACTCTGGTGCAGGGTCTGGGGACCCCTTCGGGGGGGCCTTTGATGGGCCGTGGCACCCCCTCAGCTGCCCCTTCACGTGCATGTCCTGTGGATGCGGCTTTTCCCGGAGTGGGGGGCGTCCCGCAGCTGGGCTAGTCTGCACAGCAGAGGACGGGCGTTCCTCTGACCAGAGGCTTTTTTTCGCCACACACCCAAAACTTTCCTCCTCTATGCCAGCCTGGCAGCAGATAAGCCTGGGGCTAAGGCCTCCACCCTGAAGCTGCTGGACTTGATGGTCCTGTGAAGGCATTCTTTCCCCCAGCCCAGACCTTAGAATGGTGTCATTTTTATCTTAAATCAATTTACAGTCCAGGGCCTCAGCCCAGAGGGCCCATTCAGGGTGCAGCAGTGCAGTTTTCTTTTGGTGCAGTTTTGTTATACACTTTTCCTATAATAGGCAAAAGTCCTTCATAAGAGTGTTTAAGCCATAAACCATAACACTTCAGTCTCTGACAACAACCCACACCATACTTGGCACAAAAACTACCAGACTCTGAAGACAGACATGGGTATCACATGCAGTTCACAGAAAACCAAATACTCTTGAGGACAAGGCAATAAACACACATGGAAACGGAAGGCAGAGAGATTCTATTTCAGACTTAATTCCTGTTAAAAGACTGTTTTGTTTATACAGCTAGGCCTTGCTTCTTAAGAGCTACTGCATGAAGGCCTCCTGCTATGTAACTGAATAACAACAGAACATCTGAAAAGAAAAAACAAAACAAACAAAAAACCCCCAAAAAACACTGTCCCTAGCAGGTCAGATCACTGAGTGTGGCTTTTGCAAAAAAAAAAAAAATCTTGCGGCAAAGAAACAATCACACCTACTGACATACTTTGAGGTTTTAGAGCTGCTTGGTCTATACATTCTTTACAATGCTCAATTAATTTCTGTGGCACTAACCAACCTGCAAAGAACAGATTTGGGATTTTGCACTAATTCAATCAGAATTTCATACATGAAATTGCAACCTCAGCCAATGAAGTTGGGCCACTAACTCCAGCAGAGAGAGCATTACCTAAGAAGTATGATCTCCATTTATTAATCACATAGGACATTATTTAATATTTTCTTATAAAGTGATGCTTTGGAAATGTGAAATCTGAAACATGACAGAGTCCAAAGAGATTTCAAATTTTGCTAAAGTATGTAAAGGTACATAAGCAAGAGAAGAGAAGTTTTATAAACACTGAAAACAGATTGAGAGTGGAAAAAAAATTACAAACTGGAAAAGCAAAGAATAATCCTGAAGATCTGAAAATAATTTTTTTCAGCTTGGAACATTTCTAGCTACTCTGAAGAATATCTGGAGTTTAACCACAGATTTTAGTTTTGTAGCAACTTTTTGAAGTCCCAGAATCACAGAATCGTTAGGGTTGAAAGGAACCTCTGGAGATCATCCAGTCCAATCTCCTGCTAAGGCAGGGTCACCCAGAGCAGGTGACACAGGAACGTGTCCAGGTGGGTCTTGAATGTCTCCAGAGAGGGAGACTCCACACCCTCCCTGGGAAGCCTGTTCCAGTGCTCTGCCACCCTCAACATAAAGTTGTTCTTCCTCATGTTGAGGTGAAACTTCTTGTGGTTTAGTTTATGGCCATTGCTCCTCATCCTATTGCTGGGCACCACTGAAAAGAGTCTGGCACCATCCTCTTGGCACCTGCCTTTCAGATATTTATTCATTAATGAGATCCCCTCTCAGTCTTCTCTAGACTAAACAGGCCCAGCTCCCACAGTCTCTCCTCATAAGAGATGCTCCAGACCCAAGTCAGCAGCACAGAACCATACATAAAACCAAACGGTAAAAGACTGAGCACGATAAATATAGGGCCTTACTAGCAAGTTTTGCCAGGCATGTTAGCTACCATTTACCAAAGCTAGCATCATTCATTAACTTTAGATTTGCAGGACAAGAAGAAAGATCAAACCCCACTGTTGCTTGCTATCC
The DNA here is from genome assembly GCA_018881555.1 of Amblyornis subalaris. Lineage (NCBI taxonomy): Eukaryota > Metazoa > Chordata > Aves > Passeriformes > Ptilonorhynchidae > Amblyornis > Amblyornis subalaris. The sequence continues at coordinate 61,902 of JACAXG010000327.1, read as the reverse complement.
TGCAAATAGATGTAAATACCTCTATGTGAATTAGACAGATGCTGTATGAGGTATAGGCCTCACGTTGAGGTTTCTGGCCATCTGTATAGTGCCATGTTTTCAGATGCGAATGGGTGATCATTAAGCATTACCTTCATTCAAAATTAATTGTGGACAATTTGGAATCCACACCTAATTACTTCCTAATATATTCCTTAGCTATCTACATACTTCAATTATGGTAAGCGTCATTTGGGGCTGGAATAATTAACAGTGAGAAGAGAAAGATAGGTGGCACTTACCGTGTTGCATTTTGTCCCACACACCACTTGCCGGTGGTTCAGCCACTGGGAGGCAAATACTTTATTAAGGATTCCAAGGTGAAATTCTCTCTCCTTCAAGAGGCTGGGAAGCTGCTGGGCTGCATATCCATGCAACAAGCGGTGATAGCTGGACTCATTCTGCATCCTGACCTCTCTACCTTTCAGGTAGTACACCACAGACCTTTTCACCCGGGGGAGTCTTTTCCTTTTGTGAACTAAGTGATCCCACCCATACTGTGGAAAAGAAGCATGAAACTTAGATAAAGCAACTAGAACAAACTTAAGACCCAAGCCTTCTAAATTTAAAGATATTCTCAGCAAAATACTGAAGCCTTCCAAACTACCCATAGAATACCACACACGAAGATTAACTTAGAAATGGTGATAAAGCCTTCAGCAACATAAAATTAAACATAAATATTTGCTAAAGAAGTAACACTGCCATAATACTGAAAACAACCCACCCCGGTTCGGCATCGTCGGAACACCAGAAGCTTGTAGAAACAAGAAGCCAAGAAGCACTTTAAATGGAAAAGTAGCCCCGACAACCTCCCGGCGTGAGCTCGGCAGGTTTGGAGGTGACACCGCGGGGGCCATCTGATACTGACCGCGCCGTTCATCGGCCTCCTCCGGCCCGGCGTGGGGTCGCCTCGCAGTAACGTTCAGCTCTGGGGCGGCGGGGACTCGGTGGTTACGGGCCGAACAGAGAGCCCTCGGCGCCACCGGGGCAGGGAGCAGGGACGGGGGGAAGCTGCCTGCTGTATCGCACCGAGACAGCCACCGGGGCCGGGACTACTCCTCCCCACCATCTTCCCCCCCCCCAGGACACCTTCCCCAGGCACCGAAAGACCCCGCCCTTTTTTCCCACCTCAACCGGGCACCGGGACACGGCAACCCCCAGTCAGGGTCACCCCAGGCACCGGCACGTGGGCTTCTTCCCCCATACACCCCTTCCCGCCCCCCAGCCTACCTGCTCCCCCTGGAGCCCCTCGGCGGCAGCCGTCGCCGCTTTCCGCTTCCTGCTAACTGTTTTCCGGGCCATAGGAGAAGGAGGAGAAGAAGAAGGAGGAGAAGGAGGAGAAAGAGGAGAAGCCGAGAGCCCAACCCGGGCCCCACATGGAGCAGGAGGGGGAGGGGGCCACCGGGGTACGGGGCAAATAAGTGCGGGGAGCCAGGCCCTGTCACTCTCTTCGTCACAGGCCCTACCGACTGCGCTTCACATTTTCTCCGAAATGTTTTTACGACAGTCGCACCGTGCCTTTGCGACGGCTGTCCCACCCCGCCCGAGAGTCTCGTTTCCTAGCAACCGGAGGAGGCAGGGCGGTGAGTTGGCCCACCCTCTTTGCGGCTGCCAGGCAGCGTGGTCCCGTCGGGGGCGGGGCAGCGCCCCGTGGCAGCGGCGCCAGCCGGGCTCGGAGTGAAGCTTCCCGGCTTCGCCACGTGTCCGTTCCCCGCTGCCCTGCACGGATCGGAGGGGCTGGCTGGCGGCCTCCCTGTCACCGAAATTCGGGAAGAAAAGAAAACCCTCTAGCACTATATTTGTAGTGATAAAGAATTAGGCATTACTTTATTCTGGCAAGGATGTGTCATGAAAAACATTCCATTTACACATACATTTTTACTAGACTTTACGCAGATTTATACACACAAACCCCAAAGCAATTTCCCGTTCATTGGTCCCAAATTACAGAATTCTTAATATTTGATTTCTTATTGGTTACAGATCCCTTCGCCTCCGATGCTAATTTGGTCCTTATTCTTTGGTTCTCTTATCAGTCTTTTCCAGACCAGGTGTCTCCGACCATGCCAGGAGGTGATCTTTGAGGTTGATGTTCGTTAATGTCTGTTAACCGTCGTTTATCTGATGGTATCTGTGTATCTGCTGGTTACTCCCAATCTATATAGATGTTAAACTCATCAGGCCTCACCGGGTGAAAGTCTTTTGAAAAGAATTCCCTTTCCCCTGCGCAGATGAACAAACCTGACTAAAGTTACAAAAAAAAATTTAAAAGTTGTATCATTTCCAACAATTCCCCCCTTTGGAAGTGATCGTAATTTCCTTTAAGATCACTTCCACTTAAATAATTGATTTAAACCATATTAATTCATATTTTATTAATTATAAGAAAAAAAACAAGATAAAAATTATTACAAGAATAGTCAGCCATCCTTAGAGATCTTTTCCAAAAAAACTCCTTTTTTTTTTATATGTTTGTTTTTATGTCTGCACAATTTATCACATCCCATTTTGCAAATTTGGATTAAGATCCATAAGCCAATCATTATTGTTAGAACTATGATAATAATGCCAACTAGTTTTCTTATGATTGCGTTTAGATTTGGAATCCATGATGTTATCCAGTCGAATATATCTTCCCTTTGGTTTTTTTCTATTTCCTGAAAGATTCCGGAATTTCTTATTTCTTCTAAATCAGTCTGTATTCTCAGGGTCTGATCTACATATACACAGCAACTGGTGTTAATGACCGTGCACACACCACCTTTGGAAGCCAGAATCAGATCTAGAGCCATTCGATTTTCTTTGACTACCTTAGAAAGGGTGGTAACTTCCTGTTGTAAAACACCAATTGCATCATTTGTTCAGTTTTCTATTTGTTCAATAACTCCAGAGATGTTTAAAATAGCTTTTTATAATTCAGATATTCCTAACCATGGTACAAGTCCTCTCATAAACTTGTCAAATCCAGAGGACTTCTCAACTAATTAATTTAGATTTCGTTTTTGTCATGTTATAAAGGATTGCAGATGTCCTTTGGGGAATTCTGATTTATTAATGATATCTATTTCTGGTACTACTGTTCCAATGGTGCATATTCCTTGCAATCCAGGGGGCAGAACCTTTCTAGCCAAATTTCTGCAAAGCCAGTAGTATCCCATATTATCTGGAATAGGCCACCAGTGTGTATTCAAGATACTTTTACCTGTTACATCTAAATATGAATTGCATTTGGGATAATTTCCCACCATTATTCCTGGTTTACAATTAGGTGAGCCCATTTGTTGGAGAGGGGTTGCCTCTGGTCCTCCTGGACATCTTTGAACACAGGGAGCATCTATAACTACTACTTTTACCGATAAGATTTGTGAGTCTATGGTGCTTTGTATTGCTTTTTCTTTAAAAAGGAGCATTACATCAGTTGGGGGAAAACCATTGGAGAATATGTTTGGTGTTGGAAGTCCCATCATTTGTATGCCTTCATCTGAATGAGTGGGAAACTGAAAACAAATCCAGCAGTTACTGCTGTTTGTTATCAGTGTCACGGCCTGCATGAGCTTGAGGTGTGAGGTTTTTTTTCCAGGGGTCAGGAAATATTTTTTCAATATGTGTCAGATTAGAGTGAAGATAGATACTATTATCTCCCTTCTCTTGCCCACTTACCCCTCTAGGATTTGAACCTATGCCTACCACTATGATTATTAGTCTCAAGGTCTTGCTGGGATGGTTGACTATCCCAAACAAAAATAACCATGCTGTAATACTGACAATATTGCTCTGAAAATATTAAAAGGTAAACCATTCAGTATTTCCTGTTTTAGAGTCCCTGATTCTGTTGCAGCTTTATCTGCAATGGATTTGCCGTTTGCTATACTGTCCAGTGCAATCCTTCTGGGTCCGGAGCTGGCTTGATTCACGTGTAGTGAATCCAGGAGTCGTCATCTGTCATTTTTACGGCTGTATGAGTTGTCAATAGAACTTGAGATGGTCCTTTCCACTTCTGCTGGAGGGGTTCTTCATGACCGGACGTATATCCAGCCTCCTGGCTGATGAGGGTGGACTTGAATATCCAATGTTACTGGTGAGGCTAAAATAATAAACTTATGCAGTGATAAAAGTGTTTTTCCCAAGGAGATTACATACTCTCATAAAATATGATTACCTATTACATGGTTTTCCCCAGGAATGGTTACAGTTTGATATGGTCTCCCATACAGGATTTCATATGGGCTTACCTTTTCCTTGGAGCTTGGCTGAATTCTAGTTCTCAGTAATGCCAGGGGAAGGGCCTGTGGCCACTTAAGTGAGGTTTCTTGACAGACTTTACTCATTTGCCTTTTTAGGCTTTGGTTCATTCTCTCAACCTTTCCACTAGATTGTGGTCTCCAAGGAGTATGTAAATCCCACTTGATTCCTAATGTTTTGGACAATTTTTGCACAATTTCTGCTATGAAATGGGGTCTCCTATCTGAGGACATTCCCAATGGAATTCTGAATCGAGGTATTATTTCTTTCAATAATATCTTAGTAACTTTGTAAATTTGTAAACTTAGTAAATTTGTTGGTGCAACAGGGAAAAGCTTCGGGCCATCCAGAAAATGTATCAACCAAAACCAACAGGTACCCCTCTTGCTGAGGTAATTCAGAAAAATCTATTTGCCAATAGTCGCCAGGACAATTTCCTCTTTTTGTAGTCCCTGGAGGAGGTCTTGTAAGACTGAGGATTGTTCTGCAAACATATTTTACACTTACTGACTACACTCTTAATGATTCCAGTCATTTTTACACTAACTACTTGATGCTTCAAGCTATCTATAATAGCTTCTGCCCCTCAATGTGTTTCTCTGTGTTTATCCTCAGCTATTTGTCTCATTACTGCTTGGGGTACTATAACTTGTCTTTCTGCTGACACCCACCACCCCTCGGAATTTAGGTGAGCTTTCAAAATTTCAGCTAACATTTTATCTTGGGTTTGGTATTCTGGGGTCACTTTTGAAAGGTTCACACATTTTGATGGAGTGACTGTTAGGATGCTTTTCTCTGCCACCTCTTTAGCAGTTTTATATGCCAGTCTGTTTCCAACATTAGTTGGTGTATTTCCAAATTGACGAGCTTTACAATGCATAACAGCCACTTTGATTGGTAACTGAATACTTTCCAGAAGTTGTTTAATGACATCTCCATACTTGACAGAAGATCCTTGTGCTGAGAGGAGCCCTTTTTCTTTCCAGATCGCTCCATGAGCATGTACCACTCCAAATGCATATTTAGAATCAGTCCATATGTTGACCTTCTTACCTTTAGACAGTTCTAAGGCTCACTGCAGAGCAATGAGCTCAGCTTTTTGTGCAGAGGTGTTAACAGGTAATGGGTTGGCTTTAATTACCTCAGTCTGGGTTACTACGGCATACCCAGATTTCCACTTTCCATTGCACATAAAGCTACTACCATCTGTGAAGAGTTCCCAGTCTGGACCTTCTATCGGAGTGTCCTTTAAATCTTCCCTGCTGAAATAAACTTGTTCAATAGTTAGAAGACAGTCGTGTTGTATGGCTTCTTGGCAGTCTGCTGCACATTCAAGGAACATAGCTGGGTTCAGGGAAGTTGTAGTTTTTAATTCCACATCATCCTGTTCCAACAGGACAACCTGATACTTAAGCATTCGACTTGGGGATAACCAATGACCTCCCTTTTGCTCTAGGACAGAGATAACCATGTGTGGAACATAAACAGTCATTTTCTGGCCCATGGTCAGCTTCCAGGCTTCTTGTATTAGGACTGTTGCTGACACAGCTCAAAGGCAGCCAGGCCATCCCTTGCTTACGTTGTCCAGCTGTTTGGAAAAATATCCCACAGGTATTTTACATGTGCCCAACCTCTGAACCAACACTTCTAATGCAAGGTGTAAGCGTTCATGCACAAACAGTTCAAAAGGTTTGGTCAGGTCAGGCAATCCTAATGCGGGGGCCAACATTAGGGCTCTCTTTAAGTCTCTGAAAGCCGTCTGACATTCTGGAGTCCACTTTAATATTTCCTCCAGGTTTTTCAGGGCATCATACAAAGGTCTTACCAAAAGTCCATAATTAGAAATTCATAAGCGACACCAAACCGCCATCCCTAAAAATGTTCTTAACTCACGTACAGACTTTGGCTCCAGAGTTTGATAAATTGCCTCCTTTCTTTTGGTCCCAAGACTTTGCTTACCCTGGGAAATGGTGAATCCCAGATATGTTACATGTTCTTTGGCGATTTGGGCCTTCTTCTTGGATACCCTGTAACCAGCTTGTCCCAGAAAGTTTAGTAAACTTATAGTAATTTCAACACATTCTGTTTTAGTTCTTGTGATGCCTTTATCTGCTTAAAATCAGAAGCTGGACGATTGTTATGAGGGTAGGGAAAGCAGTTAACTTTATTGGAGGTCCTCCTGGAGTACAAAGCACACACTGATCAGTGTTGTATCCCGTCCCAAGTGTCCGTTCTCAGTGTGTGTGTACCCGTAGCACTTTTATAGGTTTACATCAAATTAAAATAGTTTACAAAAATCTCCCAATTAGAAATACAGTTAATGAGGTGATTTCCTTTGGCTCAGCCTCCTATCGAAATCCCTGCCTAATGCTGCTAGCTACTGTTGTTTGGGCTTTTAGGAGACATGGGATAGAGAAGTGTCTCTGGTCCCTGGAACACTAGTGGAGATAAGGTTGACATAGGAATCTTATTTTGACTATAGGGATAGGGAGTATGGGATAGGGAATTTGCTAGCTAGGTATTTACAAGGTTAGAGGGTAAGGGCTACAGGACTACAGGGCTACTAATATACTATTAATATAAAAAGCATAAAAGCAAAAGTCTCTTTGTCATCACTTGTAGCAATTAGGATATCATCTACATACTGTAGCAAAGTGATTCCTTCATTCACCATTTTCCATATTTCCAATTCTTTTGCCAGTTGGTTACCAAAGTGGGACTATTTCTGAATACTTGTGGAAGAACAGTCCATGTTAGTTGAGTTTTGCGACCTGTTGAGGGGTTTTCCCATTCAAATGTGAACAAAGGTTGACTTTCACTGTCGAGAGGTATGCAGAAGAAAGCATCCTTAACATCTAAAACAGTGAACCATTCATCAGACTCTTTAATTGTAGTTAAGTGTATAGGGGTTCACTACTACCGGGTGAATGTCTTGCACTATTTTGTTAATAGCTCTGAGATCTTGTACTAATCTGTATTCATTAGTATGTGGCTTTTTTACAGGTAGGATATGAGTGTCATATACTGACTCGCATTCCCTTAATAGTCCATGCTGTAAAAATTTGGCAATTAATTCTTCTAATCCTTTCCTAGCTTCTAATTTTAAAGGATATTGTTTCTGCCTTACCGGTTTAGCATCAGGTTTCAACTGTATTCTTACTGGTTCTGCTGCTTTTGATTCCCCTGGAATTTCAGCGGCCCACACCAATGGAATGATAGCTTTTTCTGCCTCCTCTGGGATTTCTTCCATTGTGTCCGGTTGCTGTAACAACATAAAAACCTGGGCCTCCAAGGCTTTACGTTCAGGAACGCACACTTGTATTTGTCCATTTTTAAATATTATTTTTGCGTTCAACCTACTTAAAATATCTCTTCCAAGCAAAGGCATTGGACAGTTAGGCATATATAAAAATTGATGTGTTAACCAAGTTTTACCTATCTTGAATTTTAGAAGTTGAAAGAATGGCAAGTTTTCACTTTTCCCGGTGGCACCTGTGACATTTACAGTATTTTGGCTAAGAGCCCCCTTGCATGTGTTTAGAACAGAGTATGTCGCCCCGGTATCTACCAGAAAATCTACCCAACATCAGAGTAACCAGGGGGTCAGCTGGGGATGACTTCCCTGGTCCCCTTCATACTTCACCTAATTCAAGAAGCCTTACGGCTTGATCAGGGGTGTGCCCGTTTCTTTGTGGTCAGTCCAGCCACCACTGACCTTCTTGTCTACATTTTGCACAATGATTTCTACCCAGATACCGGCTGGGAGAACCGCCCCTCCCTGGGGTTTCACAAGAACTGCCCCTCCTTGGGATTCCATGATGACCACCCCTCCCTGGGGTTTCACAAGAACTGTCCATCCCCAAGGCTTCACTAGAACTTCCCCTTATTTCTTCTTTTTCTTCCCCCTGGGCTTTTATAGCTGCTATGAGCTTTCCATCTCTAGTGTCCTCTTGGTTATTATAAACTTTCCAGGCTATATCCAATAATTTGTTCATATTTCTAGAATCATTCCCCTCCAGTTTTTGAAGTTTTCCTCTAATGTCTGGAGCCGATTGCCCCACAAATAATGTTGTTAAGAGTAACGCATCCCCTTCTCTTTCAGGGTCCAGATTAGTATATTTTCTGGCCACATTCATGAGTCGCTGATAAAAATCAGAAGGGGGTTCATCTTTTCCTTGGATTACTTGATATAACCTTGACATATTTATAGCTTTTGGGATGGCATGTTTTACCCCAAACACAACCAACCTCTGATACTGAATCAATAGTTCCCTGTGCCCTGGATTATTTGGATCCCACCGCAGATCTGCTAGAGGGAAGTGCTGGTCCACTGTTCCCTGCTGAGCACTCTGAGCATGGAGTCTCTCGGCCTCTTCCCTTGCTTTTGCCAATACCATAACTCTCTCACCCTGAGTTAACAGAGAATCCAATACTACTTGAATATCTAACCAGTCCGGATCCTGCGTTCTAATAATAGTCTCAAAAATCTTAGTCACCACCTCAGGATCTTCCCTATATGATCCTGCCAGTTCTTTCCAGGACCTTAAATCTGTCACTGAAAATGGCACCTGAACGGTAATCGTCCCTTCTGTTCCCGCATCTTGCCGGAGAGGGGCTTGAATCACCCCTCTTTCCCCATTCCTTTCCTTCACTCCATTTTGTGTTCTACCTGCCCCTGGACTTAACCCTACTTCACTTTCAACCTGCCCACTCGCTCCTTCTTCATTTGCAGCTGTGGGAGGTTCCCCTGCTGCTGCCCCTCTTCCCCTTCTTCCCGGGGATACTAAAAGTTCAACCTCTTCCTCTGTGTAATCATGCCTCAGACATCTTTTCCCACTATTGCATTCCACACAACCATATTCAGGCGGTTTACTTCTATTATCTTTCTCCAAAGCCAATACCATAGACTGCTTTGGCTCTCTTGGTAACAAATCACATTTCTTTCTTAAATCCAGATTATTCTTCAATTCACAGAACAAATCTATGTAAGGTACTTCATTCCATTTCTGTTTTTTTGACAGTATAACATTAGCTGCAAGATTGTATCAGAATCCAAACACCCATTACATGGTCATTTCTCTTTATTATCTAACAAATAAGCTGGCCACCAGCAGTTACAATATTCTATCAACTGTTTATGAGTTAAAGGGTCACCTTTAAACTTCTTCCAATTTTGCAAAATACACCCTAGAGGTGAACTTCTCGGTATTCCTCCATCTCGAATTTGTGATGAGAATTTCAAACCCATATCAAAATTTTGTAATCACTAAAATTGACACAAAGAGAGTGTTTTATGTCCACAAATGTCAGCCACGCACTCACAAAAAATATCCCAAAGCTATATTTGATAGCACATGCCAGAGAAAAAAAAAAACAACTCCAACACTCAGTCACGTTTAAACACACATTCAGCAAACTCTTACGGGCATCCCCGTGTTACCTTTATGTCGGCCAGGTTCAAATTAACACACAAGCTATTCCATACACACACACACAAAAAAAACTCACAGCAGCCTTACAAAAAAAAATTTTAAAAGTTGTATAATTTCCAACACCGGGCCCCGTCAATTTAAGCATAGGAGAGGCCCTGTATTATCAACACCATTTCCAGCACAAATACAAACCTTAGCTCCATATCAGCTACTGTGAAGGAGATTAACTCTACCCCAGTCCAAACCAGCACAGTGATCATTTACTGAGAGACAGCCTGTGAATGTATTCCTGTTGATTGTAACATGCACAATCTATACTGAAGTTCTACATCTCTCCTGTGGGAAAATCTGACCACAAGCATAAAACACCTCCTCCTCCCCTTCCACCGCTAGACCAGAGGGAATAATGCCTGGCACTGGCTTCACTTTGCAAAACTTCATCCCAGGCTTCCCTTAGAGACCCTTTTAACTAGCTTGGCTTTATCACCTTGCTTCTCTGAGTGAATACAAGAGCCCAGTGCACATTGCTTGGTGCACAATGAGGTGCTTAGTCAAACCTTGAGGTACTCTACTCCACCAAGAAACTCCCTTACTATACGGGAATTAAAGGGCATACAAATATTTGTACATGACTATGCTGCTTTAAAATGGATGTGGATGGATGTGTGCTTTTCCTTATGTTCACATGGTTCACATGCACTTTTTCCTATGCTTATAGAGGCAAAAATTAAGAGTAACCCAAACCAAATGATCACCAATGAGTGACACTGTAAAGAAAAAGGAAGACAGGAAAAAAAACGTGATGTACAGGCAGACTGAAAAGAAAGCCAGTTCCTGACCACTTGAAACCCTCTGGTGTCTCAAGTCGCATCAAATCAGTAAACATACTATTTTCCTGATAAAGATGGCATTTCTTTTATGCCTTTTTTTGGTGTCTTTTCACCTAACAAACCTCAAAGACAAGGGTGCTGTGAAAAGCCAAATTGAAATAAAACCCTAGAAAAGAACCTCTCAGGCTTTCCAGCTTCCCCTGAGGATAAAAAGCCCAAGGGATAATAGTCTTTAGCTGTTTTCAGTCATGAATTACTATGATTAATGCTCCTCTCTACATCCTCCCTCACAAGCAAAACTACCACCTGCATTTTGGACAAAACACCTCAATTTTGGACCAAGGCCCTCTCAAAAGGCTGAAAACCTGCTGCCAAAGCTACTCTTGGGGGAAAGTGCCGTGCTCCAGGGCATCCCGGCAGGAGTGCCTCCTCAGCTGTGCCGGGCGGACATTCAGCCCCTCGTGAGGGGACAAGGGCAGGTGTTGAGGCAGCCATCTCTGCTGAGGGAAGAGGCTGAGACGTATGGGGCGAAATGCCCCCTTTGGGCCCGGCTCGCCACCTTCATCCACCCCGGAGGAGCCTGTCGCTGTGCCCAGCTGGGAGAGGGGCAGGAAGTGCTAGAGGAGCCCCCAGGCAGGGCCGGAGCCGGGAACAGGCCTTCAACTGGGACAGGCAGAAAGAGACGCAAATACCTCCACCCCCCTCCTCGTAGAAGGAAGTGAAACTACCCTCGCCCCGCCCCTCTTCCGCTGAGGTGATGCTACCGTTAGCGCCTCCTGATTGGCTCGGCGGGAGTAAGTGACCTCTCGGCGCGACGTCAGCGCGTCGTTGGGGAGGCGAGGTGGAGGGTAGGTAGACAACATGGCGTCTCCTGGTTGAGGGGCTGGGGGTGGTGGTACGATGCGCGTTTCGTACGGGCGGGTGGTGGGCAGTGACCGCGGGGACAGCTGGAACCGTCAGATGCTGCGCAGGTAAGGAGCGGGCGGGTAGGGAATGGGAATGCAGATGCTGGTCTGGGTGGGGGGCGCAGCTGGCCGCTCCTCTGGCCCTCCGCCCCGCTGCCGGGTTAAATGTCGCTGCCGCTTTTCCTTGTCCGGGGCGAGGGACCATCCTCGCCTCCGCTGTGATTCAGCAGATGTGACGTGCCGGCGGGGCGGCTGCAGGGTCGCTGGCCCCTCGGGGGCGGGAGTTCGCATGTTGGGGGCTGCTCCCCCGGCTGTGGAGGGGAGCGAGCCTGTGAACGCTGCGTTACTGCATGGCCTTGCTCCTCCTTCACGGCCTCTCGGTACTGCTTTTGAAGGTACCATTTAATGGAGGTGCTGTACTAGCTATGGGGAAGGGAATGAAACTGAGATGGTATGTGTGGTAACAACATATGAAAGTTGGACCGATTTCTTCAAGGCCGTGTACAGGATGGTGTTACGTTGCAGTACCACAATTGTACTGCTACTTACTGACTTCAGGTTTTTGTACAGGCAGAGCTGTGATTCAAAAGTGTCAGTGATACTTTAGATCACCATTGCAATTGGGTGATTTAAACTTTTTACACCGTTCTGGTTTCAGCTGGGATAGAGTTAATTTTCTTCTCAGTAGCTGGTACAGTGCTGTGTTTTGGATTCAGTATGAGAATAATGCCGATAATACACTGATGTTTTGGTTGTTGCTGAGCAGTGTTTACCCTGAGTCAAGGGCTTTTCAGCATCTCAGGCTCTGCCAGTGGGCGGGTGCACAAGAAGCTGGGAGGGAGCATGGCCAGGACAGCTAACCAGAACTGGCCAAAGGGATATTCCGTGCCATAGAATGTCGTGTTCAGTATATAAACTGGGAGAGTTGGCTGGGAGCCACTGATCACTGCTTGGAGACAGGCTGGGCATGGGTCAGTGGGTGGTGAGCAATTATATCGTGCATCACTTGTTTCTCTTGGGTTTTATTCCCCTTTCTCTTTTTCATTATTATTATTATTTTAATTATTATTATCATTATTATCATACTTGAAACTTCAAAGGGAAAACCAAGGAAATCTTAGGTATAAGACATGTGAATGAATAAATGTTAGTTTCTCTTTAGTGAATTAAACTTCAATTTTCACACTATTGTAAGAGTACACCGATTAGGTGGGAGACTTACTGTATAGTTTATGTTGATGGATAAAAAAATTAATAATAAAAGATCATCAAAACCACGTGGAAGAGTTCCACTCCATTGTTTACATGGTGTTTTGCAGTGCCTGGTACTTATCCTAGAGACAAAAATCTCTAACTGAATAGGAGTCAGGTTTCTGGACCAGTCCAGCAGACTACATCTAATTCTATCATACTGGCAGCCAGAGCTGTTTTGGCTGGTGCTGGTGGAAAAAGTGCTATAATGCCACAGAAGTCATCACCTTAGTCATTCTCTTTTTCAATTGTATAAGCTTATGATTTTGTGTTGATTCCACAAACTTTAGGGATTGATAATTCAGGACATTCAATATTGTTGTCAATTTCCAATCTAGATCTAGATGTTTTTGACATCAGCCTGTTCTCCTATTTTACACTTGGTGCTGGGTTGAATATTTTGATAAATTCATCTGTCAGAAATTTAGTTTTACTTATTAGACAAAACTGCTATCCAACCTTCTCTGGCATTTTGTTTCTAACATAATCACTCTCAGTCTTTTCAATCATAAATTCCGAAGCTTCAGCTGTCATTTTACAAGGATGCCTAAAGGCACAACTATCTATTTAAAATTGATCTGTGCAATTCAGATCAATGTCGGTGTAAAGAAGGTCTAATGGAGCTATAATTGAAAAGCTCTGGAAGAGGTTTTTGAAAACTATTATTTGAAGAAAAGGCAAAGAAGGGTGAGCTCACAGTTGTGTTTTAACTACTTAGGTAGGTAATCCTCTCTGGTATGCAAGTGCATTGCTTCATGCTTTGACCCCATGACTTGGTTTGAATAACCTTATGTTCTGTGTCCCTAATGACCTTTTGCAGTCAGTATAGTCTTGTATGAGGTCTCCTAAGAGAAACTGAGCATTGTGATTTTTCCCTCTCTTAAATGATCAGATTTATTCCAAATCCTTGCTTGCATGGGGAAGGCATTTTCTTTAATGTTAAGAAATACTGTCTTTCCTGTGGTTGGGAAATTCTGAAAGAACAGCTTCTATGTCCAGACTTGATAATGGTGGGGGTTTGTTTGTTTGTTTTCCCTTCTTTGTAAGGATACAAAGTCTTTTTGGAATCCTTTAAGTTTGCAATGTACTTGAAACACAGAAGTATATCAAAGGGAAAGCAGAATATAATTTCTCGGACTTTGGTTTAAATCTTTTCTAGAAAGGAAAGCAGATTGGTTCAAAATGCCATGTTGCATTAGTAGTGTTAGTTGTTAATTAACTGAGTTAAAATGGAAATTCTGAGCTTATGTTTTCTCAACTGCATTTTGTGTCAGAAATTCTTACACCAGAGCAACATTTTAAGTGGGCATATCAGAAGAACGAGTCCTATACAAGAAGGAGTCAGTTCTTCAGCTGGAAGATGGTCTGAATATACTTAAGCTACTTAGCTATTGGTAGATGTTTTCATGGAAGCTAGTAAAGAGTTGTGAGCTGCTGATTAGTCTGGTCTATGTTGCTGAAGATCAGCATTCATGATAACTATTTACTAGATTACGTGAAAGATTTGATTTAAGCCCTTTCCTAATGTATATGTTTGTGCTTGCACCATTTGGCATCTCTAGGCTAGGAGCAGATGAAGTCATGACTAAAATGACTGGTGAAGTTTGTTCCCTGAGTTTGTGAGGTTGGATTTCTAGGAGTATGTGTATGACCAGTTATGCTAAGTGTTAGCAGCATGCTTAATCTAGACATAGAGATTGTACTTTTGTGTTTAACTTGATTTGCTTCATCAATTCTGAACTCTAAATTAAAACAAGATTCCTGGTTTATAAACACTCCGTAAGTTGTTAAAGCGTTGTTAAAGCATTGTTAAATATTTGACTCATTCATAGGAGTACGAAGTCTTATGCTAATTAAGTTGAAGTAGCTAAATTTGTTCATAATTGCTAGATGCTTTCCATCTGATTATTTTAAGGTCTTAGAACTGGTAGGCATTTGCTATTCATGACTTTAGATATAGGAAAATAGTTAAAAGCAGTTACTCTGCTCATCAAATTTAGTACTTGTTTCATTACTGCATTGTGAGACTTATAGCCCTCACTAGTGGTATGAGTGCTGGATCATATTTTCTTGATTTTTTTTTCCCCTAGAATGTAGGAGTTGCACAGCATATTTATATTTTCTGCTATGGTTTATCATGCAAATGTCTGTCTTGCTGCTATTGTATCTCAAGGAGGGGGAAATGGTCTAGTTTACCACCCTGTCCTGGTTTCAGCTGGGATAGAGTTCTTTTTTTCTTAGTAGCTGGTACAGTGCTGTGCTTTGGATTCAGTATGGGAATAAGGCTGATAACACACTGTTTTGGCTGTTGCTGAGCAGGGCTTACCCTGAGTAAAGGGCTTTTCAGTGTCTCATGCTTTGCCAGGGAGGAGCTGCACAAAGAGCTGGGAGGGAGCATGGCTGAGACAGCTGATCTGAACTGGCCAAAGGGATATTCCATTCCATAGAACGTCATGCCCACTGTATAAAATGGGGAAATGTATTGGGTTTGCATGGCCAAGCTTTGGTAGTGGGGAAGCTACATGGGTGGTTTCTGTGAGAAGATACCAGAAGTTTCCTCCATGTCCGGCAGAGCCAATCCCTGGCAGCTCCAAAGACGGATGTGCCACTGGTCAAGGCTGGGCCAATCACAAATGGTGGTAACACCTCTGTGATAACAGATTTAAGAAGAAAGAAAAAAAGTGATTGTGCAGTTGTAATTGTGGCCAGAGAAGAGCGGGGTGAGAATATGTGAAAGGAACAACTCTGCAGACGCCAAGGTCAGTGGAGAAGGAGGGGGAGGAGGTGCTCCAGGCACCAGAGCTGGGATTCCTCTGCAGCCTGTGGTGAAGACCATGGTGAAGCAGGCTGTCCCCCTGCAGTCCATGGAAGTCCATGGGGATGCAGAGATCCACCTGCAGCCCGTGGAGACCACCCATGCTGGAGCAGGTGTGTGCCTGAGAGGAGGCTGTGACCCTGTGGGAGGCCTGTGGAGAGAGGGACCCATGCTGGAGCAGCCTGTCCTTGAAGGACTGCACCCCATGGAAGAGTGACCCACACTGCAGCAGTTTTGGGAGGACTGTTACTCATGGGATGGACTCATGTTGGAGAAGTTCATGGAGAACTATCTCCCGTGGGAGGGACCCCATGTTGGAGCAGAGGAATGACTCCTCTCCCTGATCAGTGGGAGAAACCACAGGTGATAAACGGACAATAACCCCCATTCCCATCTCCCTGTGCTGCTGGGGGAGGATGTAGAGCTGGGAAGGAGGGAGGGGTGGGGGGAAGGTGTTTTTAAGGTCTTATTTTACTTCTCATTATCCTGCTCTGATTTTGTTAGCAATAAATTCAATTCATATCTCTAAGTTGAACCTGTTTTGCCTGTGATGGTATTTGGGGAGTGATCTCTCCCAGTCCTTATCTCAACCCATGAACCCTTTGTTATATTTTCTCTCCCCTGTCCAGCTGTGGAGGGGAGTGAGAGAGTGGCTTTGGTGGGTGCCTGGCATCTGGCCAGCATCCACCCACTACAGAGTGTTTCCCAAAAGGGGGCTGATTGACATTTGTGGATGGACTGTATCAGTCAGCGGGTGGAGAGCAATTGTGCATCAGTCGTTTTTCTTGGGGTTTATCTTTCACTTTCCTCCCCCTTTTTATTATTATTATGATTTTAAACTTTACTTTGTTTCAGTTATTAAACTGTTCTTATCTCAACCCATGAGTTTTACTTTTTTTTTCTAATTTCCCTCCCTTTCCCACTAGGGTTGGGTGGAAGTGAGCAAGCAGCTGAGTGTTACTCTTGTTGCCAGTTGGGGTTAAACCATGACACACCCTTTTCTTGGTGGTGATATAGCTTCTACATTAGTGAAGCTGATCTCAAGGCAAAAAAAAGATGCAAACTCCATTTTCTGCTTATCTATTTAAATGATCTTTAAATAGCTTGGGTAGCAGTCAGTAGGAACTACACTAAACCCACGTCTGTTCTTGGAGTTGGCAGAACCTGTGTTATCTCCTTATATGTTGTATTTGGAAGTCAGACCAGCCTTAGATGTTGCAAATGCTTTTCTCTTGTGACAGGGCTCTCTTTTTGGAAAGGGTCCATTTTAAAAAGGTCACCCATTTGCTGCAACAGTTAAATGTGAATTTAGAATAGGTGCATCTTCTAGATTCTTGTTTGGCACATTAGTCTCTGGCCAAAGAAAAAGCTTGCACTGATCTGCCTTGACCACAGGGCTGTCTATAAGTAATTTTTGATTTTCTTATGCTCTTGCCTGTGAAACTTGTAGTTCTAGAGGCTTGTGTGGTGTATAAGCTTCAACTTCATTGGAATCACATGGCTGGTAAGTCACTCAGTGATTGAAAAACTGGTGTATTAGTGTATTATGTTTTCTCAGCCTTGTAGCATTTTCCCTTATCTTTAGGTCAAATGTATGGCAAATGAACTTATGTCCCAAATATACAGTCAGGATCTTGAAGGAGGAATAGAGCTGTCCATTATCAGTTAAGAGCCTTAAATCCTTAACCAGCCCAAATAGTATGTGCTTTTAGTGAATGCAGTGTCTTTAATCACAGAATCACAGAATGTGCTGAGTTGGAAGGGACCCACAAGGATCATCGAGTCTCAACTCCCGGCCCTGCACAGGACCATCCCCGAGAGTCACACCATGTGCCCGAGAGTATTGTCCAAATGCTACTTGAACTGTCAGGCTTGGTGCTGTGACCGCTTCCCTGGGGAACCTGTTCCAGTGCCCAACCACCCTCTGGGTGAAGAACCTTTTCTTAATATCCAACCTAAACCTTCCCTGACACAACTTCAGGCCATTCCCTTGGGTCCTGTCACTGGGCACCACAGAGATCAGTGTCTGCCCCTCCACTTCCCCTCACAAGGAAGTTGTAGACTGCAATGAGATCTCCCCTCAGCTGCTCCTCATACAACTTCCTCTCAAGGCCCTTCATCATCTTCACAGCCTTCCTTTGGATGCTCTCTAATAGTTTAATATCTTATATTGTGGTGACCAAAACTGCTCACAATATTCAAGGTGAGGCCGCCCCAGTGCAGAGCAGAGCGGGACAATCCCCTCCCTTGACTGGCTGGTGATGCTGTGCCTGATGCCCCCCAGGACACAGTTGGCCCTCCTGGCTGCCAAGGCACTGCTGACTCATATTCAACTTTCCATTGACCAGGACCCCCAGGTCCCTTTCCAGTGTCTCATTCTCCAGTCTGTCTGTACATCCAGGGTTGTCCCATCCCAGGTGCAGAATCCAGCACTTTCTCTTGTTGAACTTCATATGGTTGGTGATTGCCCAGCCC
Organism: Amblyornis subalaris; assembly: GCA_018881555.1. Lineage (NCBI taxonomy): Eukaryota > Metazoa > Chordata > Aves > Passeriformes > Ptilonorhynchidae > Amblyornis > Amblyornis subalaris. Next base: position 43,910 of record JACAXG010000327.1, on the reverse strand, counting down.
TCTAATTTGTCGAGGTCTCCCTGCAGGGCCTCTCTGTCTTCAAGGGAGTCAGCATCTCCTCCCAGTTTTGTATCATCTGTGAACTTGCTTAGTATCCCTTCCAGTCCTGTGTCCAAGTCATTTATGAAGATGTTGAAGAGTACAGGGCCTAAAATGGAGCCCTGTAGAACCCCAGTAGTGACAGGTCACCAGTCTGATGTCACCCCATTCACTACAACCCTTTTTGCCCAACCTGTGAGCCAGTTGCTCACCCATCGCATGATGTGTTTATCCAGATGTGTGCTGGACAGTTGGTCCAGAAGGATCCTGTGAGAGACAGTATGACCAAAGTGGGGCATGACATGAGGATAGCTGCGTAACTACAGGTGTATAACGTTAATGTAATGAATCCATATAGAACAACAGAGTGAGAGATGCCATGCTTCTCTGAGAATGTGTGGAAGGGCTGCCTTCTGCTTTAACTTCCCATTGACTGATATGTACTGAAGCAGAAGGTCTAGTTGCCCATTATGTCATGCTAACTAATGGCACCATTTGAAGAATCAATTTCTCCTAATGTTTGTCACTGCTAGGAAGATGCTATCCAACATCTGCATGTAAAGCCCTATATATGGATGTTATTGCCATCGCTAGACTGTTGTCTCGTAATCCAGTAATGTGATCTGCATGCAGACCTACTCTTGTCAGGATCTTTTCTCCATGTCTTTCCTACTCACATATTCTGGAAATGTTTTTAAAAGTGCTGTTTTATTGATTCCTGTCCTTCTGCCCCTTTAATCATTGCACTGGAAATAACTGAATTAGTTTGATGTTATTGACTGTCCTTCAAATTTAGATCTCGTCACAGTTGCTTGGATTGTTGATCCATGGAGTGTGTATGCCGCAGAGATCTCATCCCTTTCTCCCTTCACTGTTGTCAGTGTGTCACTGAAACTGCGGGAAAAACAAAAACCCTCCAACAACATTTTTAATGTTGAGAGAGTCAAGGCATTACTTTATTATCTAGCCAGGATGTTGTTCTGGCCAGGATGTACCACAGAAATTATCTCATCCACACATAGCCCGGGTATGCAGAGAGAATCATTCCATGACACACACGAATTTTACAGGATTTTCCCCTAAACTTTATACAGTCAAAACTCAGAAACTAATTGGATCAGTGTTCATTGGTCCCAAGTTGCGTAGTTCGTAGTATTTGGTCTCCTATTGGATCCGGATTTCTTCGCTTCTGATGTTAATTAGATCTTCATTCCTTGATTTTCTTATCAGTCTTTTCCGGAAGAGATGTCTCCAACTCTGCCAGAGGCAGAGTCTGGGGTAGACGTTCGTAGATGGCCGCTGATGTTCTGTTGATGTTCCGTCGATGGCCTTATCTCGTTGGGGCTACTCCCAGTTTGTTGAAATGCTAAGTCCATCAGGCCTAACCTAGAGAAACAATGCCCTGGAGAGAAGTTTTAGTTCCCTTCCTCTGGGGCAAAGGTGAACAAACCTGGCTAAAGTAATATATAAAAAATTTTTAAACTGGTATGTTTTCCAATAAGTGTAACCCCTACTCTGCATTTGGTTAAATGTAGGGTGACCACTTGTACTTATATCCCATAAGATGAAGACGTCATTAAAATTTTTTTAACCAGTGGATATTGAAAATTGAATGGAAACTTCCTACCAGCATTTGGTTCAAGGAGTGTCTGCTGGTTTAAAAGTAAACCAGCGGGAGAAATTAACCCCACACAAATATCTTGCGAGAGATTTTTAAGTCAGTTACAATTTAATCGAAAGATTAAAATAAATGCAATGAATACAAAAAGACTGTCTTAAAACCACAAAGTCAGAGTACAACCTGATACCCCATTGGTCAGGGTGGTAGTTGCAGTCCGGTTAAGCAGTGGTAGCAGTGCTGTTGAAGTGGTGGTTGAAAGCAGTGGTCCTGTAGAAAGGTCTGGTACTCCTGTGGGAGCTCGGGTCCTCCTCCTGGATGTTCCAGTGGTGGTGGTGTCTAGTTCCCAAAAACCTTCACTTTATATCTGGTGGTGCTTAGGTGGTACCTCCCCCAGGGCGAGGAGTTTCACAATAGAGTGAGGTAATCCTATGAGTCATAGGATATTTTTGGGAGTTCTTAATGGCCTAGGTGCTACAGCTGCCCATTGGCAGAGATGATCCCCTTAGGATGGGTGGGACTTTGCTGCTGCTTCCCCGGGGAGAGTTATCAGGGTTGAGTCATTGATATGAAGAAACATTACCCTGCCTCACAGGGTTGTCTCTCTTCCTTATCTAACGCTCAGCTTGCAGCCTGCGGGGTGGGGTGTACCCTGGACAGCTGTTGCAAATGACCCATCGTTAACAGTTCATCAAGAAGTGATGGAGATGGTGATAGGTGATAGTATACACACTTTGGTTACACCTCACATTACAAGCCAGGACAGAGGGTCTGGTTTGTTCTTGTTGATCTTAAAACAGGCCAAGAACCTTAATGTACTTTATCTCCTGGATTGCAGTAAATGTATTTAAAACTTTTTTTTCTGTTAAGACTTGCCAAAGCAATGCTTGCTTTTTTTTCTGCAGGAGGTGTAGTTGCAACGTGTCAAATATAGTTGTACAATAACTTTATTATCAGTGGCTCAATATCAGTGGGCTTTATGAAAGGGGAGTATCTCCACGCAGCTGACTGTGCTTGTTTGCAGAATTGTTTGAGGTACAAAGCAGAAGCAGTTGCTGCAGATTTTGGGGTGATGTCATCCATTTGGAGACTGCAATAAATGAAAACAGAATCTGTTTTGTACTGTAGTAAACTCTAATCAGCTTTTTACTGTCAGTCTCAGAGACCTCAATTGTGTAGCAATAATGGAATGCTTACATAGGTGGGAAGTTTTGATAGAACCTTGACTTTTGTTTTGTCTTAGCAACAGGCACTGTCTACTCCTGGTTTTGTTGTATATACAGCAAACAGAATTGTTAAGCATTGCACACAGTAACACTAGAACAGGCTGCCAGCCACATTTCATCACCTCCTTTCCAAAAAACTTTTAATTAAAATAGTGTCTTGCAACTAATCAGATTTGATAGGCTATTTCACATGTGGCCTGGCTTTTTCGATAATAACAAATCAAGTTGACATCTTAATTGCTACTCATACAGAGGAACTAGCAATGTAGCAGCTTGTCTGACTGTGATCTGTGTCTGAAAGGCGCAGCCTATTTTATGTGCTGTAGTCTGCAGTCTGGTCTCCCTCTCTGTGGCACTGGGACTAATAAAGCCCATTCAGCTCTAGTGGTTGACATGCAACTGTGCTGGGTGGTCTTGTGGCTTTGCCCTTGACATTCTTCCTGAGGTGGCAGGCTCAGTACTGTTTCACCTTCTTTTTCTTCTGTCTTCGAAACCGCAGTGGTTTGTTTCCTTCTGAGAAGCAGTTGCCGGCTAGTGCCAAAACCAGTTCTCTGGCTTTAGTAGACTGGTTTTGGACATAATGCCAATGTTGAGAGACGGTGAGATGTGCTGAGAGGAACCTGACAAATGTCAAAGCAGAATGACACTTTTATGTACAAGGTACACCTGGAGTTGCCCAGCATGACTCGCCCATGGTCCAGTGTCTGCTCACTGTGTTTCACAGTCTGGTTGCACTCAGGTAATCTTCATACAACTTTAGCTTTAGCTGTGTCTTGAATTTCCACTAGCCAGTATGGTTGGTTCACCTATTGATTTCAACATAATGGTGAAAGGGACTTGTGCACAACAAAAGGGACTTTCCTAAAGCACTTGAAACTGGCTGTTCCTGACCCCAGATGTGTCAGCAGCTATCAGGAGGAATAGCTAAGCTGTCTGTAATCCTCACCTTATGACACCCTTCCTTTAAGGTAACATTTGCAGTTGGAATCAGCAATGGAAACAGTGAGGCTAAGAGTAACATCTTGATTGGGGAATGATGGGTGTGAAGGTTAGATCTCTTCCATGTTGTGCTTTGAGTGCTGTCTGCTGCTGGTGGAGTGTACCAGATAAGTTCGTGTTTTTGAAGAATGGCTGTTGGACATTTCATATAGCTGGAGGGCTTCAGGAACAAAGGGCAACTCTGATTCTATGTCATGTATAATGCCACAAGGAGGACTTAAAAAAATCAGTTATTTGAAGAATTATGTTGTGGTGTCTTAAGATCTTGTGATGTACTTCTAATCTAGCAAAAACCCCATGTTGTTGGGTATACATAAGTATGCTGGAACAGGGTTTTAGCTGACAGCTAATTCTGTCTTGAACAACTCTTTTCTCAGGGCAGGCCTACTGTGTGTTAAAAACTGGCAAGGCACTTCTGTGTTTAACATCTTGGCCATGTAGGATTTGCATCCAAATTTTAAAAAGTTGTTGCTAAATTTTGGGGACAGTGAATGGGCCTGTTACCACTGTTTTCTTGTGTGTATCCAAAATTTCTTTTTAATGGTACCATTTATTGTATACCTGTATTATGCATTACCCATTGTGTCTAGACAAGTGCCATACTGGCTAACTGGCTGCATACCCAGTATGGTAGTATCCCTTTTTAGAGCAGCAGGGATTAAACTGAAGAGGATCACTGTGGTATTTCCAGTAGGAAGAGCTATTCTTAATGCCAAGGGAAGCAGGGTGTGCTTCATGGGGCTGGGACAGAGTGGCCTCTGAGTGCTGTGATCTGTAACTCTCTTTTGTGTTTTGTGGTTGGTTTGGGTTTTTTTTTCTCCTTTGTTTTGCCATTTTGGTTGGCAGACCCTGGGCTAAGTTATTTGTCTGCTTAATCAATTCTCAGAGCTATAAAATAAGTTTGCTTATCTATCTTGGGAACAAAATAAACAGCAAGTATCTGCAACATGTCCCTTAATCTAGAGATAAGATGGTGTAGAACTGCATAGGCTTATGCTGTGCTACATGTATGTAGTTGTTAAAGCTGTTTTAAAATGTTTTTCAGGTTCTAAATGGCTTCTAAGAAGTTGGGATCCGACTCTCATGGTAAGTGAAATTTGGCATCCTTGTCTTTTCAACAGGATGAATCCTGCTATTGCTGCTGACTAATGTCCTAGCCTAGGCAGTCCAGAGAGACTAATCTGTTTAGCCTCTGAGTAGTTTTTTGTTAGGAATGAAGTGCCTTGGCTTTCTTCTTGCATAGTTGCTTGCTGATGCTGTGTTTGCCTCTTCTCTGATTAAAATGAGTATCAGTCTCTGGCTGTTCCCTGTTCCTTCATGGCAGAATAACACCTTCCCATTCCCCAGCTTACCCCATCAAAATCAAAGCTGAACTGCTCTGATGTTTGCTGAACTGGGCACTAGATGTGTAGCATCTTCCTATGGAAGTCACATGAGAAGTTGAATTGAAAGTAAAGCTTTTAATACAGCATTGAACTGTGCTCAGCTATAAATTTCTCTCCTAAATTTGCCTTATCCAGTTCAGAAGGCAAGTGAAGAAGAGACTATATTTTTCTGTCTTCTACGTATGAGATGCATAAAGTCATCCAGATGATTGGTATCATAGAAATTATTTGCCTGTATATGTCCTTATTTTTTAGAAAATGGGGTGTAATTTGAATGTAGTTAATATTTCTGTGAAACATTAAAGTTCAGTTCATTGTACGTAATGTGGCTTCTTCAACTCAGTAATCGTGAGTTTTCAGGTTACCAAAACTTCTGCTTTTAGAAATTCAGCCGTGGTCTTCCTGGATAGTTTTTCCAGTAAGAGGGTCCCGGGGAATTCCATTTTTCCTGGGGCTTTTTATTCAGTCTTGCAAGTGTAAAGTTGAACCACAGAATAAGAAATGCCTCACTTAAATACATGGTTAAGGATTAATAAAAATGGCCTATCAAAACTTAATTTTTATATGGTCTCCTTTGTGGCCCAGTGATCCTGCTGCAAGACTATTTATTGGTAGCTGCCAGCTCTTCAGCAGTTGTTCTTTTGTATCTATGAACACTGAACTGCTTGTCTTTTGAGTCTATTTTTACTTCTGTCTTTTGCTTCCTAAACCAGACTAGCAAAGACACTGCTCAGAGCTAGAATTCAATCTGTCTTAAATATTTCTCAAAACAGTATGGTGTGGTGGAACAGGCTCCTGGCTTCAAAATAACAAAATCAAAACAAATGGTGCTGTAAGCTGGCTGCTTAACTTGTCTACTCTTTTGTGTACCTTCTGTTCCTAATGATACCAGTGACACTGTCATGGTATTGTTTCTGAGGAGCAGTAGAGCAACTTCCTTGGCTTATTATGTCTTAAGAAATCAGCAGGGCAATTTTTTTTCAGTTTTCTCCAGTGTTGTCAAGAATTAATTCCACCAAGTGAATTTTGGCTTGCTGTAAAGCATCTAGTCCAACAGCTACCTTCAGTTCAGTGTCTCTGGCAGGCTGATGAAATCACTCAATACAGTTGATGTATCTCTTGTACTTATTGTTGAGCTGCTTATTGGAGGTTAGAGGACTGTTGTTGAATCACAGAATGGTTGAGGTTGGAAGGGACCTCTGGAGATGGTCATGTCCAAACCCCCTGCTCAAGCAGAGCCACCTAAGGCACCTACTCAGGACTGTGTTCAGATGGAGATGAAGATGGGAACATAAGGTATGGATGGAGAGGAAGGAACACTTTTCCTGTTTTGGAGAGTATTCTTAGCGTACACCTATAACTATGCCTAAGCATCTAACTTCAAATGCTCTCGTCATTTGAATAATTGGAAGTTCAAGCTTAAGTTCCAGTAATTAGTACCGTCTAGAAATACAGATCTCATCTATTGCACAAAAGGTGTGTTATATCAGGTGCAGTATGTTAATATTGCTGTTGTATTTTCACGGTCAATATATAACTTGAAAGCTTTTAATTCGAGTTTCTGAGAATTATGTGTGTTTTGTATGACCACAAAAACTAAGTTCCACTTGGTTTCAAAACTGTTCCCCATTTATAACTAGTAACTGGTTTTATCTGAAATGTTTCCATTTTGATACTGTAAGACCCCAAAAACCTTGCTCAATGAAACACTTAAAAGGGCTTATGTTTTTTTCATGTACTCTGTTTTAAAAGCATGGGAGAAATACCAACAAGATATTCTCAAGAGGTCAAAACAAGAAGAACTTTACTGACAACTTCAGAAAATCAGAGAACTTTGGCAAAAGGTTTAGACCAGCATTCAATCAACATAAAACATTCCACAAAGCATTAACTTAGCCTGTTCAACTTAACAAACTCCAAGCCCATCCGATTTTAAGTTACTCAAAATTCCAAGAAGAGGGAATTAGAAGAAGAAAAAGAAAAAGACAAAAGATATAGAAAAGAACACACATAGCTACCACTCCTAGTTCCGGCGGTGTTCAGCTAATAGAAATTCCAAGAAGAGGTAGGGTCAAGATATGTGCTTGCTTTGTGTCTCAGGTTAAATACCCTTTGGCTTTCCTGGGCCCTTCCCCCCTGTGGGACTTCTGGTCATCTGGCCTCTCTGGGGCTAGACTGGGGCTCCGGGGATGGGATGTGGAGCATTGCCTTCAGTGTGCCAGTGATTGGCAGCCACTGTGGGACTGGGATACAGGCCCGGGAGGGTGTGGGGTATGCAGAGCAGGGCATCACCTCACCAGAGCAAGGCCCAACCTGCCCCTTTCCCTAACGCACACATGCACCCAAAATGTTTGGAGCCAGAAATCTTTCCAGTCTCTCACACCACCCCATGGCTCGAGACGTTGACCGGGACCACAATAATGGTACCTTTCCTCTTGTGGCAGCAGTGGGATCCTAATCTAGTAGACAGAGGAGAAAGGAAAGAAGAGGAAAGTATACAAGAAATCATATAACGGACTGTCCTGGTTTAAAAGACAGATGTCTGCCAAGGAAGGCGGTGTTACGAATGGAAGGGAGAGTTTAGATTGCCTCTGCCTTTGCTCAGATTTCTGGCAGAAGGCAGCAACTCTATTTGAGGTGACCTGCACCCCAAAATCACTCTTGCTCGCAAGTTCTTTATAATGGCCGATCAGGTCTATTACAAAATCGATTATTTATTGAATAGACACAAGAATAACAGACACAAGACTTTAAACAGTCTACTTACTACACAGGATAAACAAAAGAACTACTAGGAGATTATATAATTATATTGCACGATAAAGGTACCTATATTACAGCTAGCGGAGAAATAGTATAGATTAGGAGCCAATGTAACTTACCAACGAATTGGGATAGTGTACAAAGCGTCCGTCACTCAACTCTCGAGAGAGGTACCCAAAGCAGTGTCCCAACTTCAGGGAGAACCCCCTCACACACTCAGAGAGTATGCAGGAGATTTCTGCTTTGTGAAAGTTATGGTGTAGCTTTTACAGTTTATAAAGGTACAGGGTCTGTCAGTCACAAATTCCAACTCATCTGTTACAATCTCACTCCCATAGCAAGATGTTTACTGTTAGCTGAAGGCCTTAAATCCTTGTGGCACCAAAGTGAGTCATTAGGGGGGAGATACCCCTGATTTATGCAAACAGCAGATAAGCTTCTTGACGGCAGGGGGTGAGCTGTCTTGCCACAGATGAGAACCTTCCTGGAATGGAAAAAATTACCCCCTCCCTCCAAATTATTATAACTTTGAAATTATGGGGCTTTCAGGCAGAGAGATGGGAAAAGAAATAACAGTTCTTTACTAGGAGATATATATATATAAAAGACAGAATGAACAACAGACAACAAAAGAGGACGACAACAGAAGTTCTCCCACATGTCAAGCACCACTTTCCCCTTTCGTGTAGTTATGACCACAATCGGTGGGGGCGCTAACGGGCCCCCATGAGGCAGGGAAGGTGCGATGATTCCCCCGCAGCTGCAGGGAGCACTCCGATGCGAACTTGGCAACCTCTCCAGGTGGTAATGGAGGCTCAGGCGAGGGAGAAGAGGGGAAGACCGCTCCTTTTGTAAACTCACGGGCAGCAATCCATCTTGGCACCACCACTGGCAGCGGGCAGCAAACAGTGAAGGCGGGCAGATCCAATTGGGCAGCAATGGACCTCGGTATCACCCACCAGCAGCTGGCAGAAACGGTGAAGGCAGGCAGATCCAATCGGCAGCAGTCGGTTCCAGTGCCACCCACCAGCAACTGGCAGAAACGGTGAAAAGAGGGCAGACCCGGGCAGCAAGCTACAACGTAGCACTGTCTCAGGAAACAGGCATCCGCTCTCCGTACCACACGCAACTGCTCTCTCTCCGATCGCCAAGCCGAAAAGGGAAGAGACCAACCCCTGCCCCCCCAGCCAAGTCTCAACTAGCCCCCAACACATCTTGCGGTATTACTGCAATTCCCAAGAAAAACCCCCTAGCCAGAGAGCTCACTCCCCAGCCAAAACTCAAACTCTCGTTCCTCTGGCTGAGCCATTACCATGGTATGTGAGAGTGCTTGGCCATTTTCTTTTGTTTCTTAATTACCTCTATTTGTCTCCCAGACAACCCCCTCCTCTTGAATCATCTTCCTTTCAGGTAACAGATGGGAGAAAAATTCCCTGAGAAACCCAAACCCACAACATGGACAATTGCTATTTCAATAATCAAAAGTATAAGTCCAGTTAATATAAAAATTTCACTCTATGCAAGTCATCACTCCTCATGCCGTGAGTCTCTAAAAACTTGCAGGCAAGGTGCGATGCAAACAAGGGTCTGGGGGGAGAGTTCATCATACCAGTCTTTTGGCTGCATTGACCGCAGAGTTCAACAGATTGGTTGGTGATTTCCTTTGTGTTTCTTGATGCTGTATTCTTCAGAGAGGTCTAGTATTTTATATATTCTTTGCTCATTTATTAATAACATCTCAAATGTTAGACAGTTTTATAAAACTATTTTTGATACTTGCTGAACTTGTAAGCTGAGCTCCAAAATAGCATAGCGAGTTCAATTAAAGATTCTCTATTGCTTATTGATATTTCAGTGTATTGCACTCCTTGTCAAAAAATACAAACTTTAAGGATAGGCCAGTTTTCAATAGTTAGGCTGCCTTGCCTTTTGGAGTCTGTGATCTTGCAAGTCTGAGTATCGTTATAACCCAAACAAATATATGTCCCAGATTGTCACCCTTATCCCTCCCACCAACCAGGTTTCAAGGGGATCCCCAGGACCCGTCCCCAAGGAAAGAGGAAAAAGTCAGAAGAAAAAAAAAAAAGAGAAAAATTCTACTACATAATAGTCTGGATTGCCTCAGGGATGGAGGTCAAAGAACAAAACTCGAGTTGTTCCAACCTCCTCAGCATATCATTTCAGTCAGGGTCCTGGGTTCGGACCAAATACCTTTCCAACTTTACCAAACCTTTCATTGGTTGTCAAACCCAAAATCTTTCTTCTTCTCTTTTGTCAGCTTAACCAGTTATGCCGCCTTCGTCTACAACTGGAGAGCTTTCCAGCTACCACCTCTGCTCCTCTGTCAGCCCCTTTTCTCCTTCCTTCCAGAGGCCACCAACAGTTCGACATCCCCTTCTTCTGCACAATTATGCTTTACACATTGCTTACTGTTACTACATGCGCTTCCCTTGGTATAGTAATTTTATGCTTTGCTCTGAGGAGATTAGGAAGAGGTACACAAACTTGATTCCATAATCATGAAAGCCTAAGGTAAATTTAGGGAGGAATCTTCTCCACCCAGTGGCAACCAGAGAGAAAATACAACCATTTTTAAATATTGCTTGTGATGCCTACAAAAATCGAGAAACAAAACAACACACTTCTGAGACAATATTAATATAGGAAGTAATATAAAAGCAGGTCTTTAATGGAGGCCCTCCAGGTGCAATATAGCAAAATGCACACGTGATACAGGACTTCGACAATTTTATAAGTTTAACAAATTAGCATATTTAACAAAAATCATCCAATTAGAGGAACAGTTAGTTAAGTAATACCCCCTTTTGGTTCTGCCCCCACTGGAGCCCCCCCAGCTTCTAGCCCCACATTTATTATGTCTATGATACATGGTAAAAAAATGAGACATCCTTGGTTGACTAAAGAGGCAAGACTAAATAGGATTCCAGGAATGTGTTAGAAGGTTAGCTTATTGTTCTAAAATATAGGGGAAAAGGGTAGGAAAAGTACTGGGAGCTACAGCCATGCATTAGCAATCTACAAAGCCACAAATAAATGAAAAATATTAAAAAAACTTAGACATCACTTGCAACAAACATATAAAACATATATGAACATAAATATCTTAAAACTTATCAAGATAAAAACATGTAAGCACTCAATGCAGCGAAGAACAGCAACTTTTCAGTCTTGTTGCCACTTCATCCTCTCATGGAGCACCTCTAGGAGAAAACTTGGTCCTATTTGGAACTACTTTAAAAGGAGGAACTATCCACGTGGTATTCTTTTGTCTTCTCTGCCATAAAAAGTTTTGGTGATCCTTTAATCAAACTAACAATAACAGTCTGTGAAAAGAAACTTAGAAGACATCAAAAATGTAATAATCATCAATAAAACTTATTCAGTAAAACTTATTTAAATTATGTAGTACCTTAACAATACTGATGAGGATTCTTAGCACCATGTAGACAAACTTAAGTTAGAGTAGCCAGCCATCCTTTTGAGACCTTTTCAGTTATATATAAAATGGTTTTTGTCAGATCTACACATTGTTACATCCTATTTTGCAAATTTGGACTGAAGTCCATAAACCAACCATTACTGTCAAAACTATGATAATTATGTCTGTGTGTGATGTTAGAGTGGTCCTTAGGGAAAAGGACACTGCTCTCTTCCTTGCTCACTTACCCTTCTGGCATTTGAAGCCATACTTGCTATTACTACTGTTAGGTATAGGGTCCTGCTAGAATGGTTGACTAATCCAGGAACAAACAACCGTGCTGGCATACTGGAAACATTGCTCTGAAAATACAAAAAGATAAACCATTTAATGTTTTTCATTTTAGAGTTTCTGGTTTCATTGCAGCTTTATCTGCAGTGGATTTATTGTTTGCTGTACTGTCCAATATGGTTTCTCTGTGTCTGGAGCTGACTTTATTCATGTAATTTAGGAGTCTCCAGTCATAGATCTCACAGCCATGTGGGTAGTCAAAAGTCTGTTCCACTTCTGCTTAAGTGTCTCTTTATTCCACATCTGGATGATACACCCAGTCTCCTGGCTGGGGAGGATATACTTGAACATTCAGGGTTATTAGTGAGACTAAAACAAAATTACAACAATAAAAGTATTTTTCCCCTAAAGGTTACAGATTCTGCAGCAGCAGCAGCAGCAGTTCCACCTCTGGCCTCTAGTGGCAGGCAAGCTCAATACCCACTACCACCAGAAGGTGGCAGTGTAGGAGCATTTTGCAAAGCTTCATTGAGACTACAGGGAAAGTGAATTTCCGTTTATTTCCAGTGAGTTTTTTAAGATATTTAAATTTGCCACCCTCCCCCAATCCACCTTTTAGGGGCGGTGCCGAGAGTTTGTTTTCTCAGTCTCAATCCTTAAATTTTGCAATAAATAACAATAGAGAAGGCTGATGGAGCACCAGCTGTTTCTCGTGCATTGATTGGAGTCCACCTGCCTCCCACACTCTCTCAGTAATTTGAGCACATTTTCGAGTGGGAATAGAGATGAGTTCTCCCCCCTCCAACGGGTCCAAACTTTTCACACAACAGGTTACTCCCTGGGCAAGAGACCAGGGCTCTTTGCCATGTCCTTCCTCCTCAGAAAGCTTTATTTCATTCCCCCCCATTAACGAAATTCTCAAAACATTCTCCGTTTCATTTTCTTCAGGATGATTGCTAATTTTCCCTTGTAATTTAATCAATTCTGTTGCAGAGTGAGATATTACTGTGGGCTCTGCCTCCTGATAAGTGAATTCTGTCTTTACAAGTGGGCAGAGCTTGGGGTTGAGGGGGAGGGGAAGGGGTTTACTTTGCTGAGTCAAACCCCTCCTCCAGAGAGTGGAGGGAGGTGACATCAGTGACATCATGCTCAGGGAGTCCTGCCTCCCTCTCCGCCTCCTCATTTTTTACAGGCAGGCGGAGTTTAGGGTGAGGGGGGGGGTTTGGCTTTGCTGCATTAAACTCCTCCCAAGGGCTGAGGGGAGTGACAATGTTCAGGGAGGCCCACCTCCCTCTCAAGGCTGTAAAACCCTGGTTCATTCTCCAGACCTCCCCTAGCAGTGTTAATTTTCAAATCTAAAGCTCTTTGGCTCTGGACAAGCTTGTTTAACTGGTTTTTCAGGTTTTGGGCTAGCTGCTTCTGAGCATTCAGTTACCCGCTCCTCCCTGAGGCTGGCTATTGTTTCAGCCTCCAAGGCAATTTGCAACTCAATTAGCTCTTTCTGTTGCTGCTTGGCAAGGTACTTCTCTCTGAGTCCAGCCTCCACCCCTATGGATACCAGGTCTTTTCCCTTACTAGGGTTTTTATTCTTTTCTTTTGCCAAAGTTCGGGTTTTCTCTGCAACTAACTGCAGATTTTGTCAGATTTCTCAGACCACATCTCTCTGTTTGGGTCCGGACAAGCTTTTAGCAATTCTATCAGTGGAGAGCAGTTCAGATCAGTTTCTACCCGGGATTCCACGACCTTTCTGCTGGAGAATATCGGTTTTGACCGAAAATTAATGTCTCCTTTTTTTCTTCGAAGAGCAGTTATCTCTGAATAAAATACCTCTTTATCACCTCAAGAATATCCTGCCAACTACGCCAATTAAAATGTAAGGCCCCAAAAACCTTACTCGATGAGACATTTAAAAGGGCTTATGTTTTTTTCATGTACTCTGACTTAGACACGTCACGGTTTGGACAAACTTAGGAGGAAGACTCGAAGAGCCTCCTCTGCAAAGATAGGGTCCTAAAATTCCCTTCCCCCCCCATAAGAATTTCTTGGAGGAAAGTGAAAAAAACAGTTTTAACAAAACCCAGCTGCGGGGGGGGGGGGKGCACGCAGGCACCAGGGGAAGGGAAAGGAAAAAAAAAAGAATAATGTTAGATGATAAACCTCTCGTGATGAAGACAACCTGGATGAATTCAGAGTCCTTTTCTGGGTGTGGTCTTCTGCTCTGTCTCTAGCTAGCTGCTTGAGTACGGAGTAGGCCCTCTCCAGGCCCAGGATGTAGGCCCTGGAGAGATGCTATGTAGAACAGAGCCCAGTAGTCTGTTGTACAGTTCCAAAGGAAGAAGGGAAAGAAAACACAATCCCATAAAAAACTGTCCTCTCTCCGTGCCTCAGGCAGAGGAGGGAAAAAGCCAAAAGTAAGTTTTTAACTCTCTCCAATATGAGTCAAAGCAACGCCGAAAACTCAGAGGAAAAAAAAGGTAAAAAGTGTTCCCTTCGCCTTCTGCCACACAGAAAAGCGGCCGGAGAGAGTTCTGTCCTGAGAAGCACAACAGCAGCTAGCTGATAAGTAAAAGAATGTAAACACCTTCGAAGAAAATCAAAACACAGTGCCCAGCTTCTCGAGACAACTTAAAGACACAGAGTTAATATTTTTTCATTAAGCAGGCGATTGGGATATATAGCATCATAAAGTCACCCCAAGACAGCACATGGGAGAAATACCAAGATATTCTCAAGAGGTCAAAACAAGAAGAAAAACTTTACTGGCAACTTCAGAAATCAGAGAACTTTGGCAAAAGGTTTAGAGCAGCATTCAATCAACATAAAACATTCCACAAAGCATTAACTTAGCCTGTTCAACTTAACAAACTCCAAGCCCATCCGATTTTAAGTTACTCAAAATTCCAAGAAGAGGGAATTAGAAGAAAAAAGAGGAAGAAAGATAGAAAAGAACATACATAGCTACCACTCCTAGTTCCGGCGGTGTTCAGCTAATAGAAATTCCAAGAAGAGGTGGGGTCAAGATATGTGCTTGCTTTGTGTCTCAGGTTAAATACCCTTTGGCTTTCCTGGGCCCTTCCCCCCTGTGGGACTTCTGGTCATCTGGCCTCTCTGGGGCTAGACTGGGGCTCCGGGGATGGGATGTGGAGCATTGCCTTCAGTGTGCCAGTGATTGGCAGCCACTGTGGGACTGGGATACAGGCCCGGGAGGGTGTGGGGTATGCAGAGCAGGGCATCACCTCACCAGAGCAAGGCCCAACCTGCCCCTTTCCCTAACACACACATGCACCCAAAATGTTTGGAGCCAGCAATCTCCTCTAGTCTCTCATAGCTACCAAACTGGCAGACACTTCTATCAGTTGGCCAGCATATTACACTGAAGTCTTACTCCTGTAGTAGAACCTTAGGCGAGGAATATCATATGGTACATGGTGTCAGAGATGAGACTGACAGGTAGAATTTTGCCAGGGCTATTCTCAGAATTTCCTCAATATGCTTTTAACTGCTAGAAGGATGAAGTGTCTAACAGCCATAGTAAATAACAGTTAAAAAAACCCCCATTCATTGCTCCACTTTAACATGTGACTATTCAACAGTGGCTTGCATAATACTTTCTATACATAGGTTTTGCTTATTGCTTTAGAATTTGTCATTTACAACAATTTGAACTCTTACCCATGAGTGTGTTCAAGCAGAAGGGTCATCTGTTTACAAAAATAAAAGGATTCTTGGCTTTCTGGATCAGATTTTAACTTGATGTAGTGGGTTGACACTGGTCAGATGCCAGGCACCCACCAAAGCCACTCTCTCCTCCACAGCTGGACAGGGGAGAGAAAATATAACAAAGGGTTCATGGGTTGAGATAAGGACTGGGAGAGATCACTCCCCAAATACCATCACAGGCAAAACAGGTTCAACTTAGAGATATGAATTGAATTTATTGCTAACAAAATCAGATCAGGATAATGAGAAGTAAAATAAGACCTTAAAAACACCTTCCCCCCACCCCTCCCTCCTTCCCAGCTCTACATCCTCCCCCAGCAGCACAGGGAGATGGGAATGGGGGTTATTGTCCGTTTATCACCTGTGGTTTCTCCCACTGATCAGGGAGAGGAGTCATTCCTCTGCTCCAACATGGGGTCCCTCCCATGGGAGATAGTTGTCCATGAACAACTCCAACGTGACTCCATCCCACGGGCAACAGTCCTCCCAAAACTGCTGCAGTGTGAGTCACTTCCACGGGGTGCAGTCCTTCAAGGACAGGCTGCTCCAGCGTGGGCTCCCCTCTCCATGGCCCTCCCACAGGGTCACAGCCTCCTCTCAGGCATCCACTTGCTCCAGCATGGGTCTCCTCCACGGGCTGCAGGTGGATCTCTGCATCCCCATGGACTTCCATGGACTGCAGGGGGACAGCCTGCTTCACCATGGTCTTCACCACAAGCTGCAGAGGAATCCCAGCTCTGGTGCCTGGAGCACCTCCTCCCCCTCCTTCTCCACTGACCTTGGTGTCTGCAGTGTTTTTCCTCTCACATATTCTCACCCCACTCTTTTCTGGCCACAATTACAAGTGCTCAATCACTTTTTTTTTCTTTGTTCTGAAATCTCTTATCACAGAGTCATTACCACCATTTGTAATTGGCCCAGCGTTGACCAGTGGCACATCCGTCTTTGGAGCCACCAGGGATTGGCTCTGCCAGACATGGAGGAAACTTCTGGCATCTTCTCACAGAAGCCACCCCTCTAGCCGCCCTGCTACCAAAACCAGGCCATGCAAACCCAATACACTTCACTAGACTAGTACTGTTCTAATTGGGCTGGAACAAAGTGAATGCTATGTCCATCAATGTTTTGCTTCAGAAAGACTTTTAGTTATCAAATGTCCTAAAACACTTGGTGCGTTTCTTAATGCGTGCTTGTGGGTTTTGTAGAAAAGTTGTATTCAAGATGAGGTTATATCAGTGGTCATTATTAAAAAAAAAATAAGCATACTCGGAAGAAAATAGGTGGGTTTTGTTGTTTGTTTTTTTCCTGTACCAAAACAAAGAATGTTGCTATGTAAATACCACAATGTATGTTTCTGCCCTCTGTGGCTAGTATCTATTTCAGACAGCAAGAAGTCTGTACAAGGAGAGGTGTCTTACAAGGGGAGGTGGTGGTGTGAATGACACCACTTAGCGTGTTGATAGGTCTAATAAGATGAGTATTTGCAACACTAAGCAATTTGGGCTGTGAGATCACAGAGAGGTAATCCTGCTTCACTTTAATCATCCTGCTTAGAGCATGACTTGTACCAGTGGGACTAAGCAGGGCATAGTAGCAGCAGTCAAACTGGACTCTGAGCAGTTGAGAGATCTGGTGGTCTCTGATCTGGCCATGATTTATCACTCAGTGCAAAGGCTGTCACAGTTGCTATTTCTACATAAGCAAATGCTTTGGCATATCCAGGTTCTCAAATTGCCAGTTCAAATACAATTTGGATGCCGTCTTGCAAATAACGATGTTGGTGGCCAGTGAGGTGCCATCTGGACGCTGTGCTGTGCAATGCTTGAATATGTGCTTCTCAGTAAGTATCAGTGAAAATACTATTATATTCTCCCTGGAACACTTTTTCATCCTGATGGTGCAGATAGGATGTAGGTTATTTGGCCTGATGGTTTCAAAGCCGGAAAAAATACCACTTTTGTCCAACAGGACTCTGGGACCAGCCACTGTGGTGCATAATATGAGAGTAAGTGATGATAGCACATAACGACAGGACCTGGGGATCCTGGTCGATGGAAAGTTGAATATGAGTCAGCAGTGCCCTGGCAGCCAGGAGGGCCAACTGTGTCCTGGGGGGCATCAGGCACAGCATCACCAGCCAGTCAAGGGAGGGGATTGTCCCGCTCTGCTCTGCACTGGGGCGGCCTCACCTTGAATATTGTGAGCAGTTTTGGTCACCACAATATAAGAAAGATATTAAACTATTAGAGAGCATCCAAAGGAGGGCTGTGAAGATGGTGAAGGGCCTTGAGGGGAAGCTGTATGAGGAGCAGCTGAGGTCACTTGGTCTGTTCAGCATGGAGAAGAGGAGACTGAGGAGAGACCTCATTGCAGTCTACAACTTCCTTGTGAGGGGAAGTGGAGGGGCAGACACTGATCTCTGGTGCCCAGTGACAGGACCCAAGGGAATGGCCTGAAGTTGTGTCAGGGGAGGTTTAGGTTGGATATTAGGAAAAGGTTCTTCACCCAGAGGGTGGTTGGGCACTGGAACAGGCTCCCCAGGGCAGTGGTCACAGCACCAAGCCTGACAGAGTTCAAGTAGCGTTTGGACAATACTCTTGGGCACAGGATGGGATTCTTGGGATTGTCTTGTGCAGGACCAGGAGTTGGAGTTTGATGATCCTTGTGGGTCCCTTCCAACTCAGGGAATCATTCTATGATTCTATGAATTCCAAATTAACAGGATGTTCCTGTTTTTGAAAGCTACTTATCCTTTTGGAGCCTGTGACTGCCTTGTAGATGAGTCAATAGTGAAGGAAAACAAACAGTACTTAAACTGTCATCTGAGTATGAAAATGGGTCAGTGTCATGGGTGGAGTGGGAGCTTCAGACAAAGTTTATTAAAGAAGCCCTGCCACTGAGTCATGAGGTGCCAACAAGACCCTTGCTTTCTAAATTCCTTCTCAGAGAGAGGAGCCTGAGTGTGGCTGCATCTTAGCCTCAGACTATCAAGAGTTGATGTTTTGCAACTTTGTCCCACAAGTTCTAATGATGGCAAACCAGATATATTTATATAAAAATGAATTATTTATTAAGACAAATGAACAGACAAAAGATAACAGATGAAAGATCTTAATCAGAATTACTACACAGCATAAAACTAAAAGAACTAGTAGATTATAGTAGAACATAAAACAATGCACTATATGAAGGTACCTATATTAAAGCTAGCAAAAGAAATGGTATTGATTAGGATTTGAATGTAACTTACCACCAAAACGACAATAACGTACATAGATTCCTTCACTTAATCCCCTGGAAAGTAACCATGAAATAGGTGTCCCCACTCATGGGAGAAACTTCATGCATTTCCAGGAGAATGTATAGAAGATTTCTGCTTTGTGGAAGTTTAAGGTGGCTTTTATAGTTGTAAAGTGAATGACTGTCAGTCAGAAATTCAGCTTATCTTGTAAAATCTCACTTCAAAAGTAAAATGTTTATTGACAGTTGGGAGATGTCAGAATGGTGTTAACCCCATGGCACCAAAATAACTCACTACAAGACAGCTTGTACTGCTTGAGTTATCTGACTGGTTAACAAACAATAGATAAGTTCTCGTGGGGAATGAGATGCCTTGCTACAGTCAGATAAAAATGGCAAGTCACAGCTCACTGAACAAGAGGTTAGTCCCAGAACACCATCTTAGTGTTGCCACTCATGTCTCTTTGGATCTGCATCACTGGAAGCAAAGTTACAAATGAGTGCTAGAGGAATGCTTCAGATTGTTATACGCAGCTGGAAACCTTACTTGTAATTCCAAAAGCTTAGACCAGTGATCCAAGAAACTGAGTGCAATTTATATTGTGTTTTCTAATACTTTTTCATGGCAGCTCAAGGAAAGCAAACCTATAGTCTGGCTGCTTGGAGGTGGTTAAGCTCTAAGTAATTCTGCCTTATGAGTTTGCAGGATGCCTGAAGAAAGAGTTTCATCCTAAAATACTTTTTAAATACCACATGAGTGACAGATATAAAGAACAGATGGAGGACCATTAAATAAGTCTGAGGCTTCTCATTGGAGTGATCACAAATCAGACCGCTAATTAAGTTATATTGCCTTGTTTCAAAAATCAGAATTGCTATGCTAAATAGTCTTGAGCTATTTCACTGTTTTGGTTCAAGTGGAGTGTCTAGACTTTAGGCCACTTTGCCCTTGTGACCACTTCTGTACAAATGTGACTTCCCGCTTGTATGCCAAAACTTGGATTTTACTTTAGCTTAGCTGCTCTAAAGCTGAGTTATTTTAAAGCCTGTTTTGAATATGATAAAAAATATGTATCTTTTTAGAGACAACAGAATACAGTGTTCAGGAGAGAGCTTCAGCTTCTAGTTGTGTAGGGATAATTTTGTCACAAGGGAAGCTAAAACATCGGGTATATTGACTTCAAAATCTATTCAGTTGTTGGATTGTTGTGTTGTTGGGGGTTTTTTTAGTAGTTATGAGCTAAAACATTAAAAACAAACAAAACAAAAAAAAAACACCACCAAAAAACCAAAACTGAGGCAATGAAGTCCAAACAGATTCAACGTGTTTCTGATCAAGCAACTTTGTATTGAGTCACCCGGTATAGTTCAGGCATCAGAGATAAATAGCTCCCAAATACAGAAATGTGAGTCTTAATTGAATGCATTAAACTTGTAAGTTTTTTTTATACAATTTCTACTTTTGATCTTAGGTCCTTTCAGTTATCTTGATGATGTCCCATTTAAGATAGGAGACAAATTCAAAACCCCAGCAAAGGTTGGATTACCCATTGGTTTCAGCCTGCCTGATTCTTCTCAGCTTGTCAGAGAAGCCCAGGTAAG
>JACAXG010000327.1:0-20139 GCA_018881555.1 Amblyornis subalaris | reverse complement strand
ACTGTTTGTACAGAAGAAGAATCATCTCAAAGCACAGCAATTATGGTAAACATGCAGTGGATTAGAATCGGGGTTGCTGGGGAGATGTGGAGTTGTGGAGGTGCAGAGACAGATGTTGCTTCTAAAATGTCCTGTGGTTTTAGGTTCATTTAAAGGGATAGATGTGTAGATCGTGTGGTAGTTCCTCTTCATTTATGTTGCAAATTGGTCAATTAAACAGGTCTTCATGCTGGCAGTTCTGAACCTCAGATTATTACTTCACACATTCCCCTAAATCTGATATTTTTAGACCAGTTCTGGTGACTTTTCTTTCAACTTTTTGATACTTGTTCATAGTTGCACACCATTGAGCTAAGCATATGAGATCTTTGTACAGTCCTGTGTTTTGTCTTATCCAACTGAGGTATATAAGATTCTGAACTGCTTTTAGGTTTTGAATTAAATCTCTTCTAGATTTGTTCCTCAGTTTGTTTATATATTTCCTGGAAATAATGGAAATGCCAGCTTTTCAAGAAATAGAAGCAATCACAGATTAAAAAACACATGTGCTTTGTCATTCAGGGGAGAAAAAGTGCATGCAGTTAATCTGGAGTGAAAGAATTGTAATTTTTTTTTTTAATGTTTAATTTATTTATTTTCTTTCTGAGATACTTTTTAAAATCTAACCTTTTAAAAGGATGAAAATGATGGTGGTCTGAAACCTGGTATTTACCCTCTTCCTTGTAATGGAGGGGGGAAGGATTGCTTTCTGGATACCAAAAGCAGTCTTGAGGATCATCTTGGATCACTAATGTTACAGTTGGTTGCTGTACAGCTCTGAGACAGGAATTTGATGTTTTATTTCCTCAAACTTGTAGCAAGTTCCAAAATTATTTCGGGGACACTTAACTTCACATCAGTTATTGTCTTTGTGAATAAGAGCAGAAATTTGAGTAAGTGTTGTGGTTTAACCCCAGCCAGCAACCAAGCTCCATGCAGCCGCTCGCTCACTCCCCTGTCAGCAGGACTGGGGACACGATCAGAAGCAGACAAGCAGAAAAGGCCTTGATGCTGTGCAAATGCTACTCAGCAATAACAAAAACATTTCTATGTTATCAACATTGTTTCCTGCACAAATCCAAAACATACTAGTCCATACTAGCTCCTGTGAAGAAAATTAACTCTACCTTAGTCAAAGCCAGCACATTCCACCCCTTATTCCATAGCATTTACATCATGTGCAGGTCCTACACTATCTGACACAACCTCATTAACCAGCCCCCTCCTTCCCATTATTTGATATAATACACATCATTCCCTTAGTCTGCAGGTTGGGACTGCTGCTTATAAGGCTTCTCTTCTCCATTGGTTCGTGATTCCTGTTTGTCCTGGTTTCAGCTGGGGTAGAGTTAATTTTTTCTCAGTAGCTGTTACAGTGCTGTATTTTGGATTCAGAATGAGAATGATGTTGATAACACCAATGTTTTGGTTTTTTGCTAAGTCATGTTTATCCTAAGTCAAGGACTTTGTTTTCCTTGTCTCATGCTCTGCCAGTGAGGGGTTTTGCAAAAGAAACTGGGAGGGAACACAGCCGGGACAGGTGACTTGAACTGACCAAAGGGATATTCCACACCTTAGAATGTCATGCCCAGTATATAAACTGGGGAAAGTTACCTGGAAGGGCGGCCAATCTGGGTTCGGGAAAGGGGGTCTAGTATCAGTCAGCGGGTGGTGAGCAATTGCATTGTGCATCACTTGTTTTTCCCTTTTTATTATCATTATTATCATCATTTACCATTATTGCTGTATTTTACTTTATTTTCAATTATTAAACTGTTCTTAACTTAAAAGTTTTACTTTGATTATCCTCCCGATTCCACCAGGGTGGGATGGGAGAGAAGGGGAGTTGAGCGAGCAGCTGCGTGATGCTTAATTTCCAGCTGGGCTTAAACCACGACACTGTTATAGTAATTCCTGTAACATACAACTCAAATCATGGCTGACAAAAATTTAAAGGTATATCCATTACAATCTCCACCCCTGGTCCTTTTGGGCCAGGTTATAGCATTTAACATTGCAATGAACTCCCCTTGTTCCCAGCCTGGATGCAACAAGGTTTTGTGCTAGAGTCCAACATTAATAGAGTCCCCATCATAGTCCTCCATGGCCGTAGGAGGACAGCTTCTTCACCATGGTCTGCACCATGGACTGCAAGGAATCTTTGCTTCCCCTGCTCCAGCATGGGGTCCCTCCCATGGGAGACAGTCTTCCACAAAGTTCTCCAATGTGGGTCCTTCCCATGGGCTGCATTTCTTCACAAACTGCTCCAGTGTGGGTCCCTCATGGGCTCACAAATCCTGCCAGCAAACGTGCTCCAACATGGGCTCTTCTCTCCACAGGTCCTGCCAGTAGCCTGCTCCAGTGCTGGCTTCTCATGGGATCACAGTCTCCTTTGGGTATCCACATGCTCCTGTGTGAGGCTCCTCCACAGGCTGCAGGTGGATCTCTACTCCTGTGTGTACTCATCCACAGGTCACAGTCCCTTTGACTTGAGTTCACAATGGAGTTCCAGCCTGTCCAGTACAGCAGCAGTGCCCTGGCCATCTGCCAGCCCAGGCCTGTTACGAATGGGAGAGTTTAAACTGGGCTTCTGGCTTTGCTCAGATTTCTGGCAGTAGGCAACAGCTTTACTGAGGCAGCCAGCACCCCAGAACCCTCTCACTCGCAAGTTCTTAATAATGGCCAATCAGGTCTGTTACAAAATGAATTATTTATTGAATAGACACAAGAAAAACAGACATAAGACTTTAAACAGATTTCTTACTACACAAAAGAAACACTACTAGTAGGTTCATGTATAAGACAGTGCATGATAATAAAGGTACCTATATTACAGCTAGCGAAGAAATAGTATAGATTAGGAAATCAATGTAATTTACTGACAAATCATAGTGGTGTACAGAAGTCTCCTTTCACTCAACTTCTAGAAGAGTAACTTGAGGCTGACATCTTGACTTCAAGGAGAACTCTCCACACAGAGTGTGTAAGAGATTTCTGATTTTATGAAAAATATAGTGGTTGTGGCGAGGCAGCTCACCCTGCCGCCCTCCCACCTTCCTTCTTGCCATCAAGGTTATCTGCTGTTTGCATAAATTAGGGAATCTCCCCTTATTTTCTCAGTCTTGTGAGACATTTAGGCACCCAAGGCTGACATAATTAGCTGAAAATAAACAGCTGCTGTGAGGGGAGAATATGCTGGAATTTTTTGACTGACACACTAAAACTTTACAGCTATAAAAGATCTACCGTAACTCTCACAAAGCAGAAAAGCTTCCACACACCTCAAAAGGTGTGTATGAGGGGGGACCCCTTAAGTTCTGGGATGCCAGGCTCGAGTAATTCTTCTCTTCTAGAAGCTGGGTGAAAGAAGCCTTTCCACACCATAATTTAGCTTGGTAAGTGTGCTGGTTTGAATGTGAACCAGCAGGGAAAATTAACCCCACACAAAATACCTCGAGAGATTTTAGGTCAGAATTACAATTTTAATAAAAAGGTTTAAATAAATGCAGGAATACAGAAACATTGGCCTAAACAAACCGACAGTCACGGTACAACCTGATACCCTGTTGACTAGGGTGGTAGCTGTATAGTCCAGTTAGGCACTGGTCCTGTAGAAGGTCTGGTCCGCTGAGTATTCAGTGATGGTGGTCCCGTCCTCTCTTTGTCCAGTGGTGAAGGGTCCAGTCGTGGTGGTCCGGAGTCCTCTGGCTTTCCAGTCGTCTGGTAGTCCAGTCCTGGTAGTCCCGTCCTGGTAGTCCAGTAGACCAGTCCAGTAGACCAGTGATCTCTCCTATCCCAAAGCCTACTTTTATGTCATGTTTCTTGGCTGGTACCTCCCCCAGGGGTGAGGACTTCCACAATGGAAAGAGATGTTCCCGACTTCTATTGGTTGGTTTGGTAATGGGCTCACGTGAGCCCAGTCTCAGGGAGCAAATGGTTTCTGACATTCTATTGGTTGGTGTTTTATCTGGTTTGGTAATGGGCCATTAACCGAGATAATCCACTCAAGATGGTTCTGAAGTTCTATTCGTCCATGCTTATCAGTTCAGTAATGGGCCATTAACCGAGATAATCTACTCAGGATGGGTGGTGCTTGCTGTTGGCTGGTATGGTTATCTCAGTTGAGATAAGGAGTCCCCACTCCACATGAGCACAGTCTCAGGGAGCAAACGACCCATCTTATCAAGGAAATATGTGGGTGGTGATAGAATACATCCTTTTATGGTTAACCCAGGACAGGAAGTCACATGGCTTCTAATCTATACTATTTCTTCACTAGCTGAATTATAGGTACCTTTATCGTGCACTGTTTATTTCTATTGTAACCTACTAGTAGTAATTCTTTTGTTTATCCTGTGTAGTGTGTCGTCTATTAAAGTCCCATGTCTGTTTTTTTCTTGTGTCTGTTCAATAAATAATTCATGTTGCAATAGACTTAATCAGTCATGATTAAAGAACTTGCAAGCAAGAGTGGGTTTTGAGGTGCGGGCCATCTCAAAAGAGCTGCTGCCTACTGCCAGAAATCTGAGCAAAGGCAGAGGCCATCAAAAAGCTCTCTTATTCATAACAGTGGTCTTTTATAGATGGTAGAAGTGCTGTGCTTGTCAGTCACGAATTTTTGCTCATCTATTCTCATCCGTTCCCAGGCAAGCTGTTCTGGCTGGACTTAGACATGGGGGGAAGACATAAGCTTTTGCTGTATCAGGGCTGAAAGGTCCTGTCACAATCCATCCCTTGACTGCAGGCACTTGGACTTTTACTTCATGGAGTGGTAGTACAGGTACCTCTTGCCTCCATGCTATAAAAGCATCCACTATGTATGTTCACATTATTGTTGAGTGTTTTGATAAACATTGATCTCCTAAGCTTCACTATTTCTTCGAAAGGTGTTAAATATGCTATTGATTTAGATGAGAAGTACTTGCTGTTGCTTCAGTTTATGGGTTTTATGTTTTATATGATACACATTATATATATATATAGATGCAAAATGATTACTAATAAACAAAGAAATCATAATGACAAGATAAAATATTAGATTTAGGGTGTCCAGGGTTTTTGAAAACAATTCACTAGATCACGTCTGTTGTTATCAGTCTGTGTAGATTAGGATGTTCCCTCCACCCCTTGAGTCTTGAAAGTGTAGAAAGATGAGATGTAAAGGAAAGTTCATGGAGGTGGTTTCTTGGCTGTAGTGGTTGGAGGAGTTCCGTAGGTGGTCAGTGACTCTTTCCATTTCCATTCACTCTTCTTAGATTAGGGTTCTTCTTTGGTGAATTTTAGTATTTCAAATATTTTTAGTTAATATATTAAGTGTTAGACAATCTTACAATAATTAAAAACAAATATATATATATATGTACTATATATTAGTCTGGTTGTCACAGGGGAGTCAAAAATGTAGTGAAATTCGATTGTTATGCTTTGCCCTGAGAAGGTAGGGAGAGGTATGTAAATTCAAGTTATATTTAAGAAAAGGTCCTTTTCCTTTTACCCACTGTGACAATCAGGGTGAAGACACAAATATTTTAAAGTAATACTTGCAGAAAACTATAAACATATACAATTATTAATTAAAACAATTTAAAGTTATTGGATTATTTAGTGTCTTAGCAATACTAATTGAGATTTTAATACTATGCAAACAAACTTAAGTAGAATAGTCGTTTATGCTTTTGAGGGTTTTAGAGGAAGTTGTTCTTATTAGGTTTACACATTTTGTCAGATCCAATTTTGCAAATTTGGAACAGAATCCATGTGCTAAATATTAATGTCAGAACTATGGTAATTACGTCAATCAGTTTTCTCAAGGTCACATTCAAGTTAGGTATCCATGAGGTTAACCAATCAAATATATCTTCCCCTTGGTCTTTTTTTATTTCATGTAAGACTCCAGTGTTTCTCCTAATTTCTTCTAGATCAGTTTGTATTCTCAGAGTTTGGTCTATGTATACACAGCAACTGGTATTGGTAACTGTGCATGCACCACCTTTGAAGGCTAAAAGTAAATCTAAAGCCATCTGATTTTGTTTGACTACCTTTGAGAGGCTTGTAACTTCTTGTTGTAGGGCACTGATTGCATCATTTGTTTGATTGTCTATTTGTTCAATAACTCTGGATATGTTTACTATTGCCTTTTGTAATTCAGGTACTCCTAACCATGGTAAGAATCCTCTCACAAATTTGTGGAATCCAGAGGATCTCTCTACTCAGGGGTTTAAATTTCGTTTATGTCTTGTTATAAAAGATCGTAGGTATCCTTTGGGGAATTCCGATTTATCAATGATGTCTATTTCTGGGACTACAGTTCCAATAGTGCATATTCCTTGCCATTTAGGAGGTAGAGCTTCCCTAGCTTGATTTCCACAAAGCAAATAGTATCCCATATTGTCTGGAATAGGCCACCAATGTGTGTTAAGACTGCCTCTTCCTGTTGCATCCAAATATGAGCGACACTTGGGATAAACTCCTACCATTATTCCTTGGTTACATTCAGGTAATTTCATTTTTTGATGTGAATTCTGTCCTGGTCCCTCTAGGCATCTGTGAACACAGGAGGTTTCAATGGCTATTATATCTATTGTCAGAATTTGTTTATCTATGTAGGTTTGGGCTGGTTTTTTATCTAGAGGGAGCATTATCCTGACTGGATGTCTTGGGGTGACTTTATGAAGCTGTATCCCCTATCACCTGTTCTATGCCAGACATGGATCCTGTGCCTTTAAACCAGGCGAATTCTTCAGCACAGCTTCTTCAAGGACACACACACTCTTCCGCCCCCCCACGCTCTGACTGCAGCTGCAGGCGAAGGGAGCACCTTTTTTTTCTTTAGCCAGCTTCAGCTCTGTGTTTCTCAGGAGAGAGATGGGAGTTAAACTTTTTTTGCTTTTTGGCTAGCCTGCTAGCTGGAAAGGAAGTTTTTCCTGGGACTGTGGTTTCCTTTTCTTCTTCCTCTGGAACTGTTCAACTGAGCTCTATTCTGGAATACCATCACCGGAGGCCTACATCAGGGCCTGGAGGGGGCCCACACTGTACCCCAGCTCCGGAGAGAGAGCAGAGCCTCACCTACATGAAAGGACTCTGAATATACCCAGGTTTTCTCCACTGTGAGGGGTTTATTACTGTCCTAGGGTGACTTTATGATGCTATATATCCCAATCTCTTGCTTAATGAAAAATATTAACTCTGTGTCTTTAAGCTGGCTCGAGAAGCCAGGCACTTGTTTTGGTTTTCTTCGAAGGTGTTTACATTCTTGTTTCTTTATCAGCTAGCTTTGTTGTGGTTCTCAGGAGAAACTCTGCTTCTGAGGAGAGAACTCTCTCCGGCCGCTTTCTGTGTGGCAGAAGGCGAAGGGAACACTTTTTACCTTTTTTTTCCTGTGAGTTTTCGGCACAGCTTTTACTCATATTGGAGGGAGTTAGAAGTTACTTTTGGCTTTTTCCCTCCTCTGCCTGAGGCACAGAAAGAAGACCGTTTTTTTCTCCTGAGATCGTAGTTTTTTCCTTCTTCCTTTGGAACTTTACAACAGACTACTGAACTCTGGGGCCTACCTACACCCTGGGCCTGGAGAGGGCCTACTCCGTACTCAAGCAGCTAGCTAGAGACAGAGCAGAAACTACATCCAGGAAACAAACGACTCTGAATTCATCCAGGTTGTCCTCCTCACGAGAGGTTTATTATCTAACATTATTCATTTTTTATTTTCCTTTCCCTTCCCCTGGTGCCTGCATGCATACCTCCCCCAGCAGCTGGGTTTTGTTAAATAAACAGGTTTTTTTCACTTTCCTCTGAGAAATTCTTAAGGGAAGGGAGTTATTAGGACCCTATCTTTTGCAGAGGAGGCTCTTCAAGTCTTCCTCCTAAGTTTGTCCAAACCGTGACAATTATCTAACATTATTGCTTGTTAAATAAACAGTTTTTTTCACTTTCCTCCAAGAAATTCGTGAGGTGGGGAGAGGGAGATTTCGAACATTACCGTTTGCAGAGGAGACGCCTCTAGTCTCACTCCTGATTTTGTCCAAACCGGGACAAACAAATTTGGCACCCAGATGTGGTGGCCCGTCTGAGACAAAAATTTGGTGCATTGGCCAGGAAAGTGAAAAAAAGCTGTGCTAATTACAATTTGGTTTTAATTACTTTGTATTGGGGGACAGTAGTCACCATGTTGTTTGAGGTACTAATGTCTTTCTGGTCTCAAGGCCTGTTTGAGGTACTAATGCTTTTCTGGTCTCTAGGCCTGTTTGCTTACCCACAGATAGCCCCAATTTTGTTCTTGGCATTTACCTTTTTCAAAGCAGAGGAATGAATCTGGATTGCTATTTTGCTTTGCTCGGTGATAACGATTTATGGAAAGTTAACAGAGGTACTGAGAGTTTTTCAAAATGTGTATGGTCTGCTGTTTATGTGTCCTAGTCTCAGTTGCCTGTTCTGGGGGTTTCTTGGTAATTGCACTCAGTTTGTTAAAAAAGGGGGAGGAGATGGGCTTTCCCAGCCTTTCATCTCCTCCTTCCCCTTTGAATTTGGTACGTCACCTTTTGAGAATGTTCAGTTTCCCCTGAATGTTAGAGACTGCCTTCTTGGTGCTTAATCTCGCAGGTTTACTCTATACGATTTACAGCTTCTCTAGAATCAGGGCTGAGATGTCCAGAGGGGCTGATGAGACACCTGACCCAGGCGTGGAAAATCCTGAGTGGTGTGGGGAATGGGAGGATATGGGCCAAACCCTGAAGGAATTCTCTGACCTGATAGCCTGGAATTTCCCCTCTGAACAAATTCAGAACCCAGCTGAGGTGGGGAAATATTTGAAAGAGAAGTGCAATGACAACTCTAATTAGAAAAAGCTCATTGCAATGTGCTGGGCCTTGGCATATGCTTATCACACAGTGCTAGATAATGGAGGGCAGCAGATAAAGGCAGAGGGGCAGGAAGATAAATCAGCAGACACCCTAGTTATTCAGGCTGCAGCCAAACCAGACAGGGAGCCTAAGCCAATGACAGTTGCTCCTGTCACAAGAAGAAAACACAAAACCAAAACCGATTGCCCAGTGAAGGATGATGATGATGGTGATGCGGGGGAAGGACCCTCAAAGCCAGCAACTGACTCAGAACCAGAAATCATTGAGTCCATGTCCCTGAAGGACCTTCATGGCCTAAGAAAGGATTACACCCGACGGTCTGATGAATCTATATTAAGTTGGTTGGTCCGTATTTGGGACGCTGCAGGCGATACTACAATTCTGGATGGTACTGAAGCGAGGCATTTGGGATCCCTGTCACATGATCTGGCTATCAACCAAGAGACGGTAAGGCCGTTTGACCCTCTCAGTCTCTGGATATGGCTCTTGGCAAGTGTGAGTGAAAGATACCAGTGCCAAGATGATCTCTATTTGCAGCAAACCCTGTGGAAGACCATAGAACAAGGGATTCAACACTTGAGAGAATTGGCGGTGGTAGAGATTGTCTTCACAGATGACCCAACAATGAGGAATCCAGACTTGATAATATGTACACCAGTGATGTGGCTAAGACTCATACGACTTGGGCCAACAGAATACGCTTCTGCTTTAGCAACGATGAAGCCAGATGAGACCGTGCGTGATATGGCAAAGAAGCTCCGAGCATATGCAGATGCCATGCACTGCCCAAGACATGCAAGAATTTCAGCTGTGGAAACACGTCTGCAGAAAATGGAAGATAGGATGGAGGAGAATCACCGGGAACTCAAGGAGGAGATTACAGAGAACCTTCTCCAAATTCGGCGGTACAGACCAGAGGTTCTGTTACCAGATGCAGACATCCCCCAGCTAGAGAGGGTACACCCCACGAGGTGAGCTGTGGTTCTTCCTGTGTGATTGTGGGGAAAACATGAGGTGGAATGGACAACCCACCGCTGCTCTGGCAGGACGAGTGCATGAATTAAAGGAGGGCAAGACTCAAAAAGGAAGTTCCACCAGAAAGGAAGCATCTCCAGTTGCCCGTAGCCGAACTGCTAGGTATGACGGAAGAGAAGATGACATGTCCGATCCCCTTGAAGGAACCTCTAAAATGTATGCCCAGGGAAGGAAGGATAACCAGGACTAGAGGGGCCCTGCCTCTAGCCAGGTAGAGGTCAGGGAAAACCGCGTTATTTGGACTGTGTGGATTCGTTGGCCTGGCACATCAGAACCACAAAAAAATGAGGCCTTGGTCGACACTGGTGCACAGTGTACACTAATCCCATTGCGACATGTGGGGGCAGAACCTGTCTCTATTGCTGGCGTGACGGGGGGTTCACAGGATTTGACCCTGGTAGAAGCTGAGGTGAGCCTGACTGGAAGAGAGTGGAAAAAACATCCCATCGTGACTGGCCCAGAGGCCCTGTGCATTCTGGGCATAGACTTCCTCCCAAGGGGATATTTCAAAGACCCAGAGGGACTCAGGTGGGCATTTGGGATAGCTGCTGTGGAGACAGGGCATTAAGCAATTGAACACTTTGCCTGGACTATCAGAGAATCCATCTGCAGTAGGCCTTCTAAAGGGGGAAGAACAACGAGTCCCAATTGCCACTTCAACAGTGCATCGCCGGCAGTACCGGACAACTCGAGATGCTGTGATTCCCATCCACAAGATGATCCGTGAACTGGAGAGCCAAGGCGTGGTCAGCAAAACCCACTCACCCTTCAACAGTCCCATTTGGCCTGTGTGCAAATCTGAAGGAGAATGGAGATTGTGGACTATCATGCCTTGAATGAAGTGACTCCACCCTTGAGCGCTGCTGTGCCGGACATGCTGGAGCTCCAGTACGAGCTGGAGTCCAAGGCAGTGAAGTGGTATGCCACTATTGACATTGCCAATGCATTTTTCTCCATTCCTTTGGCAGCAGAGTGCAGGCCTCAGTTTGCCTTCACCTGGAGGGGCGTGCAATACACCTGGAACCGACTGCCCCAGGGGTGGAAGCACAGTCCTACCATCTGCCATGGGTTGATCCTGACTGCACTGGAAAAGGGTGAGGCTCGAGAACATCTGCAGTACATCGACGATATCATTGTGTGGGGGAACACGGCAGCAGAAGTGTCCGAGAAAGGAGAGAAAATCATCCAGATTCTCCTGAAAGCTGGTTTCACCATCAAGAAGAGCAAAGTCAAGGGACCTGCTCGAGAGATCCAGTTCCTGGGAGTAAAGTGGCAAGACGGACGGTGTCAGATTCCCATCGAGGTCATCAATAAGATCACAGCAATGTCTTCACCAACCAATAAGAAGGAAATGCAAGCTTTCCTAGGTGCCATAGGCTTTTGGAGAATGCACATTCCTGAGTACAGTCAGATTGTAAGCCCTCTCTACCTGGTTACCCACAAAAAGAACAATTTCCACTGGGGCCCTGAACAGGAACAAGCTTTTGCCCAGATCAAGCAGGAAATCGCTCATGCAGTAGCCCTTGGTCCAGTCAGGACAGGACCAGAAGTGAAGAATGTGCTCTACTCCGCAGCTGGGAGCCATGGTCTGTCCTGGAGCCTTTGGCAGAAGGTGCCTGGTGAGACTCGAGGCCGACCACTGGGATTCTGGAGCCGAAGCTACACGGGGTCCGAAGCTGACTACACTCCAACACAGAAGGAAATCTTGGCAGCCTATGAAGGAGTCCAAGCTGCCTCAGAGGTAATAGGCACTGAAGCACAACTCCTCCTGGCACCCCGACTACCGATGCTGGGGTGGATGTTCAAAGCAAAGGTTCCATCTACCCACCATGCCACAAATGCCACATGGAGCAAGATGATTGCTGTCATCACACAGCGCACCCGTATTGGAAAACTGAATCGCCCTGGGATCTTGGAAGTAATCACAAATTGGCCCGAAGGTGAAAACTTTCGTCTCACTGATGAAGAGGAGCAAGAACAGGTGACACGTGCTGAGGAAGCTCCACCATACGACCAATTGCCAGCAGAAGAAACACGCTACGCTCTTTTCACTGATGGTTCCTGTCGCATCGTAGGGATGAAACAAAAGTGGAAAGCAGCCGTATGGAGCCCCACACAACAGGTTGCAGAAGCTAAGGAGGGAGAAGGTGGATCTAGCCAACTTGCTGAACTCAAAGCCATTCAGTTAGCCTTGGACATCGCTGAAAGAGAGAAGTGGCCAAAGCTCTACCTCTACACTGATTCATGGATGGTAGACAATGCTCTGTGGGGTTGGCTGGAAAAGTGGAAAAAGGCTAATTGGCAGCGTAGGGGAAAACCAATCTGGGCTGCTGAAGAGTGGAAAGACATCGCTGCCCGGATAGAAAAGCTACCTGTGAAGATCTGCCATGTAGATGCCCATGTCCCCAAGAGTAGGGCTAACGAGGAGCACCGAAACAATGAGCAGGTAGATTGGGCTGCAAAGATAGAGGTGTCAAAGATAGATTTAGATTGGCAACATAAGGGAGAGTTGTTCCCAGCTCAATGGGCCCATGATGCCTCAGGCCATCAAGGCAGAGATGCCACCTATAAGTGGGCACAAGACCGAGGGGTGGATCTAACCATGGATAGTATCTCTCAGGTTATCCATGATTGTGAGACGTGAGCTGCGATCAAGCAGGCCAAGCGGATAAAACCCCTGTGGTATGGTGGGCGGTGGTCCAAATACAAGTATGGGGAGGCCTGGCAGATAGATTACATCACATTGCCTCAAACACGCCAAGGTAAGCACTATGTGCTCACAATGGTAGAAGCCACCACGGGATGGTTGGAGACCTACCCTGTGCCTCATACTACTGCCCAGAACACCATCCTGGGCCTGGAAAAGCAAGTCCTGTGGAGGCATGGTACTCCCGAGAGAATTGAGTCCGACAACAGGACTCATTTCAAGAACAGCCTTATAAACACCYGGGCTAGGGAACATGGSAYTGAGTGRGTGTACCATATYCCTTACCATGCACCAGCTGCAGGTAAAGTATAGCGGTGCAATGGATTGCTAAAAACCACCTTGAAGGCACTGGGTGGGGGATCTTTCAAAAATTGGGAGCAGCATTTAGCAAAGGCCACCTGGTTTGTTAACACCCGAGGCTCCACTAACTGAGCAGGCCCTGCCCAATCTGAGCCCCTGCATACAATAGATGGAAACAAGGTCCCAGTAGTACATGTTAGAGGACTGTTAGGAAAGACTGTTTGGATTACTTCTGCCTCGAGTACAGAGAAACCCATCCGTGGGATTGTCTTTGCTCAGGGACCAGGTTACACATGGTGAGTAATGCAGAGAGATGGAACAACACGTCGTGTGCCACAGGGAGATCTGATGTTGGGTGAGAACCACGTGTAAATATCACTGCTGAATTTCACTGCCACTATCTGCATATAGCTGTATATATGTGTGTATATATATATGTATGTATAACTGTGTGTGTGTAGAGTTAGAATATATTAGTTTGGGCATTAAGTCGACAATATGGGATAAGGGGTGGAATGTCTTGGGATGACTTTATGAAGCTGTATCCCCTATCGCTTGCTCTATGCCAGACGTGGATCTTGTGCCTTTAAACCAGGCGAATTCTTCAGCACAGCTTCTTCAAGGACACACACACTCTTCCGCCCCCCCACGCTCTGACTGCAGCTGCAGGCGAAGGGAGCACCTTACTTTTTTTTCTTTAGCCAGCTTCAGCTCTGTGTTTCTCAGGAGAGAGATGGGAGTTAAACTTTTTTTGCTTTTTGGCTAGCCTGCTAGCTGGAAAGGAAGTTTTTCCTGGGACTGTGGTTTCCTTTTCTTCTTCCTCTGGAACTGTTCAACTGAGCTCTATTCTGGAATACCATCACCGGAGGCCTACATCAGGGCTTGGAGGGGGCCCACACTGTACCCCAGCTCCAGAGAGAGAGCAGAGCCTCACCTACATGAAAGGACTCTGAATATACCCAGGTTTTCTCCACTGCGAGAGGTTTATTATCTAACATTATTGCTTGTTGAATAAACAGTTTTTTTCACTTTCCTCTGAGAAATTCCTGAGGTGGGGGGAGGGAGATTTTGAACCCTACCGTTTGCAGAGGAGACACCCCTAGTCTTCCTCCTACTTTTGTCTCAAACTGAGGCACTGAAGCAATACCGTGGGAAAATATGTTTGGCATCAGAATTCCCATCATTTGGATACTTTCATCTGAATGTGTAGGAAATTGCAAGCAAATCCATCGATTACTATGGTTTGTTATCTGTGTCACAGCTTGCATCAGTTTTATGTGTGAGTTCCTTTTCCGTGGGTCAGGTAGCATTTGTTTTATGTGGTTGATGTTGGAGTGACCCTTGGGAAAGGTGATATTGTTGTCTTTTTTTCCTTTTACAATTGTTAACCGCAAGGTTTGATTGGGGTGGCTGACTAGCCATGCCGCGTTACTGAAAATATTGACCTGTAAGCGTAAGAATGTAAACAACATTTCAATTATCATTTTTGTTTACAATAGATTCACTAGTTACTGTGCAGTCCATTATGGTTTTCTTTGTGTCTGAAATTGGCTTTATCTGCTTATAGGGGTCCAGGAGTTTCCATTAGTAGTTCTCACAGCCACGTTGATACGTAGTCAACAGTTCTTCCCACTGCTGCTTGAGTGGTTCATTGTCTCGCATCTGGATACACACCTAGTACTCTGTCTGGTGAAAATATACTTGAACATAAACTAAGACAGCAGAATTTAAGTAACAATAGACATATTTCCTCAGGGAGTTACGGCAGTAGTCCCACCTCTGGCCTCTAGTTGCAAACACAGCGCTGTACTCACTACTGCCATATGGGGGCAATGTAGGAGCAGCTTGCAAGTCTTCATTGAAAAACTTTGGTTTTGTTCAGAGCAAAACCAAACTTGTATAGGGACAAGAGCAGGTTAAAACGTAGGAAATATCCATTGAGAGCTGATTCTGTGTTGGTGGCCGTTAGAATCAATAGCCACCCAGGCCATTGGCCCTTGAGTGTCTGTCAGAGTCATAGGTACAACCCCAATTTGGGGTAACTTTACCATGACTGGTTGGACTATAATTAAGTTATTTTGAAAAGTTTGAATTTTGCTATTTGAAGTTATTTCAAAAGACACAGGGCACAGGAAAGCTCATGAAACCAAACTGCCCGTTGGCCCATATTGGTTATTTATCTGGTACAACACAGAAGGTAACCTCTTATCCCATCCAGATTCATGTGGCTTGAGGTAGCATTTTAGCAAACCATTGGCACGCTCCACAATCCCATTTACTTGAGGATAATAAGGGGTATGGAAAACCCATTTGATACCTTCCTTTCTGGCCCAATCTTGTACCATCACACTGGTGAAGTGTGATCCATTGTCATTCTGTATAGAGTCCAGGACAGGGAGGCTGGAGAACCAGTCACTGAGTCCTGTAACAGTAGTTTTTGCATCATCATGCCTGCTTTTAGTGGCAACTAGCAGTCCAGATACCACTTCCAGACCTGTTAGTATGTACTTATAGCCATTAGATGTTTTCAGGGGTCCAATGTAATCTATTTGACAAGTTGACCAGAGTGCTTTGTTACTTTTGATATGTAAAGGCGGTGCCAGGTCTGGGTGATTTTGTTCAAGCCTCAGCTCGCACTGGGGACACCGTGTGAGAATGGCTTTACACATCTTCCTGGTTAATGGCCAGCCTCTGCTTTGTGCTGCAAAAAATAGAGCTTCCTGTCCAGTATGCCCTAATTTACAATGTAACCATTCACCCATTTGATACCAATGTTGTGGGTTTTCTAACTGACCTGTTTCTGTTTTCCTGATTTTTGTTAGCTGATCCACCTTATTATTCCAATAGGTTTGTAAAGCTTGGTCATTAGCGTGGGCTTTCACCCATCCTATGTGGATTTGTCGGGACTCAGCCTGTAACAACAACCACTTCCAAACTTCCTTCTGCCAAACCTCTTTCCCATTCACTTGCCAATCTAATTCTTCCCACTGGCACAACCACTGTGTGTCACCAGCCCAGACTGCATATGAATCAACATATACTGTCCTTGCTTTCTCCTTTACTGCCAGCAATACAGCTTTCAACTCTCCCACCTGTGCACTTCCCAGTCCTCCTTCTACTACTTCCACTCCCGTTTCAATATTCAGAGCTATGGCTCTGTACCTCCATTTCCCATCAATGTGTTTAGCGGAGGCATCAGTAAACCAGACACCTTTGATTTCAGAGTCAGAAGTGAATGCTGGGGCATCCCATATGGGGCTCGGCTTATATGGCTGTTGTAAAGCTAACATGTCTGGAGTCACAGCTATCTGTAACTTTGTAGGCTTTGTCCATCCTTCAGTGATATCCATTTGATCTGTGACTCCTGAAATGTATGCACACCATTTGTGAACTGTGGGTCGTTGTGTTGTTCTCAGGTTCGAATAAACACACGGACACAGCTGTCAGGGTTCTCCAACAGGCAGAGGCCAAAATGGAGGACGAGGTGAGGAGGAAGAGAGAGCTGGCCTCTGCCCTCATTTTATTTATATGTTTTCCAAATTCACCGTGGATTGGAGGATGGAGATACCACCTCCTGCTGTCCACTGGTTAGTAATAATGTCTATCACATAGGTTAGGAATTTATAACAATCTTTGCCGTTAGGTCAACAATTCATGTTTACACAAAAGTGCGTGAGAAACTATTTCGCTGAACCAAAAACACTGCACATCTGAAGAACTGCAAAATGCAAAGCCACATCGTTGTGCTATGCCCTCAGGGGGAGCACCACTTTTCTTAACACTGGCTAGCAAATTGAAGGGCCCTTGGATTTTCACAGGCTGCTGCTGTTGAACTTTTTCTACTTGTTTGAGAGCTCGGGTCAGAGATAATAATCCCTTCTCCCAGTCAGGGCATCTCTTTTCAGTATCTCTTAATGCTGTGGAACTGAATCCTAATGGTTTTTTTCGTCCATGTGGTCCTTTCTGGAACAAATTATAGTAAATTCCATGCTCAGCAAAACCCCATTCAGCTACTATAGGATCACTGGGGTGAACTTGCCCAAGTGATTGATATGTTTTCAATTCCTCTATTAGCGTTTGCAAAGCCTGTTTGTGGCTACCAAGCCACTCCCACTTTTGTTTTTTCCTCATTAGCGTGTATAAGGGTCTTGCTATTATAGAAAATCCAGGAACGTGACTTCTCCAGTATCCCAAAGTATCCATGATTTTTTGAAGTTCCTTTTTAGTAGTGGGGGAGAGTATAGTATCCAATTTTGTAATGGTTTCATCTGGAATCACAGCCTGGCCTGCTACCCACCAAGTGCCTAAGAATTTAACTTCTTTAGAGGGGCCCTGGCACTTAGTTGGAGGTACTTCTATTCCCTCCTCATTTAATCTATTCCAAATGTCTTGTGCTGCGATCCATATTGCATTTTCTTCCTCACCTCCTACTAGCACATCATCGATGTATTGATAGATCTGCACTCCTTCCTGAGTTTTTATTTGCTGGAGGAGGTCGGCTAATGCATTGTGTGCTATGGTGGGTGAGTGCTTATACCCTTGGGGCAAGCGATTAAATGTATATTGTATTCCTTCCCAGGCAAATGCAAATTTGGGTTTATCTTCTTCCTGAATTGGGACCATAAAACCCATGTCTTTTATATCCAAGACTGCTATCCACTTGTGAGCTGATGCCTGCAGAGTAAGAGTGAGATTTGCAATATTGGGAACAGCTGTGGTCAGTGGCCCTGTATTAGCATTGAGCCTTTGATAATCAACTGTTAAGCGCCAGCTCCTGTCTGCTTTTTTCATTGGCCAAACAGGGGAGTTGAACGCCGAATGCATTCTAAATATGTCTCTCTGTTCTAAATTTTTAATTACTTCATCTATTCCTTGTCTGGCTGCAGAGGGTATAGGGTATTGTTTGATATTAGTTACGGCAGAAGCAGGTAATACTGGAGCCATTCTCAAGAGGTTGATTTTTCCATCTTTCCCAAAAGGATTACTGGGGGGGGGGGGGGGGGTTTGCAGATCCAAAGGACCACACATCCCCATTTGGTAGTTGCCAAATTTTTCCTTGAAGGATATCATATCCTAAAATGTTTTCTTCATGATCTGCAATGGCAAATGTGTGTGTAGTTATTAGTTTTTCCCCCAGTAACCATAAGCAGACTTCGGCAGTGTAGTCTATAGTACTTTTTCCCATAAAGCCAATTAAACAAATCTTTTTCTTTTTAAAACTTAGGTTCAATTTCTGGGCCTCTGTAAGGGTAATTAAAGAAATTTGGGCTCCAGTATCTATCAATTAAAAACTTCAAAGGTTGTTTTTTACTTCCCACAGGTAAATAAATGTAAGGGCTTATCTCATTAGACACCTACTGAAATGCAGAAATGTGCTGGGCGATTTGCCCTAAAGGTCTCCTAGCACTTAAGAGTTTCCCTGCCGTGTTGTGAAAGGATTGGGAGCGATTTTTTTTTCCTCTGAGACTTTTGGATTGCTAGCTGCTTTTCCTGCTGCTCTTTCCATGGCTTGGATTAGCTCGGTTTTTACACTGTTAGGTTGTTTCCTGAGGGCAGCTTTGGGTACTCCCAAAGCCAAAGCAGTTCTCCATAATTCATTTCTCTGTTCTCAGAGGGGGTTAGGTTGGCTAATTTTTCCTTTTTTCTCGGGTTGGTCATATTGAACAACTCTTACCCATAATTCAGGGGGTTTCTGTACTTCAGTACTTGGGTCTTTTCCCTGGGTGTCCCAGCCTATTTCTTTTGCATGGTTTATTATATCATGTAAGAGATCAGCCCATGTAGGAATAGGTCGCCTTGACGCTTGTGGATTACGCAAGGCTCTATTATGTGTTACATGTCTCCTGATTTCGTTTCATATCCCCACTAAATGATTTTTTAGTACAGCCGGAGGTCCCCTTATTAGAGGTCTTAATATGTCAGGATCTACCTCTGCGGACATGGGGATATCTCTGTTTGCACATTCATGCATTGCTTGTAAACAGGCGGCTTTGATAACGGCAGTAGAGATGTCATCAGCCGACTGCATAGAGATCGAAACTGGTTCCCCCCTTTCCATAATATTTGTTCCTCCTGCCCAGTACGCAACTCTTGGTTATGGAGTGAGGTTCATTAGGGGGATGTGGTCCAAGGTGCAAAAGGACGCTGGCACCCCAGAACTCAAAGCTCTCTGCTCCATCCAATAAAACTTTATCTCCCCCCGTGAGACAAACTCTCTATAAATATTCTGTTTCCAACTCCCCGGGTCTTCGCTTATATTTTTCTTTAAAGTTTCCCAGTTGCGTGGGATCCCAGGGAGAAGTTTTGACTGTGTTCCTCCTTTACCGCCTTGGGGTCCTTTGGATGTTTTGGTCTTAATTATGGGCTTCATTTTAAATTCTGTAAATTCTTTCTCTTTAAGAGGTGTGGGGCCTATTTTTTCATCAGAATCCCAATCACTGTTTTCATTATCATCTTCATCAGAGCTTTCCCAGATATCACCATCCCAATCCTCAGGTGATGTTATCAATTTTTGAATTTTTCTAACATCCACAGCTTTAGGGGTATTTAATAATATTAATTCTAATTTTTCTTCCAAGGTTTTTGTTTTTCCCTTTGATTCTTTTAGCTCCTGTTTCACTTTGTCGTATTGGAATTGTAGGGATAACTTTGCAAGTTTTAATTTATCATTTTCTTTTATCATTTGCTCTCTCCATTGCCAAGCAGAGTTTAAGCACAATGCAAGGGCGTGACAGATAATACCTTTTCCCTTCTTATCTTTCAGAGATCCCAGCTTTTCATTTATTTTTTCTCGTATTTTCTCCCATTCAAACCAGTTGCTTGCTGGCCAGGGATCATTAGTTTCAATATAAATTGCCGCTTTTCCTGCCTTTGCCTGGATTCAGCTGGGCTCGCGACCTCCTGGGTTCTCAGTGCACAGAAGCAGTTTGACAATTTTCACAACAGGCAGCTTCGTTAAGGTAGCAGTGAAGGCAAGAGGACGAAAGAATTGGACTTCTGTAACTATATTCCAAGTTTATTTGTCTCTGCCGACGAGGCAGGGCGAACAAAGCTTGAAGGGAAGTTAGAGAGACCCCTACCCGCTCTGTCTCTGCTGCTTTAAAGGGTAGGGATAACAGAGTGTAACCAATCAGAGAATACAGATACATGAGAGAAAACCAATGAGACATCTCAGAGGAGGAACAAATTTAAACTGGCTAATTA
>JACAXG010000326.1:0-244198 GCA_018881555.1 Amblyornis subalaris | reverse complement strand
GGAAGTGCCAGAGAAGCCATCTTTACCCGCATCAGGATCCATCTTTTTCTGTGAGCTGTGCTGTGCGATCTGGAATAATACCAAACTAAATATCTCTTTAAATCACAATTTAGACGTGGGGGAGTTTGAAAATTCGGGGGGCCGGCGGGACAGCCTCTCCTGCTGACCAGGAGTCAAGCTGTGTGAAAGAAGACTTCTATACATCATTATCCTTCAGTGGTAAGATATATATTGGTTTCCTAAGCTGTACTATCTCTTCGCTAGCTGAACTATTCGTGCACTGTACATTTATATTGTAACTTACTAGTAGCGTCTTTTATTTATCCTGTGTAGTAAGTAATCCGTTAAAATCCCATGTCTGTGGGKTTTTTTTCTTGTGTCTATTCAATAAATAATTCATGTTGCAATAGACCTAACCGGTCATGATTAAAGAACTTGTGAGCAAGAGTGGGGTTTGAGGTGCAGGCCATCTCAAAAGAGTTACTGCCAGAAATCTAAGTAAGGCAGAGCCCTGAAAACTCATTCTCCCATTCATAACAGGTGCCAGAGCCAAGATGTCCCTGGAGCCTGTAGTGAGGACCATGGTGAAACAGGTTGTCCCTCTGCAGCCCATGGAGGTCCACAGGGGATGCAGAGATCCACTCGCAGCCCGTGGGGGAGGTGCCCATGCTGGAGTGGTTGGCTATCAGGACACTGTGGTCCGGCAGGAGTCCCACTGGAGAGAGAAGCCTTGCTTCCAGGCTGGAGCAGCCTGTCCTCGGAGGACTGCACCCCGTGGCAGAGTGACCCACGCTGCAACAGTTTTGGGAGGACTGTCTGCCTGTGGGATGGACTCATGTTGCAGCAGTTTTGGGAGTACTGCTGCTCGTGAGATTGGACCCATGCTGAAGAGATTTGCAGAGAACTGTCTCCCGTGGGAGGGGACCCCACGGTGCAGCAGGGAAATGACTCCTCTCTCTGAGCAGAGGAAAGAAAATCTTGGGTGATGAACTGACCAAAACCCCCACCCCGTCTCCCTGTGCTGTCCGTGGGAAGGAGGGAGGGGTTGGGGCGAGACAAGGGTGTTTTTAAGGGCTTATTTTACTTCTCATTCTCCTACTCTGATCTTGTTAGTAATAAATTCACTTTATATCATTAAGCTGAGCCTGTTTTACCCTTGAAGTGTTTTCTCCCAATCCTTAACTCATTAACCCTTTGTTAAATTTTCTCTCCTCTGTCCAGTTGCAGAGCAGAGGAGAGTGAGTGAGCGGGTTTTTTCATGGGTGCCTGGTGTTTGGCTGGTGTCAAACCATGACAAGGCCCTTCACTGAACAATCTGCTGGATCGGAGGGAGGTTTGACTGACTTATTCAGGGTTACATGCAAACAAAAAGACCCCTTCCTCCGTCTCCACACTTTTAATTGGTCTGTCGGGGCCCCAGGAAAGATTCAGGGACAAATGCCAACAACATAAGAGGGACCCCCTCCTGGGTATTAATATAATATAAAATTGTGACAGGTTAAGGTTTGAGGAATGCCAGTGACGGTATCTGACTGCAAAAATGTATTCAAAGCAATATATGGATAAGCTCTAATCCGTAACAAGAGCTGGCTCGAGATAATTCGGCATGCATAGAGTACAGTTCTTACCCAATAGGCGTCCCTATGGGGGAGAAGACAGGTTCAGCCCATCRACTGATCCCAGAAGTCACAATGCAGTCTTCTCTATCTTCTCCCCATTCTTAACTTACTTTTATACTTTCACTTTTAGGTGGAGCTTGAGTGACCCTAGTCATACATCATGTTCAGTTGGGGGTGGTCATACCTTGGAGGTGAGTAATGTCAGTAATCTGAGGTAACCTTTGGGGCTGGAGGTGAGTATCTGATCTTGCCACAGTTGCTGGTTCAACAGCAAGAAATCTTTTTCCTCCCTTGGTTGACAGCTGCTGTGCAGCTTATCAGCTACAAGGTATCACCGAGTTCCCCCTCTTGCAAGGATTTCAACAGAGCCTGGCCGTGGTGTCTCCACTCCTCTCCACCCTTCTTTTAGGGCCCCTTAACATGTATTGTGTGGGGGAAGTTGGCCATGCTGACTGCATTCCATCCAGGGAGTAGCAACCACATTTTCTCCCTATAATTTTCCATATTGTTATAACTGGGTTCGTAACTTTCCACCCTGCTCCATCCTCCATTTCATCCCCCCTTAGCATGTATGCTGACTGCAATTTTTGTAACTTTTCAGTTTTCTTTAATTTTACCCTGGGTCTTTTCCCTACAACCACCTTGCAGATGTTAAAGGATGAAACTTGAGGCTGGTGAAGCATTGTGAAGACCTTGGTATTTTTTATTCTCAGTTTATTGTTCAATATTGTCAGACTGAGCACAGTTCCCTGGGTCTCACTGTCCTCTACAGTTAATGAGACTCAAGCTCACTCAAGCATGCGAGTTTTCAGGATTACGTTAGTTTATTCCTGGTAGGCAATACCAGGTCAAAGGAAGATTTGTCATAACTTCAGTCCCTACACCCTTCACCTCACTTGCCATCATCTTCTGAGTTTATTTTCTGAACTAGCTTTGACAATTTCCTCCTTTAGATGTTTTACATACCCAGATATACGTATCAGTAAGAATATTTTTGAGACACACGAAAGGCTGGAAATTGGCCCAATCAATCCCAAGCTGAAAGTGAAGAAACATTTTGTTGGTGGCAACTTTTTTACTCTGATTTGACTTCTGTAATCGCCAGTGGAAAGACCCTTAACAGGAACACAGCACCAGCCTCTCTATTTTTGATGCTTCATGCCAAGTGGTTGCTAATGAATGTGTGTGTCTAGACGAGCTTTGCCAGTGGGCCAAGTCATACCTCATGAGCTGAAGATGAGCAAACTTTAAATATTCACCCTCAGAGTCCAGAAGGAAGCTTGCTATGTCATGGTTTTACCTTAATAGGGCTCCGAACAGACAGAAACCATAGCACTATGTGGAACAGGGGACTGAATCGAGGAGTTGAATGCTTACATCTACCTACCATGTACCAACCTCTGCTGCGGTGCTCCAGCCTTAGTTATCAAAAGGCAGTCTGCCACATAGCAACATTGCCTAGATGTCACTCACTTTACGTTTCCCCTCCGTCACAGAACCTTAAGCTTTGTAACAGGTTAGCTTGATTTGAAATTCCCTCTAACTATAATGTGATTAGCCAGTTTAAATTTGTTCCTCCTCTGAGATGTTTCATTGGTTTTCTCTCATGTATCTGTATACTCTGATTAGTTACACTCTGTTATCCCTACCCCTTAAAGCAGCAGAGACAGAGCGGGTAGGGGCCTCTCTGCTAACTCCCTTCAAGACATGCACCCTGCCCTCCAGGGCAGAGAAAAATAAAACTTGGAATATCGGTTGCAGAAGTCCGTCTCTCTCATTCCTTTTGCCTTCCCTGCTGCCTCTGTGAAACTGCCTGCGGTGAAAAGCTGTCAGCTTCTGTGGACTGAGAAAAACCCAGCAGGTCACTCCGGCCCCAGCTGGATACAAGCAAGGGCGGGAAAAAGCAACAAACCTCTACCATAAGTAATTCCATTAACTGAAAAAAATCTGTATATGTGAAAAAATTAGGTTCTGTGGCTCAGTTAGATGCTATAAATAAATCCCATAGCTACATTTTGCAGTTAAACTAATGCTTTTGTCATCCCTTACTTATCACATCTATCACACTAACTGTTG
Source organism: Amblyornis subalaris (assembly GCA_018881555.1). Classification (NCBI taxonomy): domain Eukaryota; kingdom Metazoa; phylum Chordata; class Aves; order Passeriformes; family Ptilonorhynchidae; genus Amblyornis; species Amblyornis subalaris. The sequence goes on along the minus strand of JACAXG010000326.1, from coordinate 240,503 downwards.
TAAAGGTTAATGATCCATCCTATAGATGTAATGCATCTCTTGTAAGCACAAATTGAGTATTTAATTAATGTCCAGTTGTTTGTTTAACCACCAAAGCAATAAGATTTTGTACATTTGAGAGGATGTGTATCTGGTTCTTACCCTTCAGCAGCAATGTACAGAAAAGATGTTTGTCTTATCCATGATGCATGGATCATGTCTGCCCTTGCTTATTTGGAAAGTGAATAGCCATCCCCTTCAAAAACACAGCCTGCCAGCTTTCCTAAGATTTATACCTTGAGAAGATGTTAATATGGCTTCATACACAAAAGGATTCCTTGGCAGTTGAAGAACAAAAGAAAAACAAATAGAATATTCTGACTTTACACCCAAATTTATTGATGTTATTTCCTAAGTTTACCATACCTGACTCCATAACCATAACAGCCTTTAAATGTCATTTGTTGTCTAGTGCATACACACACACATGCTGCTGTTCATCTTGGTATCATCAATAGTACAGTATTATAGAGTCATAGAATCATAGAATGAGTTGGGTTAAAAGGGACATTAAAGACCATCTATGTTGCATTACATTGTACTATGATTATATGCACCATTTGCATTGTGTTTGTGATGGAATACGCCAGTCCAGAACCAAAGTCCATTATGCTCGGTACCATATAGATATTTTTCAGAGATGACAGGTGTAGAGATTTTCCAGTCCATGTCTCAGCTGGAAGACAGTGAATATCAAAAGCAGGCCAACATAGGGAGCAGGGCAGCCAGAAAACAAATAGACTTCATCAGATAATTAAAAGTCTCTGCTTAGCCCTGCCTCTACTGCTGACAGCTGGGCAGGATTTGCAGGCGTTGAGGCAGCAGCAGGTCTTAGGGAGGGATTTAGAGAATGAGGGAACAGCTCCATGAAGTTTGAAAGGGGAAGGGGGGATTTTGTCTCTGTGCAGTGAGCAGCATGAAGAAAGAGCAAGGGTGTTAAGGAGAGCAAAGAGAAGGGGTGTCTGAGGCTGGTGTTACAGGCAGCAGACAGGCAGGAGCAGCTCACTAAATACAGATATGGAAAGAGGAAGACCAAAGTGGCACAGACTCTTATAGGCATGGAGCTGGTGTTTGCCACCTTGGACACTGCAAGGATGTTTCCATTGGACCATGGAAAATGGTGTCAGTAGAAATATTTTTAATGGAAATATGGCTAACATCAAAAGATCCTGCTGTGGCTGAGCCTCCACCAGTGATAGCTGACACGTCCTCTCAGCTTCAGAATCATCTGGTTTTCACCTCTGCTAATAGAAAAGTTATTCCAACTGCCCTTTTGGGATAAATACAGATGTGTTGTAGTGATGACCAAAGTCCAACCACCTTTGCAGTACAGCACACAGATTTTCACTCTGGTCTATGAAATGCCTAATGCTTGCATGGATCTGTGCTGGGGTGCCTCATTTTCCTGTGCCTCTCCTACATCTCTCTTTTGATAAGTATCATATACAGAAACTGACATGAGTGTGTTGGTGTCCCAGTGTATCCCACTGGGGCCAGACTCTCCATCAACAGCTTCCCTAGTGAGCATCTGGCCCCATCTGTTATGGATCGAGTGAGAGCTTTAGACAAGCCCTGCCTTAGGCCCAGATTTTTGACAGCAGCTCTACTTAGGTGTCCCGCACCTAAATCACTCTGGCTCGCAAGTTCTCAAGAATGGCTGATTAGGTCTATTGTAAAATGAGTTATTTAATGAATAACTGGAAGGTAACAGACAAAAAGGCCTTAAACAGAGTTACTACACAGTATAAAACAAAAGAACTACTAGTAGATTACATAAAACAGTGCACAATATCAAGGTACCTATACTGTAGCTAGCAAAGAAATAGTATAGATTAGGATTACCCTCCCTTGCCTTGCTTTCCCTTGCATGCCCATGCCCCACCCTTGACCTACGTACTGCTTTCCTTCAGGGCCTTGCCTGCCTTGCCAGGCCTACACCTCGTCTGCATTTCCTTACCACTCCTACTCAACCTTGCATTTCCTTGCCATTCCTGACTGTATTGGGTCTGACTGAGGTAGAGTTGTTTATTTTTTTCCATAGCAGCCCTCCCAGTGCTGTGCTTTGCATTAGGAGCTGGAAGGGTGTTGATAACACACCAGTGTTTTGGCTACTACTGAGCAGCGCTGTTCCTATAACATTCATTCCCCCATCAAGGGGCTGGGAGTGGGCAAGATTTTGGGAGGTGAAACAACCAGGCCAGCTGTCCCAAATCAATTAAAGCGATATTCCATTCCATATGACATCAGCTCAGATATAAAAGCTAAGGGAGAGAGAAGGAACAGGGGGCATTCGTTATTCTGTAATGTTTGCCTTCTGGAGAAACCACCACACGTGCTGAAGCCCTGCTTCTTGGAAAGCGTTCGAACATCGCTCACTGATGCAAAGTAGAGATTAACTTTTCCCTTTGCTTATGCACGCACAGACTTTTGCTTGTTTCTTTCTTTTGCTGTGATAAAACTGCCTTATCTCAACCCACTGGTTGTTTTCCATCTTATTGTCTCCCCTGTCCCACTGGGAAAGGGAGTGATAGAGCAGCTTAGTGGGCACCTGACATCCAGCCAAGGTCAAACCACTACAGTCCTTTTGGCGCCCAATGTGGGGCAAGATAAAGGCAATTTTACATACATATATATATATAGCATGCTATAGTAAATGGTAAATAGTAGTTATCAAGTAGCAAGCTCCTGTGTGGCACATGGCGTTTGGCAGCCACACTGCTTATCTTTTTATTTTGCTGAGTTTGGGAACATGTTAAGACAAACAATGACAATGAGTGAATACAACTCCTCCCTGCCCAGGGTGGATTTGAATGTGGATGATTTTATACTTCAGATTTCCACGGTCATTGTTCATCCTTATATAAGCTGTTTGATACTGTTAATAATATTGACTAATACTGTTGTTACGCTATGGAATCTGTCGTCATCCTGGTGTAAGAGTAAACAACCTTTAGGTGAGGAGCTATTAAAATCTGCCCTGAGGCATCCAGTTCCTGGGTGACAAGGTGTGTGGAGGGATTTGGGCAGGTTCCTTGGGTGGTTATCACCTCCCATTGCCTGGGACTTTACACCTGAACAGGTAAACAACCCTAACAAACTGACCCATTGACTGATGGAACGGTGCCTTGTTTATCCCCATGAACCCCAGCATCTTCTCACCCTGGACTGGGGCCTGGCCTGGGCCTACCAAGCCACTGTTCAATACTCTGAGAGGACTGTATTTGAGGCAGGAACCCAAACTGCGTTTGAGGACATTATGGCTGAGACAGGGACTCAAACCACAATAACTATGGCTGAGACAGGGATTCAAGCTACAGTAACTATGGCTGGGACAGGGACTCAAACCATTGCAACTACAGTAATTGCCCCAGTAGTGAAAACAAAAAGATGGACAAGGCATGTTGCAGGCCCATACCACCAATTAGTAAGGGAGGAAGAAGAAGAGGAAGAAGAAGAAGGTGGAGAGGAAGTAATAGTAGGAAAGGAGGGGTTAGATCAAGAGGCAGGCCTTTCAACAAAGAAATCAAAGGGAGTGAGGCAAATCAAACAGGAAACCAAAGTTACTTGGTCCCTGACCTCATCAGAACTTTGAGATCTGTGAAAAGATTACAGCCACCAGCCAGGTGAGCAGATTTCTGCCTGGCTGCTTCGATGCTGGGGTAATGGGGCTGACAGTCAGCACTTAGAAGGTCATGAAGCCCAACAGCTGGGATCCCTTGCTAAAGATCTGGAAATTGAAAGAGAAATTGGAAAAGAAGGAGCAGTTTGCAGCCTTAGGAAACGGCTTCTCTCAAGCATGAGGGCAAGATATCCATTTAAGGAAGATCTTGTGAACTCCCCAGGAAAGTGGACCACTGCAGATGAACGTATCCAGTACTGGAGGGAATTAGCAGTGCTGGAAGACATCTAGAGTGATCTAAAAGATGACAGTGTCTCTAAAGATCCAGAGGATGTCCCTTGTGCCCTGGCCATGTGGAGGAAGGTGGTTCAAAGAGCCCCAGGCATCATATTCCAGCAGTTGGTAGCACAGTATTACCTGCAAATGGATATACCAACTGTAGAGATAGTGTCCTCCTGGCTTCAAAATGTAGAAGAAACTCTGAGCACTTCCTCATCCCTACAAGCCAGCACCCCAGCTTTTAGGGGCAGCCCAAGAGATTGGTCCTTTCCTACCCCAGTCAGAGGGAAGGGAAGCCCCAAGCGCAGGCCACATGATGAATTCTGGTTCTTTCTGTGTGAGCAGGGGGAGGACACGAGCAAGTAGGATGGTAAACCCACCTGTAAGCTGGAAGCCCATGTCTGTGAACTGAGAGGGAAGAGAGCTGTTAAGAAGGGGTCACCCAAGAACGTCAGTGTAGTTGCCACAGAGACAAGAAGAAAATCAGCCATCTCCCAGATGTAAAGGAACTGAAAGCACCTCCTTTAACCCTGGTGAGGGGACTTCTGATCTGGCATTGCAAAGGTCAGACAGTGAATGCTCTGACCAGGAACAGGAATAGAGGGTCCCTGCCTCTGGCCAGGAGGAGGAAAGGGATGACTGGGCATCCTGGACTGTGTGGATCCAATGGCCTGTCACATCAGATCCATGGAAGTATAAAGCTTTAGTAGATACAGGTGCACAGTGTACACTGATGCCATCAAGTCACAGGAGTGCAGAATCCATCTGGATCTCTGGAGTGACAGGGGGATGCCAGGAGTTGTCTATATTAGAGGCTGAGGTGAGCTTAACAGGGGACAAATGGGAAAAGCACCCCATTGTGACTGGCCCAGAGGCCCCTTGTATCCTTGGCATGGACTGTTAGGAATGGGAGAGAGAGTTTAAAGCGGGCTTCTGCCTTTGCTCAGATTTCTGGCAGTAGGCAGCAGCTTTATTGAGGCAGCCAGGACCCCAAAATCACTCTCGCTTGCAAGTTCTTAATCATGACCGATCAGGTCTATTACAACATGAATTATTAATTGAATAGACACAAGAAAAACAACAGACATAAGACTTTAAACAGACTTCTTACTACACCGGATAAACAAAAGAAACACTACTAGTAGGTTCATATATAAGGCGGTGCACAATAATAAAGGTACTTCTTTTTCAGCTAGCGAAGAAATAGTATAGATTAGGAAAACAATGTAACTTACCAATGAATGATAGTGGTGTACAGAAGTCTCCTTTCACTTAACTTCTAGAAGAGTAGCTTGAGGCTGACATCGACTTCGAGGAGAACTCTCCACACACTCAGAGAGTGTGTAAGAGATTTCTGATTTGATGAAAAATATAGTGGTCTTTTACAGATGGTAAAAGTGCTGTGTTTGTCAGTCAGAAATTTTCGCTTATCCTTTCACATCCTTTCCCAGGAGGCTGTTTGTTGCTAGCTAAGGATGTTTTTGAGCTGACACAATGTAGAGGTAGCTGAACCTGCAGCGGAGTGCTGCAGTGTTTGGGCCAGCTGCAGGAGTAACCAAGCAGCCTATTATTCCTTGTTCCCTTATAAGGTTCAGTTCTAGAGTGTTCTGCCTTACTCAGCATCCCATTTATTCCTGTACCACACTCCTCCCCTCGTTTACCCCTATTGGTTGAAGTTGTATTACCCCGCCTTCCCTCTGTCCCCTGACCCTCAAACCATTGGCCCCTGTTTTCTCTCYGCCCCCACTGCCCCTGGGATAAAACCCTGACCCCTCCATTGTTCTGGGTTCTCTCCTTCCCTGACGATTCATGGAATAAACTTATTTCATGGAACACATAAGGAGAACCCCTCCGACTCTTTGCCTCAACTAAGTACGCGTTTGTCTGTGTGTGTGTGTGCGCGCCACTGAACGCATCAGGCACCGCTGGACAAACGCCACGCTTTCAGGAAGACTGCAAGGGACCCTAAAACCCATGCAAGAGGATTATTATTATTATTATTTTTTTATTTATAACAACAAATGGCACCCAACGTGGGGCACCCTGAAGACAGTCTCTGAAGACATGTGYATCCAGCGTCGCTGCTACCCCGAAGGAAGATCTATGTTTTATTAGGTCTTGCCTGAGAGGCGGCCGACAACCCTCCGAAGGCACCTAGGAGGTGACCGGAGGACCGGCCAGGACTTGAGGACCCCTCCGAGAGTTTTTTTTTGACCCAGTTGGTGAGTGTGAAAAATATCGGATCTTTTTTTCTATCTTTTTGTTAATCCTTTTCCTCTCGGTGGTGGGAAGAGTTTTCTGGGTGTGATGGGTAGTAGATTAACCTGTCCCCAGAAGGAGGTTTTTAACCAAATTGAGCGAACCTTTGCTCGAGAAACCTTTCGTTTTTCGAAGGGAGACTTCAAATGTTTCGTTCTTTGGTTATTTAAATATTTTCCTAGTATTTCTCGTGATGTAGTTTTATTTGTCATTATTGTAGTATATTTTAAGAGTATTAGAAAACGTTCTGGTTCTGTTAATCCCCAGTTAAAAAACCCTCCCCCGCTTCCCTCTCCGTATATTCCTCAACCCTTTTCCTCGTCTCAGGAGAGACCTGGAGACGGATCCTGCCCAAGGGCACAGGGCTGCTACCGACTCCCTGACGTCCCCCAGTCTCCCCTGTCCCCTTCTCGAGATGGGCTTGATCACCCCATCTCAAGCTCTCCCCAAATCCTCTTACCTGTACCCACTTCCCCAGTTTCGTCTCCCCTCGTTTTTACCCAAAATGGGGCCAGCCACGTGGCGCCGACTCAAAATGAAGCCAACCACGTGGCGCCGGCCTTTCCATTGCCGTGCGACCTCTCCCTTCCCTTCCCTTCCCTTCCCTTCCCTTCCCTTCCCTTCCCTTCCCTTCCCTTNTTCCCTTCCCTTCCCTTCCCTTCCCTTCCCTTCCCTTCCCTTCCCTTCCCTTCCCTTCCCTTCCCTTCCCTTCCCACGTCATCACGTCGGGTCCCTCCTCCCATGCATCGATGAGCGTGTCTGCGTCGGACCCTTCCCCCTCCATCGGGAATCCTGTCCCCTCCGCAGACCCTCCCTGCCCTTCCAATGTCCCCATCCTCTCCATCAGTGACTCCGCCCCTGAGAAACAACCCTCTCCTGGTTCCCACGCTACCGAGACCAGAATGGAGTGTGGTTGTGGCCGGGAAGGCGCCATATTGGCGTTCCCCGCCTCACACCACCATACAACTCTAGTAAAAAGGGCGAAAAACCCCAGGCGAAAGAGGGCGAGGAAATGTAAGAAGAAGCGGAATCGTATTCCACAGCCAAAAAATCGGAAAGTTTGTGGATGGGGGTCAAAAAACTATTCAGAACAAAAAGTTATAGAGAATATCCAGCTGTTTGCGGAGTGCCCGCAACGGAATTGCAAAACTTGCAAAGGATTGTTGCGGTCTGTAGCATGTCCAGTGTGGAGTTGTCCGAGTTGCCGCTACCACCACCGGCAGCACTCAGAGTTCGGGAAACAGAACATGAAACGGTTTTGGGCAGCGATATCAAATGCCAAACCTCACTGCAGCGTGAGAAACGCAAAACAACCCTGTGCAAACCCCAAAGCGCGCCGCCGGCACCGCCACCGCTGCTCCAACCGAACCCGTCCCACGCCGCCGCCAGCAGACACAACCTCTAGTTGACAGTCTGTGGCAGCGGCAAGCAGAAACAACCTCAACAAAAGCAAACAAGTCAACACCAGTCACACACCCAGTGCCTGGTGGGCGCCGCCTTTCATCGCTGTTGTCGCTGCCGCGGAGCGAAAAGAAAAACACAAAAACGAACAGAAAGAAGAAAAGAAAGCAGAAGCAAGCCTCGAGCCTCTGCGCGACTCAAGTGCTACAAACCGTCAAACTCGGCAATCATCGCCGCCTCTTCAAACACCGCTTGCTCGACCGCTGCCGCCGTCATGTTCGCCGCCGCTTCCTGCCGTCACGGTTCCCACCCAGCCAGCATCGGCATTGTGCGTCACCAGTGCCGCCGCCTACTCCAGCACACTGTACTGCTAGTGCGACCAGCCGGCACCCGCCGTGAAAGAGGCACTCACCGTAGTCCGAAGCTACTCCCCGCCGCTCGTGACACCTGCTGACGAATACAATCAGCCAGCCACCAACACCGCGCCAAGGGGAACATCGGCACCGCGCAGCTACAACACTGTCGCCAGTTCCACCGAGCCATGCCACCGGCGCGGCCAGTCGGCGCCTGCCGGCGGCCGCCGCCCGCACTGCTGGCCCGAGGCCCAGCCCGACCGACAGTCTCTGCACTTGAGCCTCGCGCAGCCGTCCGGCCGCTGCCGCTGGCCCATTGGTATTCCACCAGAACGACTTGCTACACCACAGCCAGAGCTGCGAAGCGATAAGTCTTTCTTATTTAGTATCCTTCCAAATTTTGTTTTTATCCCTTCACTACCATTTGTTTTTCCCAAGTTTCTTTATATAACACTTCACCCCCTGTTTCCCCCATGCCTCTATTCCCTTATTACCTTTCCCCTTTCCTAAATAAATAACAAATCAAGCAAGTGCCGCCTGAAAGCGATGTCAGCTCAAGTCGACAAACTTAACTTGTGCCTCCTCCAGGCAGTTTAAACCCCAAGCCTTTAACCCCTCTTGTCTCTTCCCTCATGTGTTTCCTTATCTCATAATCCCTTTATCTATCCTATACCCCATACCTATGTTATGTTTTTGTTAAGAAGAGGGGGAGTAGGGGAATGGAGAGTTAAGGGAAAACGGTTTTATAATTTATTAACGATTTTGTTTTATGAGCACACAGAAAAGCCGAGCCCAACCTGCACACATGGCCAGAATGAACTATCTCCACTTCCTTCGAGTCTACTGAGTCTGCTGGACCACCAGAGCAGCCAGCAACATCGTGTAAATTGTCCCGTTTGAGTCACCTCAGCCAGAAGCTTATGTCTGAATTGAAAGTGACCTGTCATCACACGATCAAAGCATCCAGATGACAATAATTAAAGAGCTGAAGACCAAAGAAAGAATGGACTAGCTTAGTGGACTTTTGGGACAGCTGGGGCTGGGAGGCTGGGTAACATCATCGTTTAAAAGTGGACTATAAAATATTCTGATAATTTTTATTGTGGGAAAGGCCTTCTTTTTTCTAAGCAAAGAAGGGTGAGTTGTAGAGGTAGCTGAACCTGCAGCAGAGTGCTGCAGTGTTTGGGCCAGCTGCAGGAGTAACCAAGCAGCCTATTATTCCTTGTTCCCTTATAAGGTTCAGTTCTAGAGTGTTCTGCTTTACTCAGCATCCCATTTATTCCTGTACCCCACTCCTCCCCTCATTTACCCCTATTGGTTGAAGTTGTATTACCCCGCCTTCCCTCTGTCCCCCTGACCCTCAAACCATTGGCCCCTGTTGTCTCTCTGCCCCCACTGCCCCTGGGATAAAACCCTGACCCCTCCATTGTTCTGGGTTCTCTCCTTCCCTGACGATTCATGGAATAAACTTATTTCATGGAACACATAAGGAGAACCCCTCCGACTCTTTGCCTCAACTAAGTACGCGTTTGTCTGTGTGTATGTGTGTGTGTGCGCGCCGCCGAACGCGTCAGGCACTGCCGGACAAACGCCACGCTTTCAGGAAGACTGCAAGGGACCCTAAAACCCATGCAAGAGGATTATTATTATTATTATTATTTTTTTATTTATAACAACAACACAACTCACCATAAGGCAAGCTATTCTGGCTTGACTTAGCCGTTGTGGAAGTAGATAAGCTTTTTGCTGTCTCAGGGGTGAAAGGTCCTGTCACATGGACTACCTCAGAAGAGGATACTTCAAGGACCCAAAAGGGTATTGATGGGCTTTTGGTGTAGCTACAGTGAATACAGAGAAGATCAAACAGTTATCCACCCTGCCTGGCCTCTCAGAAGATCCCTTCATTGTAGGATTGCTGCAGGTCAAAGACCAACAAGTGCCAATTGCTACTAGGACAGTGCACTGGTGGCAGTATCGCACTAACAGAGACTATGAAACTCCCATCCATGAATTAATTCGCTGACTGGAGAGCCAAGGAGTAATCAGCAGAACCCACTCACCCTTCAACAGCCCCATATGGCAAGTGTGAAAGTCTAATGGGGAATGGAGGCTGACAGTAGACTATCGGGGCCTGAATGCAGTCACACCACCTCTGAGTGCTGCCGTACCAGACATGTTGGAACTTTTATATGAGCTGGAGTAAAAGGCAGCCAAATGGTATGCCACAACAGATATTGCTAATGCATTTTTCTCAATCCTTCTGGCAGCAGAGTACAGGCCACAATTTGCTTTCACCTGGAGAGGTGTCAAATACACCTGGAACTGACTGCCCCAGGGGTGGAAACACAGCCCCACCATTTGCCATGGACTGATCCAGACTGCACTGGAACAGGGTGGAGCTCCAGAACACCTACAATATATTGATGATATCATTGTGTAGGGCAATACAGCAGAAGTTGTTTTTGAGAAAGGAAAGAAAATAATCCAAATTCTTCTGAAAGCTGGTCTTGCCATAAAACAAAGTAAGGTAAAGGGAGCTGCACAGGAGATCCAGTTCTTGGGAATAAAATGGCAGGATGGATGCTGTCACGTGCCTATGGAGGTGGTTAACAAAATAGCAACTATGTCTCCACTAGCTAACAAGAAGGAAACACAAGCTTTCCTAGGCCTTGTGGGGTTGTGGAGAATGCGTATTCCAAGTTATAGTAAGCTTGTGGGCCCTCTCTATCGAGTGACCCGGAAGAAGAACCATTTCGAGTGGGGCCTTGAGCAACAACAGGCCTTTGAGCAGATCAAGCAGGAAAGAGCTCATGCAGTAGCTCTTGGGCCTATTAGGACAGGACCAGCTGTGCAAAATATACTCTACACTGCAGCTGGGAGTTAAGGTCCAGTTATTAAAATTATTTAGAAATTTCTCTGCCCGAATTAAGGTGCAAATGAGACCATATGCCAGTGTCAATAGTATGGATTTTATTTGATAGTAAATATGAGAGAGACAAAAACAAAGAGAAAGAAATAGAAAAAGAGGTGGGGGACAGAAAGAGTGACAAAGACAGATGAAGGAAAATATCACCACTCGTGGATCCCAATGATGTTCCATTGATCCACTCCATCTGGCCTTCTTGGTGGTGAGGGTCCCCCCAAGAAACACAGAATTCCATGGATTAATATACGTTCAGGCTAGGTGGGAAAGTCCGGGCATCTCCCCCGGGGAGGGGGACAGTTTGCCATTGTCTCCTACAACAGACTCTGGATCTGTTGCATCAATTTGCATCACGTGCAGTCCTGTGGTGCAAGGCCTCAGGAATGAGTCTGGGGGGCACTTCGGGGGGTCTGTGATGGATTGACACCTCCTCAGATGCTTCTCACATTAATGTCCGGTGGTTGTGGCCTTCACGGGGTTGGGGGTTCCATAGCCAGTTTACATAAGGGAGGATTGGTTCACTGCCCCTGAGCAGAGGTTACGACACCGAAACCTGCTTCCCCCCCCACCTCGGTTGGGGGGGAAATCTGTGCAAACCTGCTCCCAGCAAATGGGTCTGTGGGCTATGGCCTCCCCCACTCCCAGCCAGGGAAGATTCTCAGCACAGCTGATGAGTTTGGTTTTCTTTTCCTTCAGTCTTGTTTACTTCTCCCCAGACCTGAGATGACTGAACAATAAGTCTCCCTTTATCTAATCTCAGCATCTTAACTCTAAGTCCAAAGTTCCAGTCAGGCATCTTTAGGGAGAGGTGGGTTTTGGTGGCTTCTTTATACAGTTTTGCTATAATGAGCAAAACTTTGTTATAAAGTTTGAGGCACGAACTATTTCAGTCTCTGACACTGGGGAGCAGGGCCTCACCTGAAGCCTCTGGCAAAGGAACTCAGGAGAAACCTGAGGTCAACCATTAGGGTTTTAGAGCCAGAGTTATAGAGGATCAAAAGCCCACTATACTCCAACTGAAAAAGAGATACTAGCAGCTTATGAGGGGGTTTGAGCTGCCTCAGAAGTTGTAGAGACAGAAGCATGTCTCCTCTTGGTGCCACAATTGCCCATCCTACACAGGATGCTCAAAGGAAACATCCCCTCAATACATCATGCAACCAGCGCTACATGGAGTAAGTGGGTAGCATTAATTATGCAACGAGCCTGAATGAGAAAACCCAGTTTCCCAGAAATCCTAGAAGAGATTTTGGATTTGCCAGGAGCCTGAGATTTTGGAGCATTGCCTGATAAGGTGACTCATGCCCAAGAACCACCACCATATAACGAATTACCAGAAAACGAGAGGCTATGCTCTATTTACTGATGGATCCTACCATGTGATAGGAAACCATCAAAGGTAGAAAGCTGCTGTGTGGAGTCCCACACAACAAGTCATTGAAGATGCTGAAAGAGGAGAATCAAGCCAATTTGCAGAAGTGAAAGCCAGCAAGAAAAGTGGCCCATTCTCTGTCTCTGTACCAACTCCTGGATGGTGGCTAATGCCCTGTGGCGGTGGCTGCAGCAATGGAAGACCACCAACTGGCAACTCAGGGGTAAACCCATCTGGGCTGCTGCATTGTGGCAGGACATTGCTGCACGGGTAGAAAACATGACTCTGAAAGTACATCATGTAGGTGTGCATGTGCCCAAAATCGTGCCAGTGACGAACATCAAAACAATGAACGGGTAGATAAGGCTGCCAAAATTGGAATAGCTCAGGTGGACAGAGTGGGAGAGAAAGGGAGAGCTATTTATAGCCCAATGGGCCCATGAAACATCAGGGCATCTAGGAATGGATGCTACATACAGATAGGCTTGTGATCGAGGGGTGGATCTGACCATGGAGGCCATCACACAAGTTATCCACCAATGTGAAACATGTGCTGCCATCAAGCGAGCCACACGAGTGAAGTGTCCCTGGAATAGAGGGCGGTGGCTGGGTTTCCAGTATGGTGAGGCCTGGCAAATTGATTACATTGGGCCATTGCCACAAACACGCCAAGGCAAGAGTTACATACTTACAATGGTAGAGGCAACAACTGGCTGGCTGGAAACATGTTGGAACCCTGGGTTCAGATAATTTCAGTCTTTCACTGTTGACAGGTAATGATTTTCAAAAGCACACTGTTTGACCTGAGGCCTTGGGAAAGGATTTCCTTTTTAGGTGATAACACTAAGATTGCTACTGTGCAATTAAAAAGCAATTTGTTATGTCACTGGGTGGAATATGTAGAGATGTAGAAAATTAGGTTTATGAGTTATTAGTAATGTATTAGTAGCAAGATGGAGGATTTTTAGGTGTGGGTTTTTACTACTTCTTCCTTCTTCTTCACAAGTCTGGATCGTTTGGTATTGGTTCAAAAAACCCACAATGCAGATGATAAATGAATAGTTACTGGATTATAAGCAAAAGCATATTAGTTGGCAATTCATAATTGCATAGATTGGACTTTAAATGGCCTTGGAAGTTACAACTTGGAGCCATTTTCCACCTTGTTAACTTAGAGAAGCACGCTCTGTGCAGCTATGCCATAGATAAGAAATTAATAAACAATCTAATTAGAAGAACATCTCAGCGCCTCCTGCGTCTCACTCCAAACTCTGAGCAAAGAACTCTCAAAACAGTAAAAGAAGAAAGAAAAAGAGAAACGAAGAAATAATAGTAACGATAATATTAACAGAAACATACTCAGTAAACCATGCTACTGCTTGGAACACAGTCTCAGGTCTTGAGAGACACATTTTGTGGTGACATGGTACCCCAGAGAGAATTGAGTCAGACAATGGGACTCATTTTCAAAACAATCTTATAAACTCCTGGGCAGGGAAACATGGTATTGAGTGGATATATCACACTCCCTATCATCCACAGGCCTCTGGGAAGATTGAAAGGTATAACGGTCTGCTGAAAACTATGTTAAGGGCTTTAGGTAATGAGACATGGAAGCACTGGGATGTGAACTTAGCAGAAGCCACTTGGCTGGTCAACACTAGGGGATCTGCTAACTGCCCTAGTCCTGCCCAAACTAAGCCTCTAGACACTGTGGAAGGAGATAAAGTCCCTGCGTTACATATAGGGAAGTGACTGGGGAACAGTGTGGATTTCTTCCCCCATGGGAAAAGGCAAACCAATTCATGGGATTGTCTTTGCCCAAGGACCTGGGTGTACTTGGTGGGTGAGGCGGAAGGATGGGGAGACCTGGTGTGTGCCTCAAGGAGATTTGACCTTGGGGGAGGAATAATCTGTGGTGTAAGTTGTATGTTGTAGGAAGTAAGGTAGCAGGACTGACATGAATTGACGAAGAGTGAATTTTGCGAAGAGCAAGGAGAATGCGACCATGACCCAAGTCAGGACAGTGTTGGAGCCCAAGAATCAAGTGTGCTACTTCTCCTGTCCTGACTGCTCATCCTGCTGGAATGGAGACCGGGAGGGATGAAGGAAGCCCATGAAATAGGAAAATAATATCTGTCTTTGAAGGGATAGGGGATAGTAGTTAATGAAAACGTATGCGTGGTATAGAGATGGTTGAAGGATGTAGTTTAAGTTGTACGTGTGGGTAAGAAAGGATTCCAGCAATAAGACATAAATATAATGGAACTGTTGGAAGATATATGGATTATGTGGGATCTGAGTATGACGCAAATGATATGGAATAAGGGGTGGAGACTGTATTTGGTCTGACTGAGGTAGAGTTGTTTATTTTTTTCCATAGCAGCCCTCCCAGTGCTGTGCTTTGCATTAGGAGCTGGAAGGGTGTTGATAACACACCAGTGTTTTGGCTACTACTGAGCAGCGCTGTTCCTATAACATTCATTCCCCCATCAAGGGGCTGGGAGTGAGCAAGATTTTGGGAGGCGAAACAACCAGGCCAGCTGTCCCAAATCAATTAAAGCGATATTCCATTCCATATGACATCAGCTCAGATATAAAAGCTAAGGGAGAGAGGAGGAACGGGGAGCATTCGTTATTCTGTAATGTTTGCCTTCTGGAGAAACCACCACACGTGCTGAAGCCCTGCTTCTTGGAAAGCGTTCGAACATCGCTCACTGATGCAAAGTAAAGATTAACTTTTCCCTTTGCTTATGCACGCACAGACTTTTGCTTGTTTCTTTCTTTTGCTGTGATAAAACTGCCTTATCTCAACCCACTGGTTGTTTTCCATCTTATTGTCTCCCCTGTCCCACTGGGAAAGGGAGTGATAGGGCAGCTTAGTGGGCACCTGACATCCAGCCAAGGTCAAACCACTACACTGACCTACACTTCCTCTGCCTTCCTGACCCATCTGTGTCCTTCCCTTCCTACCATTCCATTGCCTTGCATGGACTTGCTCACCCATCCCCCACCTTGATTTCCCTACCCATTTGTCCAGGTCCAGCCTTGCCTTTCCTTCTCCTTCTAGGACCGTCATTGCCTTGCCTACCTCTCCCTTGCCTTGCCTTGCAAAGCCACCAGTTTCCTTGCCTTGCCTTTGAGCCCCTCCCTTGCTTGGCATTACCTTGCTGACCTGTCCCCCACCTTGAATTCAAGATCCCTTTTCTCCTGGCATTTCCTGGACTTGCCTTGACCTACCTGCTCCTCCTAGAACTCTCAACACCTTCACCTACCCCTAGTGTTTCAAAAGCATTTAAAACACAGCCCAGAGGGGGCCACATGCAGCCAGACCCATCTGTCCGGGAAGCTTTTGTCTGGCACCAATCCTTCCATGTATTGAATTTTGGATAGGAAATCTACATTTAGCCATTGGGCTCTGGGACCAGAATGACAGTTCTTTTGCGTAGGAAGGAAAGCACATAGCCCCAGTGTTTTAGGTGTGGATTAGAGACAGCCCATGCGAGATCAAGGCTGGACAGACCAGTCTTTCCTGGCCGCTTTCATGTACCAGCAATCCTTGAATGTACCTCTCACTTGCCTTGCTTTGGAAACTGAAAAGTTTCCTTGCCTTCCCCTACTAACCCTCCTTGCCTTGCATTTCCTTGCATGCCCATGCCCTACCCTTGACCTGCCTACTGCTTTCCTCCATGGCCTTGCCTTGCCAGGCCTACACCTCGTTTGCATTTCCTTACCACTCCTACTTGTTATGAATGGAATATGTGGGTTAAATCAGTTCCTGCCTTTTGCCCAGGCCTCTGGCAGCAGGCAGTTACGTTATTGAGGATGGTCAGCACCCCAAGATCCACTCTCATTCATAAGTTCTTTAATAATGGCTGATTCGGTTTATTATAGAATGAATTATTTATTAATATACACAAAACAGACATAAGACTTAAAACAGACTATTACTACACAGGGATAAAACAAAAGGGATATTAATAAACACTGTGCCACCGTCAGTAATAGGTTTGAATATATCAATTGCTAACTACACAGGGTAACAAAACACTGTGCTACCATCAGTAATAGGCTCAAATATGCCAATTGCTACCTACACAGGGTAACAAGAGGTTTCACTAGTGAGTTATACAGTGCACAATATAGATCAATACAATGACTAGTCAAGGAATAGTATAGTCTAGAAGCTCATATGACTTACCAAACCTGAATGGTATGGTGTGCTGAGGCTTCTTTCACTCAACTTCCAGAAGAGAAGAATTACTCAAAGCCAGCGTCCCAGCTTGAGGGGTCCATTTCCTCTCACACTTTGAGGTGTATAGAGGATTTTTTTCCAACTTGTGTGTGTTAGAGTGAATCTTTTATACCTTGTAAAGTCTAGTGTCTACGAGCCATAAAAATACCAGCATAATCTCTCTTTACAGCAGTTATTCACTGTCATATCAGCCTGGCGTCTATGCGTCCGCGAGGCCATGGAAAAGGGAGAGATCTTTCTGGTTTATGCAAAAGAGCAGATAACCTTGACTTGGGGGGCTGCCTCGCCACAATCCACCCTGTGGCTCGTAGACATGTTACTTTAATCTATGAAGTGGTAGTGCGAGTACTTCTTGCCTCCATAGTATAAAAGCACTCACTGTGTATATGCACACTGTTGTTGACTGTTTTGGTAAACATTGATCCTCTAAGCTTCACTATTCCTTGTAAAGTTGTTACAGGTGTGTCATGGTTTGACCCAGTGTGAGACAAATTTGATTGGTTAAAAACAAGTAAAGGACAATTCTATGAGCCACTTAGTGTTCATGTAACGTCTCTGTGAAAGGAATGTTATAAAAAACATCTAGGAAGTGACGCAGCACTGGTTCTCACTTCCTCTCTTGCTCCCTTGCTGTCTGCTGACCACTAGCAAGGGAGTGGCTCTTCTCCGACCCCTGGGCCAGGGGCCCACAGCCCAGGGGGCCAGCGGGGGCAGCCGGCCTCATCCTCCACTGGTCCTGTGCTGTTCCGGACCTGAGAGGAGCTGGTCTAATGCCATCTGGACCAAGGCGAAACAGAGAAGCAGCTAAGCTAGCTGAGCTGAGCGAAGCCGAGCCAAGCATGCCACACAGAGAAAAAAAAAACCCTCTCAAAGGAGTACTGATGAGATCGAAGAGTGACCTTGCTGTTCTTGATAAGAGTTAATAGCAGCCAAAAAGACTTACTAAAATTTGGACGGCTGCCAGTGCAGAGCATACGGGGAGGAAGAGCCTTGGGGGCCCGGGGAAGCAAATCGTACAGCTGCACTATCTTAGTTGGGAGCATATAAATTGTTATAAATACTTTTGTAGGCATTTTCTGCAAATATTAACCTCTTCTCTAAGCTATAGAGAAAGGAAAGCAGTCATGTGAAAGACTAAATATGGAGTCCAGTATCCCAAACGGAAGAGAAAGACAAGGAGTGGCAGGAAGTGCCAGAGAAGCCATCTTTACCAGCATCAGGATCCATCTTATTCTCTGAGCTGTGCTGTGTGATCTGAAATAATACCAAACTAAATATCTTTTTAAATCACAGATTCAGCCATGGGGGAGTGAGAATTTCAGCAAGTGGCTCATAGAATTGTCCTTTACTTGTTTTTAACCAATCAAATTTGTCTCACACTGGGTCAAACCATGACACAGGTGTTATTGATTTTGATAAGAAGTATTTGTTGTTGTTTTAGTTTATATATTTTATGTATTATGTGATGTACAATATATGTAAAATGATTATTGATAAACAAAGGAATTGTAATGATTAGATAAAACAGTACGTTTAGAGTGTTTATAATAATTCACTGATTAGTCTGTGTAGATTAGGGTGTGCTCCATCTCTTGAGTTTTGAAATTATAGAAGGATGAGGTAAAAGTTTGTGGAGATAGTTTCTTGGTTGCAGTAGTTGAAGGAATTCAGTAGGGAGTTAGTCACTTCTTCCCCTCCATTCATTTTTCTTAGTTCAGTATCTTTTTCTGGTGAAGCTTAATGCTGCTGTGCTGCATTCTTAGTTATCAAAAGAGCAGTCTGCCACATAGCAACATTCCCTAGATGTCACTCACTTTACGTTTCCCCTCCGTCACAGAACCTTAAGCTTTGTAACAGGTTAGCTTGATTTGAAATTCCCTCTAACTATAATGTGATTAGCCAGTTTAAATTTGTTCCTCCTCTGAGATGTTTCATTGGTTTTCTCTCATGTATCTCTACTCGGATTGGTTACACTCTGTTATCCCTACCCCTTAAAGCAGCAGAGACAGAGCGGGTAGGGGTCTCTCTGCTAACTCCCTTCAAGAAATGCACCCTGTCCTCCAGGGCAGAGAAAAATAAAACTTGGAATATCAGTTGCAGAAGTCCGTCTCTCTCATTCCTTTTGCCTTCACTGCTGCCTCTGTGAAACTGCCTGCAGTGAAAAGCTGTCAGCTTCTGTGGACTGAGAAAAACCCAGCAGGTCGCTCCGGCCCCAGCTGGATACAAGCAAGGGCGGGGAAAAGCGACAGCTTAATATTCTACATGCTTTTGGTTAATATATTAAGGGTTAAACAATTTCACAATAATATAAACATTTAAATATCATGGAATGACCTAGTTGTCTCAGTGAAATCAAAGATGCAGTGAAACTTAACTGTTCTTTTTATTTAGTACAATTTTATGCCTTGTTCTGAGGAGGTAGGCAGGTGTATATAAAATTGACTCTATGTTTATGTGAGAATTTAAAAATTCTTTTGCTCACTGAGACAACTAGAGTGAACATACAAACGTTCTAAATAATACTTATACAAGACTACAAATATATACAATTGAAAAAAAACTAAAGGTCATCAGACTATCTAGTGTTATAATAGTAAACAGTATCTATTTCTAAGATTTAGAGAAAGTTGGTTTTGTTAGATTTACGCATTTTGGCAGATACAATTTTGTAAATTTGAAATAGAGTTCATATACTAGGTATTGATGTTATGCCCATCAATTTTCTCATGGTTATATTTAGATTAAGAATCCATGAGGGTATTTACTTAAATATATTTTTTCTTGATTCTTTCGCATTTCATGAAAAATTTTAGTATTTTTCTTTAGATCAGTTTGTATTTTCAGGGACTGATTTCAGTATACACAGTGACTGGTGTTGAAAACTGTGCATACACCACCTTTGGATGTTAAAAGTAAATCCAAAGCCATGTAACTTTGTTTAATTACCTTTGAAAGGTTGGTAAGTTGCAAAGCACTGATTGTATTATCAAGTTTTGATTTGTTTTTCCTTCCAGAAGTAGTATCACTTCAGCTGGAGGAAGGCTTTTAAAAATATGTTTGGGGTGGAATTCCCATTATTTGAATACTTTCATGAAATGAATGGACAACTGAGAACAAATCTAGTAATTGTTGCAATTTGTTATCAGTGTTACAGTTTGCATTAGTTTTACGTGTGAATTCCCCTTTCCAAGGGTTAGGTAATATTTGCTGTATGTGTGTTTAGAAAAATCAACATTGTCAGTTTTTGTTGGGATGGCTGATTAGCCATGCTGTATTGTTGCAAACATTGATTTGTAAACATAAAAATGTAGATAATACTATAATTAACATTTATTAACAATAAAATTTATTAACAATAATTATTAACAATAATTAACAGTTATTGTGCAGTCCAGTATTGGTTTTTCTGGGTTCAGAGCTGGTTTTCGCTTACAGGAGTTCAGGGGTTTCCATTTGTAGTTTTCAAAGCCGTGCAGGTAGTGAAGTCTTTTCATTGTTGCTTGAATGGTTTCTTGTTCCACATCTGGATACACACCTAGCTTTTGTCTAGTGAGGGTATACTCAAACATTCAAGGTTATTAAAGAAATTAAAACAACCGAACTTAAGCAATAATAGGTATGTTTCCCCCAGAGTGTTGTGGCAGCAGTTTCGTCTCTGGCCTCTAGTTGTAAACTCAGCGCTCCTCTCACTGTTGTCAGAAGGGGCAGTGCAGGAGTAGTTTGCGAGGCTTCATTGAGAAACTTATTTTGTTTCAAAGTCAAACTTTCACAGAGGTGAGAGTGTGACTTTATAGAGTTCAGGACAGGGAGACTGAAAAAAAATTAGTTATTGAGTTTTGAAATAGTAGGTTTTGCATTAGCATGCTTGTTTTTAGTGGTAATTATTTGTAATTTTTAAATGGTTTAGAGGTTTAATATAACTTATTTGCCAAGTTAACCAGAGAGTTTTGTTATTTTTTTGATATGTAGGATGGTGTTAGGTTTGGATGGTTTTATCTAAGTTTTAGTTGGCACTGGGAACACTGTATAAAAGTACTTTAGACACCTTCTTGGTCAATGGTTAGTCTTTGCTTTGTGCTGCAAAAATAAGGTTTTTTAGTATGGTACAATAGGTTTGTAACGTTTGGGTTTTTTGTATGAGTTTAGAATGAGTCTGCAAAGACAACCATTTAAGTTTTTCTTGCTAAAATTTTTCTTTTTCATTCACTTGCCAATCTAACACTTTCACTTACACTATCACCATGTGGCACCAGCCCGGATAATCATACGAATCAATTATACACTGTCTTTTGTCTTTCTTTTTACTACCAGTATTACAACTTTCAATTTTCTCACTGGTACACTTCCCAGTCTTTCTTTTATTATCTGTACTCTTGTTCCAACATTCAGAGTTATTGCCCTGTATTTCTACAAATGCAGGGGTATTCATTAACCAATTCTGCTGCAGAGTGAGATATTAGTATTGGCTTTGCTTTTGGTATTTAAATTTCATCTTTGCAAGCAGGCAGAGTTTGGGGTTTGAAGACAGAGAAAATTGGTTTAATTTCTCCCTCAGGCAGGAGGAGTTTCTATTGTTTATCTTTTTCTTTAGCAGTGTCAATTTGCATCTCTGAAGCTGTTCTCTTGGCTGCCACACACACACACACACATAGAGGTAATTCGTGTATATATATTAGTTTCAGGAGTTTCACCTTTTGGAGGGAATTTGGTATTTAGCTGAAGGCAGTCACTTATATAAATTGTTATTTATGTGTAAATACTGGCTTCTGTTTGTCTTTTTATTAGTCAAACAAGAGTTGTAAGTAAAATGTATTTTAAATATAATGTTTTGTTTTAAAATCTTAATTATATTAAAACAGATTTTAGTAGTGTAATAGGTAACATTTTTTATTAGAGTTAGCTTAACTAATTTTAATTTTATTTCTTTTAAAATTTAACTTTAGCTTTTGGCTTTTGAAGGAATATTAGAGGTGATTAGAAGTTGTTGAAATGCAGGAATGTGGGAAAGCTGGCTTACAAGTTATCTAGTCTTTAGGTGTGTTTGCTTTCTCTGCTGTTAAGGAGTGTTAGGTTTCGGGGGTTTTCTTTCTGTGTGAGGTGTTTGAATTGCCGCTTTTCCCCCCCACTACTCGGAGCACAGTTAGGGTTTCTCTCAGCAACGGTTTTAATAATTTAAGATCCACGTCTGCAGAGGTTGGAATACTAGCATTTGCATGTTTGTGTTGTGCTTGCAAACAGCTGGTTTTTGTAGCAGCAGCAGAGATATTTTTAGTTGGCTGCATAGGGGTAATACGTTCCCCTTTTTTTATATTTGTTCCTCCTGCCCAGTGTGTAATTATTAAGTCAGGAGGGTCTGGCTTATGAGGTAATAGGATACTCACATTCCAGAATTTAAAGATTTTATATTATTTAATAATATTCCATTTTTCCCTGTGAAACAAATTCTCCATAAATATCCAGTTTCTGTTTCCTTTACCGTTTGTCCATATTTTTCCTGGAGATTTGTTGATGGTAGGGAATTATAGGGAAATGTTGTGACTATATTTTTTTTTCTGATCACTTTGGGGTTCATCGAAGAGTTCTGTTTTAATTATGGATTTCAATTTAAGTTTTGGAATCTCTTCCTCTTTAAGAGGTAGGGTTTCTGTGCTTTCGTCAGAATCTAATTCAACATTTGTATTACCAATTTTATCAGAGTTTTCCTGAGTATTATGATTCTCATCCCCATGTGATGTTGTTAATTCTGGGATTTTTTTAACATTCACAGAGTTGGGGTTTTTTAATGATGCTAATTTCAATTTTTCTTCCAAGGTTTTTGTTTTTTCTTTGGATTCTTTTAGCTCTTGTTTTAATTTGTCATGTTCTCTTATCATTTGTTCCCGCCATTGGCAAGCAGATTTTAAACATAATGCAAGTGCATAAGAAATTATGTTTTCTCCATTTTTATCTGCCAGCGATTCTTGCTGTTCATTTATGATTTTTTGGATTTTGTCCCACTCAAACCAGCGGTATACTGGAAGAGGATTAACACTGTGTAACTGTAAATAGTTTCATAAGTTTTTAGTCTGATTTATTGAATCATTTGCCATCATCCTGCCGATTATGCCAAAATGTTACGAATGGAATATGTGGGTTAAATCAGTTCCTGCCTTTTGCCTCTGGCAGCAGGCAGTTACATTATTGAGGATGGTCAGCACCCCAAGATCCACTCTCATTCATAAGTTCTTTAATAATGGCTGATTCGGTTTATTATAGAATGAATTATTTATTAATAGACACAAAACAGACATAAGACTTAAAACAGACTATTACTACACAGGGATAAAACAAAAGGGATATTAATAAACACTGTGCCACCGTCAGTAATAGGCTCAAATATGCCAATTGCTACCTACACAGGGTAACAAGAGGTTTCACTAGTGAGTTATACAGTGCACAATATAGATCAATACAATGACTAGTCAAGGAATAGTATAGTCTAGAAGCTCATATGACTTACCAAACCTGAATGGTATGGTGTGCTGAGGCTTTTTTCACTCAACTTCCAGAAGAGAATTACTCAAAGCCAGCGTCCCAGCTTGAGGGGTCCATTTCCTCTCACACTTTGAGGTGTATAGAGGATTTTTTTCCAACTTGTGTGTGTCAGAGTGAATCTTTTATACCTTGCACAGTCTGGTGTCTACGAGCCATAAAAATACCAGCATAATCTCTCTTTACAGCAGTCGTTCACTGTCATATCAGCCTGGCGTCTATGCGTCTGCGAGGCCATGGAAAAGGGAGAGATCTTTCTGGTTTATGCAAAAGAGCAGATAACCTTCTTGACTTGGGGGACTGCCTCGCCACACTACTCAACCTTGTATTTCCTTGCCATTACTGACTATCCCTTCCTTTTCCTTCCTGACCCATCCATATCCTCCCCTTGCCCTTCCTACCATTCCAGTGCCTTGCATTGAATTGCTCACCCATCCCCCACTTTGACTTCCCTACCCA
Source organism: Amblyornis subalaris (assembly GCA_018881555.1). NCBI lineage: Eukaryota > Metazoa > Chordata > Aves > Passeriformes > Ptilonorhynchidae > Amblyornis > Amblyornis subalaris. The sequence goes on along the minus strand of JACAXG010000326.1, from coordinate 217,013 downwards.
ATTGTCCAGGTCCAGCCTTGCCTTTCCTTCTCCTTCTAGGACCGTCATTGCCTTGCCTGCCTCTGCATTGCCTTGCCTTGCAAAGCCACCAGTTTCCTTGCCTTGCCTTTGAGCCCCTCCCTTGCCTGGCATTATCTTGCTGACCTGTCCCCCACCTTGAACTCAAGACCCCTTTTCTCTTGGAATTTCCCACCCTTGCCTTGTACTGTCTCTTCCTCCTGGGATTCTCAAGGCCCTCACGTATGCCCAGCATTTCAGGAGCACCTGAGAGGCAGCCCATGGTAGCTCACATGCAGCCAGACCCATCTATCTGGGCAGCTTTTGTCCAGGCACCAATCCTTGCATGTGTTAAATTTTGGACAGGAAATCCACATTTTGCCATTGGGCTCTGGGACCAGAATGACAGTTCTTTTGCATAGGAAGGAAAGCACATAGCCCCAATGTTTTAGGTGCAGATTAGAGACAGCCCATTCGAGATCAAGGCCAGACAGCCCAGTCTGTCCTGGCTGATTTCATCTACCAGGAATCCTTGAATGTAGCTCTCACATACCTTGCTGTCATGGTTTGAGCCGGTGTGAGACAAATCTGATTGGTTAAAACAGGTGAAGGACAGTTCTCTGAGCCACTTGATTTCATGTGACATCTCTGTGGAAAGGAATGTTATAAAAAACCACCCAGGAAGTGACACTTACTTGCTTCCTTGCTCTCTTGCTCCCTGCTGCCGAGCAGCAGTGGCCTCTCCCCCCCACCCCCCCCGGGCCAGGGCCCCATGGCCCGGGGGGCCCGGGGGGGGTCCCGTCCTCACTCCACCAGTCCCGCGCTGTTTGGACCCAAGAGGAGCTGGTCTATTGCCATCCGGACCAAGGCCAAGTAGAGAAGCAGCTAAGCCGAGCCAAACTAAGCAGAGAAGCTGAGATTTGCAGAGAGAAAGACCCCTCCTTTTCCCTTTCGGAGGTGGATGGGTGAGATCAAAGGGTGACCTTGCTGTTGCAGATAAAGCAAAGTGCAGTAATTAATTAGCAGCCAATAGACTTGTTGAAATTTGGATGGCTGCCGGTGCAGATGCCGCAGCTGGGAGGGGGAGAAGCTGCTTTGCTGATACAGACCAGAGACGTAGCCGTATGATTTAAAGGGGGAGGACACAGCTGAAATTATCTGACGGGAGCATGTAAAACTGTTACAAATACTTCTGTAGGCATTTTCTGCAAATATTAACTTCTTCTCTAAACTAGAGAGAAAGGAAAGCAGTCACATGAAAGACTAGATATGGCAACCAGCAGCCTAACAGAAGAGAAGACAGAAGTGGCAGGAAGTGCCAGAGAAGAAGCCATCTTTAAGAACATCGGGATTCACCTTTTTCTGTGAGCTGAGCTGTGTGATCTGGAATAATGCCAAACTAAATTTTTCTATAAATCACAGTATGAGACATGGGGGAATTTGAATTTCACAGCCTAAGATAAGAATATTTTATGTTGTGTACAGATGAAGTTTGCAGATTTTGGAGCTTATGAGCAAAAGCAGGAGACTGTACCTTTGCTGCCTTTAGGCTGGAATGACTTATTCTTAAATGTTTAACCCCATTAGACTTTTCTTGTGACCCACAAACGGCTGAGAGTATTGTGGGAGAGAGGATACACGACTGCAAAAACCAGGGCGAGCTGTGGTGTTTCTGGAAGGTTTGGAACCATGCTGAAGACACTCTGTAGGGAGCTATCTTCCGTGGGATGGATCCCACTACACCACAGAGCGAACTCCTTGTCCCATAAAGTGGGAATAAGAACTCTTAATCATAAGATCAGAATCTCATGTTTATGTCCTTTGCGTGATCAGTGAGAAAGGTTGGAATGTATTGGGAGGAGAATGATATTTGTACATTATGCCTTAATATTTTTATTATTATTATTCTTTCTATTAGTAGAGTTAGTGAATAAAATTATTTAATCATTTTCCAAGCTTGTAGCCTGTTTCTGCCATCTCCTCTCCTCTGATGAATATAGCATGGGGATCCGGAGTTTGCCTCCAGGTTAACCCTTGACACTTGCCTTGCCTTGGAAACCCAACAGTTTCCTTTGCTTGTCCTGCTAACCCTGCCTTGCCTTGCATTTCCTTGCATGCCCATGCCCCACCCTTGACCTGCTTACTGCTTTCCTCCATGGCCTTGCCTTGCCAGGCTTATACCTCGTTTGCATTTCCTTGCCATTCCTTACTTTCCCTTCCTTTGCCTTCCTGACCCATCTGCGTCCTTCTTGACTGTTCCAGCCATCCACTGCCTTGCATTGAATTGCTCACCCATCCCCCACCTTGTCTTCCCTACCCAGTTGTCCAGGTCCAGCCTTGCCTTTCCTTCTCCTTCTAGGACTCTCATTGCCTTGCCTGTCTCTCCCTTGCCTTGCCTTGCCAAGCCACCAGTTGCCTCTCCTTGCCTTTGAATCCCTCCCTTGCCTTGCATTACCTTGCTGAGCCCTCTCCCATCTGGAATTCAAAACTCCTTTTCTCCTGGCATTTCCCAGCCTTGCCTTGCCCTGCATGCTCCTCCTGAGACTCTCAAGACCCTCACATGGCCTAAGTGTTTCAGGAGCACCTGAGAAACATCTCAGAGTAGCTCACATGCAGCCAGACATGTCTGGGAAGCTTTTGTCTGGGACCAATCCTTGCATTTCCTTGTTATTCCTGACTATCCCTTCCTTTGCCTTCCTGACACATCTGTGTCCTTCCCTTGCCCTTCATACCGTTCCATTGCCTTGCATTGCCTTGCTCACCTATCCCCCACCTTGACTTCCCTACCACTTTTTTCCTAGCCTTGCCGTGCATGGACTGTTCCTCTTAGGACACCCATTGTGTTGCTTATCCCTTCCTTGCCTTGCCTTTCCTACCCAACCTTGCATTTCCTTGCCATTTCTTACCATTCCTTTGCTCTGCCTTGCTTCCCCATGCCTTGCATTTTCTTTACTGTCCCTTCTGTAGCTTTCCCTCGGCCTTCCTTCCCTCCACTGCCTTGCATTGAATTGCTCACCCATCCACCACCTTGTCTTCCCTACCCAATTGTCCAAGTCCAGCCTTGTCTTTCCTTCTCCTTCTAGGACTCTCATTGCCTTGGCTACCTCTCCCTTGCCTTGCCTTGCAAAGCCACCACTTTGCTTGCCTTGGCTTTGAACCCCTCCCCCACCTTGAATTCAATACTCCTTTTCTCCTGACATTTCCTGGCCTTGCCCTGCCCTGCATTCTCCTCCAAGGACTCTCAAGGCCTTCATGTTCCCCCAGTGTTTCAGGAGCTGGTTAGAGGCAGCCCAGGGGAGGTCACATGCAGCCAGACCCGTCTGTCCGGGCAGCTTTTGTCTGGCACCAATCCTTGCATGTGTTAAATTTTGGACAGGAAATCCACATTTCACCCTTGGCCTCCGGGACCAGAATGACAGTTTTTTTGCATAGGAATGAAAGCACATAGCCCCAATGTTTTAGGTGCAGATTAGAGACAGTCCATTCGAGACCAAGGCTGATCAGATCAGTCTGTCCTGGACACTTCCATCTGCCAGCAATCCTTGAATGTACCTCTCACTTGCCTTGCCTTGCCTTGGAAACCCAAGTTTCCTTGCCTTGCCCTGCTAACCCTGCCTTGCTTTGCATTCCCTTGCATGCCCATACCCCACCCTTGACCTGCCTACTGCTTTCCTCCATGGCCTTGCCTTGCAAGGCCCTTCCTGTCCCTGCCTGGCCTCCCCATCACTGGACTTACCTTCCTATGCCCATCCTTGCCTACACCTTCTGGGCCTTCTCTTGCCTACCACTCCATTTTCTTTCCCCTCACTGGTCTTGCCGTGCCTACCTGTCCCTTGACTTGCCTAGAATTGCCTACACTTCAATTATATTTACTTGCCTGCATGGAAGACAAGGTAAAGTGTGGTAGGCAAGGCAAAGCAAAGCAAGGAAGTCGTAGGCAGGGCAAGGCAAGACAGACATAGGCAAGGGAAGCAAAGCAAGGGTAGGCTAGGCAAAACCAGGCAAGGTACTTGTCGTGATTTGACACTGGCCAAACACCAGGCACCCACGAAAAGCCAGCTCACTCACTCACTCTCCTCTGCTCTGCAAGTGGACAGAGGAGAGAAAATTTAACAAAGGGTTAATGAGTTGAGTGTCTTGGGGTGACTTTATGATGCTATATATCCCAATCGCCTGCTTAATGCAAAATATTAACTCTGTGTCTTTAAGCTGGCTCGAGAAGCCAGGCACTGTGTTTTGATTTTCTTCAAGGGTGTTTACATTCCTGGTTTTATCGCTAGCTGTGTTGTGGTTCTCAAGAGAGAACTCTCACCAGCTGCTTTTTCTGTAGCTGAAGGCAAAGGGAACACTTTTTTTACTTTTTTACCTTTTTTTCCTGTGAGCTTTCGCCCTGCTTTTACTCAGCTGAGGGATATCGGAGGGAGTTAAAACTTACTTTTGGCTTTCTCCCTCCTCTGCCTGAGGCAAGGAAAGAAGACAGCTTTTTTCTGGGACCGTGGTTTTTTCCGTTCTTCCTTTGGAACTTTACAACAGACCACTGAACTCTGGGGCCTACACCCTGGGCCCGGAGAGAGGCCTGCACCATCCTAGGCCTGGAGGGAGACAGAGCAGTAAACTACCCCCAGGAAACAAAAGACTGAATTTATCCAGGTTGTCTTCACCACGAGAGGTTTATTATCTAACATTATTCCTTTTTTATTATTATTTTCCTTTCCCTTCCCCTGGTGCCTGCGTGCACCCCCCCCAGCAGCTGGTTTTGTTAAATAAACAGTTTTTTTCACTTTCCTCTGAGAAATTCTTAAGGAGGGGGGGGAATGGAGTTTTAGAATGCTATCTGTCATGGAGTGACTTTATGATGCTATATATCCCAATCGCCTGCTTAATGAAAAGTATTAACTCTGTGTCTTTAAGCTGGCTCGAGAAGCCAGGAGCTATGTTTTGGTTTTCTTCGAAAGATATTTACATTCTTTCACCTTTATCAGCTCTCTATGTTATGGTTCTGAGGAGAGAACATCTCGGCAGTCGCTTTCTATAGTTAGAGGCGAAGGGACACTTTTTTTCCCTTTACCTTTTTCTTGTGAGCTTTCGCCTGGTTTTTTCTCAGCTGAGGGAAATTCAGACAGAGTTAAAATTTGCTTTTAACCTTTTTCCCTCCTCTGCTTGAGGCAAGGGAAGAAGAGAGTTTCTTTTTCCTAAGACTATATTTTCTTTTTCTTCCTTTGGAACTGTACAACAGACAACTGGACTCTGTTCTACATACCATCTCTCCAGGGCCTACACCCCCCGGGCCTGGACAGGGCCTACTCCGTACTCAAGCAACTAGCTAGAAACAGAGCAGAAGACCACACCTGCCAAAGACTCAAGACACTAATTCATTCAGGTTATCCTCCTCACGAGAAGTTTATTATCTAACATTATTCATTTTATTTTTATTTCTTTTCCCTTCCCCTAGTACCTGCGTGCACCGCCCCCCCCAGCAGCTGRGTTTTGCTAAATAAACAAGTTTTTTTCACTTTCCTCTGAGAAATTCATAAGGAGAGGAGAAGAGAGTTTCGAACCCTATCTTTTGCAGAGGAAGCTCTTCGAGTCTTCTAAATTTGTCCAGACTTTGACAAACATGTTTGGTGAAAGTGAAAAAAGCTGTGCTGATTACAATTTGGTTTTAATTACTGTGTATTGGGGTAAAGTAGTTACCATGTGGTTTAAGATACTAATGTCTCTCTGTTCTCTAGATCTGCTTAAGGCACTAATGCTTTTCTGGTCTTTAGGCCTGTTTGCCTACCCACAGATAGCTCCAGTTTTGTTCTTGGTATTTATCAAAACAGGGATAGCAACCAAGATTGCTATGCTTCTTTGCTCAGTGATACTGATTTATAAAAAGTTCATAGAAGTACTGGGAGTTATTCGAGATGTGTATGGTTTGTTGATTATGCATTTTGGCCTCAGTTGCCGTGCCAGGGGGTCTTACAGTAATTACACCCAGTTTGTTGGAGAAGTAGGAGATGGGGTTTCCCAGCCTTTCATTTCCTTCTTTCCTTTTAAATTTGATACGTCACCTTTTGAAAATGTACAGTTTCCTCTGAATGTTAAAGAAACTGCTTTCCTGGTGCTTTATCTTGTAGGTTTACTCTATACAGTTTACAGCTTCTCTAGAATCAGGACTGAGATGTCCAAAGGGGCTGATGAGACACCTGACCCAGGTGCAGAAATAAAGGCAGAGGGGCAGGCAGATGAATCAGCAGATACCCCAGTTACTCAGGATGTAGCCAAACCAGATGCAGAGCCTAAGACAATGACAGTTGCTCCTGTCACGAGAAAAAAGCACAAAACCAAAACTGATCGCCCAGTGAAAGATGATGATAGTAACGCAGGGGAAGGACCCTCAAAATCAGCAACTGGCTCAGAACCAGAAATCATTAGAGTCCATGTCTCTGAAGGACCTTCGTGGCCTAAAAAAAGATTACACCCGAAGCTCTGATGAATCTTTAATAAGTTAGTCCGTATTTGAGATGCCGCAGGCGATACTACAATTTTAGATGGCACTGAAGCGAGGCATTTGAGATCCTTGTCACGTGATCCAGCTATCGATCAAGAGATGGTAGTGCCGCCTGACCCTCACAGTCTCTGGATGCGTCTCTTAGAAAGTGTGAGACAAAAATACCAGTGCCAAGATGATCTCTATTTGCAGCAAACCCCATGGAAGACCATGGAACAAGCGATTCAACACTTGAAAAAACTAGCAGTGATAGAGATTATCTTCATAGAACACCCAAGACTTGGAATTAAGAACCCAGACTTGATAAAAGTTACACCGGTGATGTGGCTAAGACTCATACGACTTGGGCCACAAGAATACTCTTCTGCTTTAGCAGCAATGGAGCCAGATGGAACCGTGCATGATATGTCGAAGAGGCTCCGAGCATATGAGAATGTCATGCACGGCCCAACACATGCAAGAATTTCAGCTGTGAAAACACGTCTGCAGAAAATGGAAGATGAGATGAAGGAGAATCACAAGAAAGTGGAAAATAAGATAGAAAGTAATCTTAAGGAACTCAAAGAAAATCACAAAAAAGTAGAAGAGAAAATAGAGAGTAATCTCAAGAAACTCAGAGATTAAAGAAGACCTTTTCCAAATCTCAGCAGTACAGACCAGAAGTTCTTTTACCAGACGCAGACGTTTCCCACCTAGAGAGAAAGCATACACCTCACGAGGTGAGCTGTGGTTCTTCTTGTGTGATTGTGGAGAAAACATGAAGAAGTAGCATAGACGACCTACCGCTGCTCTGGTGCAACGAGTGCATGAATTAAAGGACAGCAAGACTCAAAAAAGAAGTTCCACCAGAAAGGAAGTAGCTTCTAACAAAGACTAGAGGGGCCCTGCCTCTAACAAGGTAGAGGCTAGAGATAACCGTGTTTTTTAGACTGTGTAGATTCGTTGGCCTGGCACATCAGAACCACAAAAATATGACGCCTTAGTTGACACTGGTGCACAGTGCACACTAATCCCATCGCGATATGTGGGGGCAGAACGTGTCTCTATTGCTGGCGTGACAGGGGGATCGCAGGATTTGACCCTGTTGGAAGCTGAGGTAAACCTGACTGGAAGAGAGTGGGAAAACATCCCATTGTGACTGGCCCAGAGGCCCCATGCATTCTAGGCATAAACTTCCTCCGAAATGAGTATTTCAAAGACCCGAAAGAACTCGAGTGGGCATTTAGAATAACTGCTGTAGAGACAGAGAGCATTAAGCAATTGAATACTTTACCTGGACTATCAGAGAGCCCATCTGTAGTAGGCCTTCTAAAGAGAGAAAAACAACAAGTACCAATTGCCACTTCGACAGTGCATTGCCAACAATACCGGACAGCTCGAGATGCTGTGATTCCCATCCACAAGATGATCCATAAGCTAGAGAGCCAAGGGGTGGTTAACAAAACCCACTCACCATTCAACAGTCCCATTTGGCCTGTGCACAAATCTGAAGGAGAATGGAGATTAACTGTAGACTATTGTGCCTTGGATGAAGTAACTCCACTGTTGAGCGCTGCTGTGCCGGACATGTTGGAGCTCCAGTACGAGCTGGAGTCCAAGGCAGCGAAGTGGTATGCCACTATTGACATTGCCAATGCATTTTTCTCCATTCCTTTGGCAGCAGAGTACAAGCCTCAGTTTACCTTCACCTAGAGAGGCGTGCAGTACCCTTAAAACCGACTGCCCCAGGAGTAGAAGCACAGTCCTACCATCTGCCATGGGCTGATCCAGACTGCACTAGAAAAGGGTGATGCTCCAGAACATCTACAGTACATCAACAACATCATTGTGTGAGAGAACACAGCAGCAGAAGTATTCGAGAAAAGAGAGAAAATCATCCAGATTCTCCTGGATGCCGGTTTCGCCATCAAGAAGAGCAAAGTCAAGGGACCTGCTTGAGAGATCCAGTTCCTGAGAGTAAAGTAGCAAGACGGACAACGTCAGATTCCCACCAAAGTCATCAATAAAATCACAGCCATGTCTCTGCCAACCAACAAGAAAGAAACGCAAGCTTTCCTAAGTGCCATAAGCTTTTAAAAAATACATATTCCTGAGTACAGTCAGATTGTAAACCCTCTCTACCTGGTTACCCGCAAAAAAAGTGACTTCCATTGGGGCCCTGAACAGCAACAAGCCTTTACCCAGATCAAGCAGGAAATCACTCATGCAGTAGCCCTTAGCCCAGTCAGGACAGGACCAGAAGTGAAGAATGTGCTGTACTCTGCAGCCGAAAGCCATAGTCCATCCTAGAGCCTTTGGCAAAAGGTACCTAGTGAGACTCGAAGCCGACCACTAAGATTCTGGAGCCAAAGCTACAGAGAATCCAAAACCAACTACACTCCAACAGAAAAGAAAATCTTGGCAGCCTATGAAAGAGTCCAAGCTACCTCAGAGGTAATAAACACTGAAGTACAACTTCTCCTAGCACCCTGACTACCAGTGCTGGGGTGGATATTCAAAGCAAAAGTTCCCTCTACCCACCACGCCACCAATGCCACATGAAGCAAGTAAATTGCTCTCATCACACAACGTGCCCATATCAAAAAACTAAATCGTCCTAAAATCTTAAAAATAATCACAAATTAACCCGAAAGTAAAAACTTTAATCTCACTACCAAAAAAAAAAACAAAAACAAGTAACACATACTAAAAAAACTCCACCATACAACCAACTACCAACAAAAAAAACACACTACACTCTTTTCACTAATAATTCCTGTCGCATCATAAAAATAAAACAAAAGTAAAAAACAACCGTATAAAACCCCACACAAGTTACAAAAACTAAAAAAAATCTAACCAACTTACTAAACTCAAAACCATTCAATTAACCTTAAACATTACTAAAAAAAAAGTAACCAAAACTCTACCTCTACACTAATTCATAAATAATAACCAATACTCTATAAAGTTAACTAAAAAAGTAAAAAAACTAATTAACAACGTAAAAAAAAAATCTAAACTACTAAAAAATAAAAAAAATCACTACCCGAATAAAAAAACTACCTATAAAAATCCTCCATATAAATACCCATGTCCACAAAAATAAAACTAACAAAAAACACCAAAACAACAAACAAGTAAACCAAACTACAAAAATAAAAATATCAAAAATAAATTTAAATTAACAACATAAAAAAAATTATTCTTAACTCAATAAACCCATAATACTTCAAACCATCAAAACAAAAATACCACCTATAAATAAACACAAAACCAAAAAATGAATCTAACCATAAATAATATTTCTCAAGTTATCCGTAACTACAAAACATACACTACTATCAAACAAACAAATAAAACCCCTCTAATATAGTAAACATTAATCCAAATACAAATACAAATACACCTAACAAATAAATTGCATCACGTTACCTCAAACACACCAAAATAAACACTATATACTCACAATAAAAACCACCACAAAATAGTTAGACCTACCCTGTACCTCATACTACTACCCAAACCACCATCCTAAACCTTAAAAAACAAGTCCTGTAAAAACATAGTACCCCTAAAAAAATTAAGTCCAACAACAAAACTCATTTCAAAAACAACCTTATAAACACTTAAACTAAAAAACATAACATTAAGTAAATATACCATATCCCTTACCATACACCAACAACAAACAAAATAAAACAATACAATAAATTACTAAAAACCACCTTAAAAACACTAAATAAAAAATCTTTCAAAAATTAAAAACAACACTTAACAAAAACCACCTAATTAGTTAACACCTGAAGTTCCACCAATCAAACAAACCCTGCCCAATCTAAATCTCTAGATACAATAAATAAAAATAAAATACCAACATGTTAAAAAATTATTAAAAAAACCTGTTTAAATTACTTCTACCTCAAGTACAAACAAACCCATCCGTAAATTTATCTTTACTCAAAAACCAAATCATACATAGTAAACAATACAAAAAAATAAAACAACACATTGTGTACCAAAAAAAAATCTAATATTAAATAAAAACTACGTATAAATACCACTATTTACTAAATATCACTATCATTATTTATGTATAACTGTATATATATATGTAATTATATGTGTAGAGTTAAATATATATTAATTTAAACATTAAACCAACAATATAAAATAAAAAGTAAAATGTCATAAAATAACTTTATAATACTACATATCCCAATCACCTACTTAATAAAAAATATTAACTCTATATCTTTAAACTAACTCAAAAAACCAAAAACTATATTTTAATTTTCTTCAAAAAATATTTACATTCTTTCACCTTTATCAACTCACTATATTATAATTCTAAAAAAAAATCTCATCAATCACTTTCTATAATTAAAAACAAAAAACCACTTTTTTTCCCTTTACCTTTTTCTTATAAACTTTCACCTAATTTTTTCTCAACTAAAAAATATTCAAACAAAATTAAAATTTACTTTTAACCTTTTTCCCTCCTCTACTTAAAACAAACAAAAAAAATTTTCTTTTTCCTAAAACTATATTTTCTTTTTCTTCTTCCTTTAAAACTATACAACAAACAACTAAACTGTATTCTACATACCATCTCTCCAAAATCTACACCCCCCGGGCCTAAACAAAACCTACTCCATACTCAAACAACTAACTAAAAACAAAATGAAAAACCACACCTACCAAAAACTCAAAACTTTAATTCATTCAAGTTATCCTCCTCACAAAAAATTTATTATCTAACATTATTCATTTTATTTTTATTTCTTTTCCCTTCCCCTAGTACCTGCGTGCACCCCCCCAGCAGCTAAATTTTACTAAATAAACAAGTTTTTTTCACTTTCCTCTAAAAAATTCATAAAAAGAAAAAGTTTCAAACCCTACCTTTTACAAAAAAAACTCTTCAAATCTTCCTCCTAAATTTATCCAAACTTTAACACTATCTTCTGCAGAGGAGACTCTTCGAGTCTTCCTCCTAAGTTTGTCCAAACCTTGACAAACATATTTGGCACCCAGATGCGAGGGCCCGACCGAGACAACAATTTTGGTGCATTTGGCTGGGAAAACGAAAAAAAGCTGTGCTAATTACAATTTGGCTTTAATTACTGTGTATTGGGGTAGTCACCATGTGGTTTAAGGTACTAATGTCTCTGATCTCTAGACCTGTTTGAGGCACTAATGCTTTTCTGGTCTCTAGGACTGTTTGCTTACCCACAGATAGCCCCAATTTTGTTCTTGGCATTTATCTTTTTCAAAACAGGGATATTAACCCAGATTGCTATTTTGCTTTGCTCGGTGATCCTGATTTATAAAAAGTTCATAGAGGTACTGGGAGCTGTTCAAGATGTGTATGGTTTGTTGATTATGCATTTTGGTCTGTTAGGGGGGTCTTACAGTAATTACACCAAATTTGTAGGAGGAGATGGGTTTTCCCAGTCTTTCACCTCCTTCTTCCCCTTTGAACCTGGTAGGTCACCTTTTGAGAATGTTCAGTTTCCTCTGAATGCTAAAGAAACTGCTTTCCTGGTTTTCCTGGTACTTAATCTCGTAGGTTTACTCTATACGGTTTACAGCTTCTCTAGAATCAGGGCTGAGATGTCCAAAGGGGCTGATGAGACACCTGACCCAGGCGTGGAAAATCCTGAGTGGTGTGGGGAATGGGAGAATATGGGCCAAGCCCTGAAGGAATTCTCTGATCCTATAGCCTGGAATTTCCCCCCTGAACAAATTCAGAACCCAGCTGAGGTGGGGAAATATTTACAAGAGAAGTGCAACGACAACTCTAAAGAGAAAAAGCTTATTGCAATGTGCTGGGCCGTGGCATATGCTTATCGCAGTGCTAGGTATTGCAGGGCAGCAGATAAAGGCAGAGGGGCAGGAAGATAAATCCGCAGACACCCTAGTTACTCAGGCTGCAGCCAAACCAGATAGGGAGCCTAAGCCAATGACAGTTGCTCCTGTCACGAGAAGAAAGCACAAAACCAAAACTGATCGCCCAGTGAGGGATGATGATGATGGAGGGGAAGGACCCTCAAAGTCAGCAACTGACTCAGAACCAGAAATCATTATTGAGTCCATTTCCCTGAAGGACCTTCATGGCCTAAGAAAGGATTACACCGGATGGTCTGATGAATCTATATTAAGTTGGTTAGTCTGTATTTGGGATGCTGCAGGCGATACTACAATTTTGGATGGCACTGAAGCAAGGCATTTGGGATCCCTGTCATGTGATCCGGCTATCGATCAAGAGATGGTAACGCCGTCTGACCCTCTCAGTCTCTGGATACGGCTCTTGATAAGTGTTAGTGAAAGATACCAGTGCCGAGACAATCTCCATTTGCAGCAAACCCCGTGGAAGACCATAGAACAAGCAAATCAACGCTTGAGAGAACTGGCGATGGTAGAGATTGCCTTCACACATGATCCAGTAAATGCAAATAGGAACCCAGACTTGATAAGAGTTACACCAGTGATGTGGCTAAGACTCATACGACTTGGGCCACCAGAATACACTTCTGCTTTAGCAGCGATGGAGCTGGAGGGGACCGTACATGAAATGTCGAAGAAGCTCCGAGCATATGAAGATGCCGTGCATGGCCCAAAATATGCAAGAATTTCAGCTGTGGAAACATGTCTGCAGAAAATGGAAAATGAGATGAAGGAGAATCACAAGTGGAAGATAAGATGGAGGAGAAACACAAGAAAACAGAAGATAAGATAAAGGGTAATCTTAAGGAACTCAAGGAGATTAAAGAGGACCTTTTCCAAATCTTGGCAGTACAGACCAGAGGTTCTGTTACCAGACGCAGACATTTCCCACCTAGAGAGACCCCCATGGTTATATTCTTAAGAGGATATAAGATGGCAGAAACAAGGCTGCAAGCTTGAGAAATGGTTAAATAGTTTTATTCACTAACACTACTAAGAATAGAAAGAATAATAATAATAAAAATATTAAGGCATAATATATAAATACCATTCTCCTCCCAATACATCCCAATCTTTCTCACTGATCACGCAAAAGACATAAAATATGGGATTCTGATCTTTTTGATTAAGAGTTCTTATTGCCACTTTATGGATGGGAAAAGAGTTCTTTCTGTCATGCCATGGGATCCTCCCCACGGAAGACAGCTCCCAATGGAGTGTCTTCAGCGTGATTCCAAACCTTCATGAAACACCACAGCCAGCCCAGATTTCAGCAGTGGTGAATTCTCTCTCCCACAACACACTTGCAGTTCGTGGGTCACAAGAAAAGTCCGATGGGGTTAAGCTTTTTAAGGACAAGTCATTCCAGCCTAAAGGTACAAGTAAAGTCTCTCTCTCTCATTCATAATCTCCAGAAACTGCAATTTCATGTGCTCACAACACAGTCTTCTTATTCTCAGGCTGTGTGAATTCCATATCCCCCCATGTTTGTATTTTGTGAATTACAGAGAAAAATAGTTTGGTTCTATTACAGTCTCACCATGGCTTACAGAAAGGGTCAGTCCCGGTAGTAAAATGGCTTCTCCTCTGGTATTTCCTGCTTCTCTTCCGTTAAGCTGTTGGTGGCCATATTTCATCCCCTCACGTGACTTGCTTTCCTTTCTCCCTGACTTGGAAGAGAAGTTAATATTTGCAGAGAATGCCTGCAGGAGAACTCATGGAGTTCACATTGGGTTAATACTCGCCTGTTCTCTCCCTCTTGGTCATACGGCTGTGTCTCTGGTTAGTATCAGCAAAAGGGAGGGGCAGTCTCTCCCCCCGAGCCATGCCGTTCGAGCTGGCAGCTCACAGCAGTTTACAGCAGTTTTATTATGGCAATTAACAAATAGCCACGGCATCAACTTCCACTCCTGAGTCCTTCTCTGATCCCACCTCGTCTATCTTCCGTGGGGAAGGAGGGAGGGAGGGGCAGTTCTCTCTCTCCCGCAGTCCCGGCTCTGACGGCTTGCTGGCTCAGCCCCTCCGTGGGCCAGATGGAAATGGGCTAGCCCTCTCTCGGGGCTAGATGGAGCAGGGCCAGCCCCCTCTGGGCCGGGCCAGGGGCCTGGTCCGGGGGACCCTGCTGCCATGGGTGCGGCAGGGGAACAAGAGGGAACGTATTTCCTTGGGTGGTTTTCTTAAACATATCTCCACAGAGGCGGTCCTGAATATCAAGTGGCTTAAACAACTGTCCATCACCTGTTTTAACCAATCAGATTTTCTCCACACTGGGTCAAACTACCACAAGGCGGCATGGACAACCCACTGCTACTCTGGCGCGACGAGTGTGTGAATTAAAGGAGAGCAAGACTCAAAAAGGAAGTTCCACCAGAAAGGAAACAGCACCAGTTACCCATAGCCGAACTGCCAGGTATGATAGAGGAGAAGATGACATGTCCAATCCCCCTGAAGGAACCTCAAAAATGTATGCAAAGGAAAAGAAGGATAACCAGGACTAGAGGGGCCCTGCCTCTAGCCGGGTAGAGGCTAGGGAAAATCACATTTTTTGGACTGTGTGGATTCGTTGGCCTGGCACATCAGAACCACGAAAATATGAAGCCTTGGTCAACACTGGTGCGCAGTGCACACTAATTCCATCACGATATGTGGGGGCAGAACGTGTGTCTACTGCTGGCGTGACAGGGGGATCACAGGATCTGACCTTGGTGGAAGCTGAGGTGAGCCTGACTGGAAGAGACTGGGAAAGACATCCCATTGTGACTGGCCCAGAGGCCTGTGCATTCTGGGCATAGACTTCCTCCGAAGTAGGTATTTCCAAGACCCAAAAGGACTCAGGTGGACGTTTGGGATAGCTGCTGTGGAGACAGAGGGCATTAAGCAATTGAACACTTTTCCTGGACTATCAGAGAATCCATCTGTAGTAGGCCTTCTAAAGGGGGAAGAACAACGAGTACCAATTGCCACTTCGACAGTGCATCGCCAACAATACCGAACAACCCGAGATGCTGTGATTCCCATCCACAAGATGATTCGTGAGCTGGACAGACAAGGGGTGATCAGCAAAACCAACTCACCCTTCAACAGTCCCATTTGACCTGTGTGCAAATCTGATGGGGAATGGAGATTGACTGTGGACTATCGTGCCTTGAATGAAGTGACTCCACCCTTGAGCACTGCTGTGCCAGACATGTTGGAGCTCCAGTAGGAGCTGGAGTCCAAGGCAGCAAAGTGGTATGCCACTACTGACATTGCCAATGCATTTTTCTCCATTCCTCTGGCAGCAGAGTGCAGGCCTCAGTTTGCCTTCACCTGGAGGGGCGTGCAATACACCTGGAACCGACTGCCCCAGGGGTGGAAGCACAGTCCTACCATCTGCCATGGGCTGATCCAGACTGCACTGGAAAAGGGTGATGCTCCAGAACATCTGCAGTACATCAACGACATCATTGTGTGGGGGAACATGGCAGCAGAACTGTTCGAGAAAAGAGAGAAAATCATCCAGATTCTCCTGGACACCGGTTTCGCCATCAAGAAGAGCAAAGTCAAGGGATCTGCTTGAGAGATCCAGTTCCTGGGAGTAAAGTGGCAAGACAGATGGCATTAGATTTCTATCAAGGTCATCAATAAGATCACAGCAATGTCTCTGCCATCCAACAAGAAGGAAATGCAAGCTTTCTTAGGTGCCATAGGCTTTTGGAGAATGAATATTCCTCAGTACAGTCAGATTGTAAGCCCTCTCTACTTGGTTACCCGCAAAAGGAGTGACTTCCATTGGGGCCCTGAACAGCAACAAGCCTTTGCCCAGATCAAGCAGGAAATCGCTCATGCAGTAGCCCTTGGCCCAGTCAGGACAGGACCAGAAGTGAAGAATGTGCTCTACTCTGTAGCCGGGAACAATAGTCTGTCCTGGAGCCTTTGGCAGAAGGTGCCTAGTGAGACTCAAGGCCAACCACTAGGATTCTGGAGCCGAAGCTACAGAGGGTCTGAAGCCGACTGCACTCCAACAGAGAAGGAAATCTTGGCAGCCTATGAAGGAGTCCAAGCTGCCTCAGAGGTAGTAGGCACTGAAGTACAACTCCTCCCAGAACCCCAACTACCGGTGCTGGGGTGGATGTTCAAAGCAAAGGTTCCCTCTACCCACCACGCCACAAATGCCACATGGAGCAAGTGGATTGCTCTCATCACACAGCGCGCCCGTATTGGAAAACTGAATCGCCCTGGGATCTTGGAAATAATCACAAATTGGCCCGAAGGTGAAAACTTTAGTCTCACTGATGAAGAGGAACAAGAACAGGTGGCATGTGCTGAGGAAGCTCCACCATACAACCAACTGCCAGCAGAAGAAACACGCTACGCTTTTTTCACTGACGGTTCCTGTCACATCGTAGGGATGAAACAAAAGTGGAAAGCAGCCATATGGAGCCCCACACGACAGGTTGCAAAAGCTACTGAGGAAGAAGGTGGATCGAGCAAACTTGCTGAACTCAAAGCCGTTCAGCTGGCCGTGGACATTGCTGAAAGAGAGAAGTGGCCAAAGCTCTACCTCTACCCTGATTCATGGATGGTAGACAATGCTCTGTGGGGTTGGCTGGAAAAGTGGAAAAAGGCTAATTGGCAGCATAGGGGAAAACCAATCTGGGCTGCTGAAGAGTGGAAAGACATCGCTGCCTGGGTAGAAAAGCTACCTGTGAAGATCCGCCATGTTGAT
Source organism: Amblyornis subalaris (assembly GCA_018881555.1). Lineage (NCBI taxonomy): Eukaryota > Metazoa > Chordata > Aves > Passeriformes > Ptilonorhynchidae > Amblyornis > Amblyornis subalaris. The sequence goes on along the minus strand of JACAXG010000326.1, from coordinate 199,887 downwards.
GCCCATGTCCCCAAGAGTAGGGCTAACGAGGAGCACCGAAACAACAAGCAGGTAGATCAGGCTGCAAAGATAGAGGTGTCAAAGATAGATTTAGATTGGGAACATAAAGGAGAGTTGTTCCTAGCTCGATGGGCCCATGATGCCTCCGGCCATCAAGGCAGAGATGCCACCTATAAGTGGGCATGAGACCGAGGGGTGGATCTAACCATGGATAGTATTTCTCAGGTTATCCATGATTGTGAGACGTGCACTGCGATCAAGCAGACCAAGCAGATAAAACCCCTGTGGTATGGTGGGCGGTGGTCCAAATACAAGTATGGGGAGGCCTGGCAGATCGATTACATGACACTGCCTCAAACATGCCAAGGTAAGCGTTATGTACTCACAATGGTAGAAGTCACCATGGGATGGTTGGAGACCTACCCTATGCCTCATGCTAGTGCCCAGAATACCATCCTGGGCCTGGAAAAGCAAGTCCTTTGGAGGCATGGTACCCCTGAGAGAATTGAGTCTGACAATGGGACTCATTTCAAGAACAGCCTTATAAACACCTGGGCTAGGGAACATGGCATTGAGTGGGTGTACCATATCCCTTACCATGCACCAGCAGCAGGCAAAGTGGAGCAGTGCAATGGATTGCTAAAAACCACCTTGAAGGCACTGGGTGGGGGATCTTTCAAAAATTGGGAGCAGCACTTAGCAAAGGCCACCTGGTTAGTTAACACTCGGGGTTCTACCAACCGAGCAGGCCCTGCCCAATCTGAATCTCTGCATACAGTAGATGGAGACAAGGTCCCAGTAGTACATGTTAGAGGACTGTTAGGAAAGACTGTTTGGATTACTTCTGCCTCGAGTACAGACAAACCCATCCGTGGGGTTGTCTTTACTCAAGGACCAGGTCATACATGGTGGGTAATGCAGAGAGATGGAACAACACATTGTGTGCAGCAGGGAGATCTAATGTTGGCTGAGAACTACGTGTGAATACCACTATTTGCTGAATGTCACTGCCATTATCTGCATATAGCTGTATATATGTGTGTGTATATATATATATATGTATGTATAACTGTGTGTGTGTAGAGTTAGATATATGTTAGTTTAGGCATTAAGTAGATGATATGGGATAAGGGGTGGAATGTCTTGGGGTGACTTTATGATGCTATATATCCCAATCGCCTGCTTAATGCAAAATATTAACTCTGTGTCTTTAAGCTGGCTCGAGAAGCCAGGCGCTGTGCTTTGATTTTCTTCTAGGGTATTTACATTCCTGGCTTTATTGCTAGCTGTTGTTGTGGTTCTCAGGAGAGAACTTTCGCCAGCGACTTTTCTGTAGCTGAAGGCAAAGGGAACACTTTTTTTACTTTTACTTTTTTTTTCCTGTGAGCTTTCGGCCCTGCTTTTGTTCACGCGAGGGATATTGGAGGGAGTTAAAACTTACTTTTGGCTTTTTTCCCTCCTCTACATTAGGCAAGGAAAGAAGACAGTTTTTTCTGGGACTGTGGTTTTTTTTTCTGTTCTTCCTTTGGAACTTTACAACAGAGAACTGAACTCCATTCTACATACCATCACCAGGAGGTCTACACCCTGGGCCCGGAGAGGGGCTACACTGTACACCAGCTTCAGAGAGACAGAGCAGAAAACTACCCCCAGGAAACAAAGGACTCTGAATTCATCCAGGTTGTCTTCACCACGAGAGGTTTATTATCTAACATTATTCATTTTTTGTTTTCTTCCCTTCCCCTGGTGCCTGCATGCACTCCCCCAGCAGCTGGTTTTGTTAAATAAACAGTTTTTTCCCTTTCCTCCAAGAAATTCTTAAGGTGGGGGGGAAGGGAGTTTTAGAATGCTATCTTTTGCAGAGGAAAGTCTTCGAGTCTTCCTCCTAAGTTTGTCCAAACCGTAACAAACATATTTGGTGCCCAGACGTGAGGGCTCGACCGAGACATTGAGATAAGGACCGAAAGAAAAACACTTCATGGGCAAAACAGGCTCAACTTAATGATACAAAGTGAATTTATTACTAACAATATCAGAGTAGGACAATGAGAAGTAAAATAAGCCCTTACAAACACTCTTTCCTCCCCCCAACCCCTCCCTCCTTCCCACCGATGGCACAGGGAGATGGGGTGGGGGTTTTGGTCAGTTAATCACCCAAGATTTTCTTTCTGCTGCTCAGGGAGAGGAGTCGTTTCCCTGCTGCACCGTGGGGTCCCTCCCACAGGAGACAGTTCTCCGTGAACTCCTCCAGCATGGGTCCAATCTCACGAACAGCAGTACTCCCAAAACTGCTGCAATGTGAATCCATCCCAGGGGCAGACAGTCCTCCCAAAACTGCTGTGGCATGGGTCACTCTGCCACGGGGTGCAGTGGCCCAAGGACAGCTGGCTCTAGAAGCCAGGTGCTGTGCTTTGATTTTCTTCAAGAATGTTTACATTCCTGGTTTTATCGCTAGCTGTGTTGTGGTTCTCAAGAGAGAACTCTCACCAGCTGCTTTTTCTATAGCTGAAGGCAAAGGTTTTTACTTTTTTACCTTTTTTTCCTGTGAGCTTTCGCCCTGCTTTTACTCAGCTGAGGGATATCAGAGGGAGTTGAAACTTACTTTTGGCTTTGTCCCTCCTCTGCCTGAGGCAAGGAAAGAAGACAGCTTTTTTCTGGGACCGTGGTTTTTTCCGTTCTTCCTTTGGAACTTTACAACAGACCATTGAACTCTGCGGCCTACCTACACCCTGGGTCTGGAGAGGGCCTACTCCGTATTCAAGCAGCTAGCTAGAGACAGAGCAGTAAACTACCCCCAGGAAACAAAAGACTGAATTTATCCAGGTTGTCTTCACCACGAGAGGTTTATTATCTAACATTATTATTTTTTTATTATTATTTTCCTTTCCTTTCCCCTGGTGCCTGCGTGCACGCCTTCCCCAGCAGCTGGTTTTGTTAAATAAACAGGTTTTTTTCACTTTCCTCCTAGAAATTCTTAAGGGGGGGGAATGGAGTTTTAGAATGCTATCTTTTGCAGAGGAGACTCTTCGGGTCTTCCTCCTAAGTTTGTCCAAACCTTGACAAGTGGCAAGCAGCATCTATGCTTCCCATGTGTTGTAGGTTTGAAGTTTGACAAATTAATTTTTCTCCCATCTAGCAGGGAGACATGTGGGGGTGGGGAGGGGTTGCCCAGGAACTAATAGGCTATACTTAAGAGAGAAAGAAGGTTGCCCGCACACCCACATTCCATAATAATCACCCAGCTAGAGAAACAAGAGCTGGGAGTTTTGGCCAGGGGGTTGTTCCCAGGGGCTGCAGCTTAACTTCGCGAGAGGTGAAAAGACTTCGAGACTTGGCTGGAGGGGGCGGAGGCCGGGCTCAGTCTCTTCTCAGCTCGGTGTTTGGTGAGGATGGTCCTGTGTGCAGCGAGTACCGGTTTGCTCCGAGAGCACTACTACACCATGTTGTCTCCGTGGGGGTCCTGCCGCGGCACAGGGTACAGTGCTGCACTGTAACCAGTCGCCGCCCGGAGCTGCTCGCCTCTGCCGTCTCTCTCCCCAGCCCATATTTCTGCTGCACATGGGTCGCCACCAGGGTCTGCTCATCTCTGCTGTTCCTGCCTTCTGCTGGCCACTCGGTGGGTGATACCAAGGTCCATTGCTCCCCAGTCAGACCTGCCTGCCTGTGCTGCTTGCTGCCCGCTGCCGAGGTTGGTGCTGAGACAGACTGCTGTCCCGTGGGTTTGCAAAGGGAGCGAACTCCCCTCTCCCTCTCCCTCTCGCCCGAGCTGCCATTGCCACGTGGAGAGGACGCCTCGCTCGCGCCACAGTGCCCCCTGCAGCCGTGGGGGAGTCACCACAGCCTCTCTGCCTCAACAGAAATTGCCCAACGAGTAAGAAAAGACTCTTACTGGGTTTGTCTGTTATCTTATTGTTGCCATTTATCTATCTTTTTATATATATATATAGATATATAATCCTAGTAAATGACTTATTCTTTTTCCCACATCTTTGCCTGAAATCCCTGTAATTTCAAGGGTATAATAATTTGGAGGGAGGGGAGTCATCCTTTCTATCCAAGGAAGGTTTCCCACCTTCCTTGACAGACACCTGTCTTTCAAACCAGGACACCATGTCAACTGATCTTGCTTCCACTGGGAGTCCACAGATTTATTGCCAATCAAAATCATAGCAGGATGAGAAGTAAAACAAAACTTAAAAACACCTTCTTCCCACCCCTCCCTCCTTCCCAGGCTCTACCTCTTTCCCCTCAGCAGTGCAGGGAAACGGGGAATGGGGGTTACAGTCAATTCATCACATTGCTTTTGCTACTGCTTCCTCCTCAGGTAAAGGAGTCCTTCCCCTGTTCCATCATAGGGTCCCTCCTATGGGAGACGGTCCTCCACGGGGTCCCTTTCCACAGGGTGCAGTCCTTCAGGAACAGGCTTCTCCAGCGTGGGTCCCCCATGGGATCACAAGTCCTACCAGGAAACCTGCTCTGTGTCGACTCCTCTCTCCATGGGTCCACACGTCCCTGCCAGGAGTCTGCTCCAGCATAGGCTTCCGACAGGGTCACATACTTCTTTTTGGGCATCCACCTGCTCCAGCGTGGTTCTCCTCCACAGGGTACAGGCGGATCTCTGCTCCACCATTGACCTCCATGGGCTGCAGGGGCACAGCTGCTTCACCATGGTCTTCACAACAGGCTGCAGGGGAATCAGCTTCAGTGACTGAAGCACCTCCTCTTCCTCCTTCTCCACTGACCTTGGTGTCTGCAGAGTTGTTCCTCTCACATATTCTCCCTCCTCTGGCTGCAATTACATCTGTACAATAACTTTTTTTTTCCTTCTTAAATATGTTACCCCAGAGGCATTACTACTGTTTCTGATTTGCTTGGCCTTGGCCAGTGGCAGGTCTATCTTGGAGCCGGCGGGCATTGGCTCTGTCAGACATGGGGGAAGTTTCTAGCAGCTTCTCACGGAAGCCACTCCTGTATCTTCCCCCCCCGCTATCAAAACCTGGCCACACAAACCTAATACACTATGCAATGAAGGTAAAGTCTGTAAAAGAGAAATTAGATATTCTTTTAGATCTGCCTGTCCCTTTACACACATCTGATCTCCTTGCCCAGTTAAAAGGTTATACTGGTAGGCCTTCCCACATATTATTTCAAAAGTGCTCACTCCTTTTACTCTGGGGGTAATACGAATTTTCATAAGAGCCAAACGTAATGCCTCCACCCATTTCAACTGAGCCTCTTGGCATAACATTGATATTTGCCTCTATTTTCTGATTCATTCTTTCTACCTTTCCGCTAGACTGGTGTTCTCCATGGGGTGTGTAATTCCCAATTAATCTGTAAAAACTTAGATGCTTCCTGCACTTTCTCCTACAAAGTGGAGTCCATTACCTAAAGAAATTCCTTCTGGTATATCAAATCTGGGTATTATTTCTTTTAACAAAACCTTAATTACTTCTCAACCCATTGTTGGTATGAGAGGGGAAAGCCTCCAGCCAACCAGAAAAAGTATCTACTAATACTAATAAATCTTTGTATTGATTGCATCTTGGTAATTCTGTAAAATCTATTTGCCAATGTTCCCCAGGTATTATTCCTCACTTTACACCTTCCCCCTGTATTTTATTTTCTATTTTTGGATTATTAGCACAGAAACTTACACATTTTTTAGCTACTATGTCTGCAAAACTTTGCATCTTGGGGCAAAGAAATTCTTCTTTGCTAAAAGCAACAATGCATCTGCTCCTACATGTGTCTCTTGATGCATCCTTTTGAGTAGGGTTTCCATCATCATCTCAGGGAGCAATAGCTGCTTTTCATGTGTTTCCTGTCATCCTTCTTTATTTTTAGTACAGTCCAACTGTTCTGCTAATTGGTCCTCTTATTTTACATAATTTTGGGGAGATAAATCTATACAGGGTTTTGGAATCAACACTCCTTCAAAACTCAGTTTCTTCAGTGCAGCCTCTTTTGCTGTTTGATCTGCTCTTTGTTTTCGCTTTATAATGTCGGTATTCCCTTTCTGGTGTGCTTTGCAATGTATTATTGTGATTTTCTTTGGTTGAAAAACTGCTTGCAGTAGCTTCATAATTTCAGTTCTATATTTCACTGGGCTCCCCTGTGAGTTCAAAAGTCCTCATTCTTTCCAAATTGCTCCATGTGCATGGACTACATGTTTTGCCAGTGGGCAGGGTCAGCACCAAAGACAGACACCAACTTAAGGAATAAGTATAATTTACTATAATGCAAAACTGCAAAGAATCTCAAAAGGATAAGCTAAGCAATGCACCTAATCATTACTACAAAAGATTGCCTATAGTGATTAAGAAAGATACATCACCAGTTACCCTAATACTTCACCGTCATCCAGATCGGCACATCAACTGGGGAAGCTGTCACAGCGAAGGACTGGAGAACCATGCCTGGTAACTGGGAAATCCTGTAGGTGCATCCACCTACAGGCAACAAGGCTTCCAAATTCGCTGTGAGAGAGCCCAGCTTTATATGTTGTTGAATAAACAAGCTACCATAACTTCTATTGCAGAAACATCTAGTTTCATCCTCCTCTTGGGTTCCTCCCAAACCCTGGCCAGGGCTCAAGGAGGAACCAAGGGAGTTGTCTTTGATCCTACAGCCTCAAACAAGGTCAGATGTCTGATTTCATGGCCTTGTCTGGTTTCTAAATATGGAAAGGTAAATACATGTTTTGCCAATGAATGAATACATATATCATATTGCTAATAAACTTCGTTAATGAGTGGATACAAATATAACTTTTGGTTGGAAGGTTCATCTAGAGGTCAACTTTGGCTCAAGGCCTGTTGTTCAGGTCTCAGTCAGGGCTTGTTCAGGCCTTAGTACTTCAATGTCAAAGGCATATTTTGAGTCAGTATATATATTGATTTTCTTTCCTTGGCTCAGTTCCAGGGCCCGAGTGAGAGCTACCAATTTGGCTTTCTGGGCAGAGGTTCACTTTCACTCTGCAATAGCTACCACCATGTAATCAGATTTCCATTGTCCATTTAACATGTAATTGCTCCCATCAGAAAATAGCTCAATCTCTGCCTCGGGGAGCGGCTTTTCTCGGATATCCAGCCTACTGGGATAAACTTTTTTAATAGCTATCAAACAGTCATGATGCAGTTCTCCTGTCTCTGAGACCGGAAGCAACGTGTCTGAGTTAAGAATGGAGGTTTAAGAGAGGGTCACATCATCTTGTTCTAACAACACTGCTTGATATTGAGCTAACGGACTTGGGAACTTCCAATAATGTCCCTTATTCTTGAGAAGTGGGATTACAGCACGGGTGTCTCCGTTTTGAGACAAATTTAGAAGAGAGACCCCTTGGACTGAGTCTTTCTCTGAAAAGGGTTCCAAAAAAACCCCCTTTGCCCCAATAGGAAATGAATACCAATAGACAAAAGTGAAAAAAAAATAAATTAAACAGTTTATTAACAAACAATATCTGCCCACCAGGCAAGGGAAAACAAAAGATAAATACCTGTTAAGCACTAAATTGTCGGAACCCACTTCCCACACACGCGCACACAGAAACAAGCCCCCCAAAAAAGTGTCCAGAGTGTGAAGGCAGTGTAGGAGGAATGCTCCTCTTCCAACGTGTGGTCCAAAGATGGCGGCCTTCCACATGGAGGGGTAGCAGACCCCCCGCCCCCACGGAGCAGTCCTGCAGCAGAGAAAAACTTCCAGTGGCTACCTGGTGTTGATTTTCTCCCTCCCAAGGGCAATTACAGCAGACGAAAACAAAAACAGCTGGGTTGGAGCTCTCCAGTGTGCCTTCTCTCCCCGGCTCGGCTTCCCAGGGCTTGGGACTGGGCGCAGTCGTTCCCCTCTTGGCAATCTCTCTCCCACCAGTTCTGGAGAAGCGATCTGTTCAGTCCAGTTCCCAGCAGTCAAAGAAAACACTGCTCCAGCTTCTTCTATCGAGACAAAAAAGGAAAAAAAAAGTGTTCTGTCTGGGCCGAAACCCAAGCCAGCCGAGCAGAGAAAACCACGTGGCTCAGCGCCATGGAAGAAAAAATCACGCAGCAGAGCAGGACTTGGTGGGGGGCCGCCCTGGACCGACTCTCGGGCAGCAGCTGCCACGGCAGAGCACAGCAGGGCACAGCAGGGCAGCAGGTCTGGCAAAACACCAAACAGCTCTGCTCTCTCCCTCTCCCGACGCAGCTCCGACAACTCTGATCTCCGGAACCGGAAGAAGAGGCGGGCTTCCTGCCTCCCAAACTGGAAAAGAGGGAGCAACCTCCCAGCCACATTTCCGAATCTGGAACTGGAAGAAAAGGGATGAGGCTTCCTGCCTCCCCATCCGGAAGAGAGAGGGAGCCTCTTCCCAGCCTTCCCCAAATCCAGAAGAGGGCACCTGACATCCCGGTCCCCCACATCGGAAGAGAGTAAGCACCATTTCAGTCCCCCCAAACCCGGAATTATCTTGGCCAGGATCATGTGATACTCCCAAGCCAGGAAAGGGGGAAAAAGGGTATGCAGAAGGAGAAACAATAACAATTTTTTGGGCATAAGCAGAGGATCATGGAATAAATTATCATAATAGATCACTCCAGGACATTGGGGTATGTGCACAGTAAGGATTTGGCCTAATGTCAGTTTTCGAGATTCTTCAATCAGGACTTCAGCTGCAGCTACTGCTCTCAAACAAGCACTTCATCCTATTGTTTGGAGAAGTACCTACTTGTCGCTGTCGAGACGAACACGACACATACAGACCCATAAGGTGGTTAAGGCAAAATGGAAAGATGTTTATTTGAAAGTGATCACTTCTTTTATAGACTCTTAAAATGTTATGGTTCATGTTACATATCCATTGGCTACTAAATCACTACAATAGACTCATTGGCTATATTAACTACAATATACTATTATTGGCCACTCATAGCGTCAGTGTGCAAGCATTCAGAAAAACACCAGGTGCAGGCTTATTGTTGAATTCTTTCCCTATTGTTTACATTTCTAGCTCTTGTTTCTCATGGGTACAAGTGTATTGCACTAAGATCTATGTCAGAACTAGCTAGGCTGACAGACCTGCTATGCATTCCCACACCTACTGGTCTTTTCCAGCTACCTAATTTCTGTGTGAGCCCTCCCAATGCCACCTGTTGTCTCTCATGTACATACAATTGGAACGGTTTCTGTAAGTCAGGGAGTCCCAATGTGGGGGCATCCGTGAACTTTTTCTTGATCTCATCAAAGGCTTTTCAGCATTCTGGAGTCCATTCTAATATTGTTTCTGGTCCTTTTGTAGCAGTATATAAAGCTTTGGCTATTAAGCCAAAATTTGGAATCCATAGCTGACACCATCCAGCCATCCCTAGAAACCCTCGCAACTTTCTCTTAGAGGTAGGAGCAGCAATCCTACATATTGCTTCTTTCCTGTCAGAACCCAGTGCTCTCTGTCCTTTTGTTATTTCAAAGCAACAAGTTGACTCTGTTCATCCACAGGTATACAAAAGAAGGCATCTTTCAAATCTAACGCTAAAATACATATTAGTCTCTGGTATTGAGGCAAGAAGGGTATAGGGATTTAGGACTACTGGATGGACATCAGCTATCCGGGCATTAACTTCCCATAAATCTTCCACTAGTCTATATTCTAATGATTTAGGCTTTTTCACTGGGAGGATTGGAGTGTTAAATTCTGATTGGCATTTCCTTAATAACCTGAACTCTAAGAAAGAGTTTATTGATGGTTCCAATCCTTGTCGGGCCTCTAATTTTATAGGGTATGTTTTTTTCCTTACTGGTCAGACTCAGTTTCAGTTCAATTTTTAACAGACTCATGATTCCCGATGCCCAAACCAATGGTATAACTGCATCTACAACTTCATTGCGGATTTCCTCTTCTGCAGGTTTTTCCTTGGTAAGTAGGCAGATCTGCACTTTCCATGCATTTTCTAGAGGAATATGCAACTGGACAGAGTCATCAGAAAAAGTCAATTGGGCATTTAACTTGCATAGCAAATCCCGTTCAAGCAATGGTAAAGGACAGTCTGGCATTTACAGAAAATGATTTCTTAATTTTGTGTTTCAAGTTGTGAATTCCATTGGTTGCGAAGAGTCTGAGGGATTTCCTCCCTGTCACACCAACAACGTGTTTTTTTTTTGCTTAAAGGTCCCTTACAGCTGGTAACTACAGAATGAGTTGCTCTAGTATCCACTAGAAAAACCTATTGTTTAATTCCCCAGCTTAATTAGAATGAGAGGGTCAGCTGCAGAAATAAGAGATGCCTCTGGTCCCCTTCAATTCAGCCTAATTTCTGCCATAATTCATGTCTCTTAATTCTCCCTTTTCTTCATTTATGAGTTGGGAGCAATCCTTTTTCCAGTGCCCTTCCTGTCGTAGTAAAACCCCAGCCAGCAGCCAAGCACAAACAACTGCTTGCTCCCTCCTCCACCAGCAGGATCAGGGAGAGAATCGGAAGGGTAAAAGCCAGAAAACTGGTAGGTTGAGATAAAGACAGTTTAATAGGAAAAGCAAAAGCCACACTCACAAGCAAAGCAAAATAAGGAATTCATTCACTCCTTGCCATGGACAGGCAGGTGTTCAGCCATCTCCAGGAGAGCGGGGCCCCATCATGTGTAATGGCTACTTGGGAAGACAAATGGCATCACTCCAAACATCTCTCCCTTCCTTCTTCTCCTCACTTTATATACTAAGCATGCTGTCATATGGTATGGAATATTGTTGTGGATAAGTAAAACCTTACAAAATGAAGGCCTTGTTACTCTTGTAAAATCATGGCTCACTCCTGTTACTTCGGCTAAGTAGAAAAGGACTCTGGGAATGACTCAGCTGAATTAGAGGTAGAAAAACAAGTTATATAACCATCGCGTGTTCACATCGTTGTTTATGGTGGTTGGTTGAACTATATTGTTGTATTTCAAAGGTATGCAACTGATAAAGGCCTAACTGTTTAAAAAGGCCTGGTTTTTGCAATAAACGGATTTCCTTTTGCACCCGCCAGGAGGGTCTGTGTCGCTCTGCTTCCCTACAATTGGCATATGAATGACGGGATATCAGATCGCAGTAAAGAAGCGGATTGCAACCAGCAACGAAGCCCTGCGGATCCAGAACAACGGGATATCAGATTGCAATGAAGAGATGCACTGCAACTCAGCCAGGTAGTCCTTATAACCCTGGACCCCTAGACTGCAAGCAGGAAGCAGAGCTCAGACCCTGCTACAACAACAGGGGACTTTATTTGTGAACCACAACCCTACAGAGAGCAAAATGCCAACACAGCCTATAAGGTTAGGTCAGTGGTATTCGCTGGATGAAGAACCATGGGACTGTGAGTATCCTGGGCCCAGGGGGGGCGTCCCAGTAGCGTCGGTGCACCTTAAGGATATTGCACCACATTCTCCACATTGGAGCAACTTTTATCACGGGTTAAAGAACCCTGTAATGTTTCCTAAATGAGAGATGCTTTGATATTAAAAGCCCTGTGTGTAGCTGCAGTAGGGACTGCTGGAAAGGCTACTGATAATGAACCCAGGCACGGATCCATGGACTGGATCCAGGGACAGGGATCAATCCTCAACTTAGAGAAACGGACTCAAAACGCACGCGATGTTGTGGGCACTAGCGATGCCCCCCCCAGAGCACGGCGCTCCCCTCAGCCCCCACACAGCGGCTGCTCTGCAGGGTACTTCGCCTGCCACGGCTTCTCCCCCTCAAGCGGCTTCTCTGCTGCCAGCTCCCCCCTCAGTGCGTCCTTTGCTGCCTGCCCCCCCAGCGCCAGCCCCCCCTGCAGCTGCTCCACTGGCGGCGGCCCCCTTGGCCCCCGCGGCCCCCTCAGCCCCTCTAGGCCCCCCGGCCCAGCTGGCCCCCCCGGCCCCCGCTCGCCTAGAGGCGGTTTGCGGCATACCAGGCAACTGTGGTCAGGCCACCCCCTGAGGAGATGCTGCCTTTTGATAGCTACCCTGACTCCGACCCTGGACCCATAAATCACAGGCAGACGACACATTTATACCCTACAAGGAATAATGATGCTATGGCACCTTGCTGCCAGAAATGCCAAGAGTCTGCATTAAAACACAGAGATATCTTGGTTATTACTGCATGCCCAGTTGTTTATGAACAAGGTTGGCAAATTGCTTACAGAGACTTAGAGTACACTGCTGTCAGAGACCTGCAGAGATTGGTACGAGAGAGTGGTGTGTCTTCCCATCATGTTACAGCTTACTTGGAGTCCATAAATGCTACCTATGTTCTTACACCTAGTGATTGGAAAAACCTAATGAAAATGATATTAACCATGACACAGTACACGGTTTGGCTCTCAGATTACCATGAGTCGTGCATGGATCAGGCCGCAGCTTTGCGGCAAAGTCAACCTCCTGTCCTTGTCATTCAGTTAACAGGTGACGGTGAGTACTCAAACGCCAGAATGCAGACGGGCTATCCTCACGATATTTATGACATCATTACTCGGATCTCTGTTAAAAATAACTGTATTTTCAGTGAGCTGTGGATTTTGACAGGACTGTTTATTGGAGAGATTCGGGGTTACCTCTGTGTGAATGTGGCATGTTTCTGCATGCAGATGGCATTATGTGATTCCTTGCTTTAGCGCTGCTTGGCAGGGTCTGAATTCTTCAGCGGAGGTGCTGGTGCGTTGCATGATTGGTAGGACTTGTCGTGTGGGATGCGTGCTGCCTTTTCAAGAATTTTGATTTGGAGGTCTGATTGGACTGAATTAATACTGATTCTTTGCTGTTATAATGATGTTAGCTGTTACCACGAATAATAGAAACTTGTATACCTGGAAAAATATTTGCAAACCCAGTACCCTCAGAACATCATTTATCACTATGTGGATAACATTTTAGTTTGCAGATAGGAAGATTCATGTTTGTAAGATATTGTGGCCCCTTGGAAAATTCAGTAGATCCCTCCTTGGAAATATTTAGGGTGGATATTAATGGAACAAAATGCGAACCACAGTAATTAACTTTAAAGCCTGATGTCATAGCATTGCATGATGTACGAGAGTTACTGGGAGCACTCAGCTAGGTGAGGCCCATGGTAGGCTTAGCCACTCATCGATCAAAGCATTTCTTTGCTCCCTTCCCCATTAATGTTATCTGCAGAAGCTATTCGAGGTTTATATATAATTAGCTCGACTCTCCACTGTAAAGGCAGGCAGAATTGTGCTAGCTTTATCTGTTCGCTTGTTTCTTACCCCACAGCTTTAATAAGGTAATTTTATTGTGATTCTTTCTTAACAAAGACACATGTGACAGCATTTCAAATAGATACAGCTATTTAGCGATTCAAGTGAAGTTATTCTTCCTTGCCACTTTTGAATTGAAATTGAAATTGATATCAAAACAGTTTAAGTACATTGATGGACCACAAGTGGAGTAAACATTAACACACTTCTTTAGAATCATCTGAAACCATGACTTTGTAGTTGTTTATATATATGTGTCAGTCTTATGATGCCAAAGAGATTTTTGCTTTTATGCTTTTTATTTAGTAGTATTTTTGCTTTCATACTTTTATATATTAGTAGCCCTGTAATCCTGTAGCCCTGTAGCCTTTACCCTATAACCTTGTAAATTCCTAGCTAGCAAATTCCATATCCCATAGTCAAAATAGGATTCCTGTCACCTTATCACCACTAGTGTTCTGGAGACCAGGGACATTTCTCCATCCCATGTATCCTAAAGGCCAAAACAACAGTAGAACTAGCAGTGTTAGGGGGCTTCGGTGGGAGGCTGAGCCAAAGGGGGGAATGACCTCATTAACTGTATTTCTAATTGGGAGATTTTGGTCAACTATGTTAATTCGCTGAAACCATATAATAGTAGAAGCCTGAGCACGCGGACACACACACACCTGTTTTACCCTTTTTACCTTTTACAACTTACACTTGCTTGTGCCGCCGCAGGAATTTGGGCCCTCCTGCACATGTGGCTGATCCTGGGAGTACCCTGGGAAAGGTTTTGCTTCCTCTGTACCTCAAAATAAATTTTTTACTTTTTCATACCCTCTTATCCGGCCTCAGCCTCTGCGTTTCAAACAAATAAGGCATCAGTTTTCTGGCGCCCAATGTGGGGCGCGAGATTCCCCGAAAAATTCCCCAAAACGGATTTTTTGAATTGTTTTTAAGAAGTTTTTCCTTTGCCAGTGAAAAGAAGTCATGTGACCAAGAGAGACCAAACCACCGTTCGAGAACATGAGGGAATCCAAGAACCACCAGAGTAAGAAAGGGAGGTAATAACACCAGGAGAAAGCAATATTGTTAGTTGTTAACGTTTGTTTGGTTAAGAGATCTCTTGTTTGATTCAGTGGTGTTTAGAGAAGGGAATTGGTAATTTAGTGTAAGTTTTGTTTGTTTTGTTTGTTCACTCGTACACCCCTATCTCTAACACAGGTTTGGTATGATCCTTTGGTGGGAGGGGAAGACTGTGTTTTGCCCCTCTGACCACAAACCAATGGTGGCGCAGAGCCAGCGCTGCCTTCTGGGAACCAGGGAGACGTGAGTTCTAGTCCCAGTCTCTCCCTAGTTAAAAAGGCTGCGATTCTTTCTCGGTTTTGTGTTTTCTCTCTGCCTTTTCACCTAATACAGCCTTTTTTTGTCCAATCCCAGTGCTGGATGCTGGCTTGGGACTGTATTCTTGATTCCTATTGGCCTGTTCTGTCTCCACAGCTTTTAGCTTGTAAAAATGGGAAATATAGACTCTATTTTCTCAAGTGGGAGTGTAGATATCCCCAAAAATTCTCCCCTAGATCTGATTTTGAAGCACTGGACCAATTTAACCGGGAAACTAATGCCTCTCATAAAAACAGAGATTATAAAATTGTGTACTACGGCTTGGCCTTTATATACCTTACTGAATGGAGAGACTTGGCCTCAGTTTGGGATGCTGGATGATAGACTAATATTAAAATTACCATCACGACTTCGTTTAGAGGAAAGATGGGATGAGCTGAGATATGTTGAACCTTTCTTGCTACTTTCCACATGCCCCCAGATCCAGAATTCGTAAAAACAGTGTATACTGACTTTAAAAGGGAAAGGTAGAAAAGATGAAAAGAAAGAGGTGACCATTAAAACAAAGTATGAGTTACTGGAGATAGATCAGCTAGCCCCCGCCATGAGGGACGGACAGGGAAGGGGGGGGACCCCTTCCTCCTCCCAGTCCCCCCCCTCCTTCCCCTTCTCCACCCAAGTCATCTGCCCAACCACCTCCGTTCTCTTCCCCAGAACAGCCGAGTGGGGGAGGGACAGAAACCACCTCCCTGCTGTCTTCCCCACTGGTGAAAATAGAAAAAGAGCAAGAAGATCCACTCACTTGGCCCACCCCTCCCCCACAGTTAGCTCAGCTACTCATTCCAACAGGATTGGGGAATGGGGGAAAACGGCCCGTAGGCTGGCCCTTTTGGCCAGGGATGTGCCAGCCACTAATCCCAACCCCTGCGCCAAACCACACCTCAGTCTCGCTGCTGGGGTGGCACCGGGGAGTGGAGAGAAGCTGACTTCAGCCCACCCCTCAGGGGAGGAGCTGCAGCCCACGGCTCCGCCTTGGGAAAGTGATGAAGCTGGCCTGTCCCACAGAAGGAACGTGTTGTAAGGTATTTGGGCCCTGAAGTGTGCCTCAGCCAAACCATCTTTAGTTATTCTTATCAGAGCCCTCAGGAATTCATCAAGGTTACTGAAATGTAAACTGTGCTAAATTGAGAAAAGAAAAGCTGAAGAACAGAATACCAAGACAGCAAGAAATAGATAGACTGTGCCGCACTGGACGAGAACCAATCATATTTTCTGGAAGGTGCATGCAGAGCGCATGGACAAGATAGAGGGACCAATCAAATAATGCGTGATCGAGTGTACAGTAGTTGTAAAATATATAAGTAGAGTGTTATGTAAACAATAAAGGTCTTCTGCGAAATCATAGTGATTCATTGTCCAGAAGTCCTGAGCTCCCACATGCTGGTGACCCCAACGTGATAACACGCTGCGATAATCAAGCAAACTGGGCCCTTTGGATTCTGAAGGGGGTTCTGCAGAGTGAAAAGGCGGGAGGCCCCGGTCGGAGCCTGCCGCGGCTGGACCGTGGCGGGGGGAGTCGGAGGACGGCTCCATCAGAGTCCAGGAGCAGAAGAAAGCTCCTGGGAAAAGAGCTCCGGAAAAAGTACGCTGCAGCGGGTACACCCGAACAGGTGAGCGACTGGGGGCTGAAGGATGGGGAAGGGACTGTCGAAAGAAGAACAGGACACCTTCAGGGTCCTCCAGCGTATTCTCTCCGAGAGAGAAATTAAGTATGACCTGGAGGTCTTGAAAAGACTGTTAAGATGGGGTCGGGAGAGAGGATTTTTTGCCACCCTCAGGAGTGTTGTCAGTGCCTTAGAATGGGAGAGGCTGGGAGTAGCTCTCTGGGCTGCTGTAAGTGATGGATTGATAGAAACTAAGGGACTTAGCACGGTATGGAAGATAATAATAATGGTGCTAAGGCAAATGGAAGCCAAAAAAACAGCTGCGGCAGGGGCAACGGCCTGTCTAGAGCCAGGCGGCCCTGCAGCTGCCTTTCTGACATATGCATGCGAATTCTTTGGGGGAGCAGACCCAGTTATACCGTCCCTACCTTCTGCACCCCCGGCGACGGAGTTACAAGCTCCGCAGCCCGCACCAGAACCAGAGAAAATGGAAGTGGATGAGCCACCCCCCCTAGCCGTCAGGATTACCTACGGGATGTCCCACGGTTTCCCCTGAAGAGTTAACAATAACTCTAGGAGGGCGCATGTATCCCCCACTGCCCCCCTCGCCGCCTGACTCACCGCGGCTTAGCCAGACCGAGGATCGCAAGGCCTGGCTCCCCGGGGGGGGAGGCCCCGATGGGAGGTCCATCCGCCCTGTGACTCCTGATGAGGAAACAGCTTGGCGAACAGAGAAGGGGGGAAAACAGCAGGAGCGAGAAGGGGAAGAAGGGAAATTTCAGCCGGGGCAAAAGTTAGACCAGAATCGGGGAATGCGACGATTGACTGATCCCCCGGCTCAAGGCCCGGAGCGGAAAAAAGAAAGTCCTGACCGCGGATCCCCGAGCCACCCTGTGCCCGATAATCCCACTCAGTGATGGTAAGGGATTATACGGGAAGCCCTGATCGAGGGTGAGTTTATTCCACAAGCGTTCCTGGTAATCGCTACCCCCGGTAACCCAAATCAACACCAGTGGGTGGGGCTGGATTGGAAGCTCATCCGAGAAGGGCAAAAAGCTGTGATGCAGTATGGATTAACTAATTCGTAGGTGCAAACCTTGCTGGACCACATTTTTACTAGTAGTTTAATGGCTCCGTTTGATTGTAGAAAGCTGGCAGAAATCTTTTTAAAACCCACACAGAGACTGCTATGGCAAGCGGACTGGGAAAGGCATGTAGATGCTGCCGTAGTTGGAAATCTTGAACTCCCTGAAGGAGACTCTCAGCAGTTCACCACCCCAGACATGATGCTGGGGAAAGGGCCTTTTACTGACCCGCAAACTCAGACACGTTTACATACAGCAATTTTGCAGCAGTCTCAGCAGCTAGCTCGGGAGGCATTCCGTGCCGTCCCAGACATGGGACTTCCGTCACCATCCTATACAACCGTTAAGCAAGAGGCACAGGAGACTTTCATGAGTTTCATAGATCACCTTAAAGGTGCACTTGATTGAGTTCCAAGAATGCCTCCAGATGTAAAAACTGCCTTAGGAATGCAATTGGCTGTGGAGAATGCTAACCCTACCTGTAAGATGATCTTGCAAAACTTGCCTCGAACTGCCACTCTGGTGGGCATGGTTGAGGCTTACTCCAGGGTTGGAACTCCAGACGAAAAAGCCAGTTACCTAGCAGAGGCACTAGCAGTTACCCTTAAACCCCTGGTCCAACAAAGAAAAGGTGATTCTAGCCAGAAGTGCTTCAGCTGTGGTAAGCCTGGCCATTTAAAAAACGTGCTGCCGAGCAAAAGCTGCAAAGAAAAGTCAGACAACAGTGACATCTACTGGTTTCTCAGGAAACTGCGATAGATGTGATAAATTTGGACACGAGCCAGCAAATGCAGATCGAAATACAAGAAAGATGGAATGCCATTGGGAAACGAGGGATGGAGCACAAAAGAGGGATGCGCAATGACACAAATGTCCCCCCCGCAACCAGGCGGCTGCCTAGATATCCTCAACTCAGCAACAGCAGGAAAAGCTGGAGTGGACTTGGCAACAGCAATAGAAATAACCCTACTAAATAATGATGTACAGGTCATTCCATCTACGGTGAACGGGCCTTTAGGGTATGGGCTTAGTGCCCTCCTGATAGGGAGATCATCCACATCAAAGCAAGGTGTTTTTGTCCTGCCTGGGTTAATTGATGCAGATTACTTGGGCAATATTGAGATAATGATACAAACATTGAGACCACCTATCCACATTCCAAAAGGTACCCGATTAGCCCAGTTAGTTCCTTTTAAAGCCCGAGTCCCTAGACAAGAGGTCATGCAAAGGGGGGATGAGGGTTTTGGGTCAACGGGAACCCCTGAGGTAATGTTCACATTACCATTATTGAGAGATAAACCAATTAAACCGATTAGTTTTTAATACCCCGATGGAGGAACCCTGTAGACAACAGCCACATTGCTGGACATGAGGTCAGATGTCACCATTGTTCCCTTATTTACATGGCCTGCAACATAGCCTCTGAATACTCTAGAAACACCAGTTATGGGGGTGGAGGGCGTGCGAATGACTCGAGTTAGTAAAACCCTCTTAACAGTGTGGCTTGAGGAAGAAGCACGTTTGTGCCCAGGTGAAACCCTACGTAATGAATACAACAATCTGGCTGTTGGGACAGGATGCACTGAGCCAGATGAGTTTCTGTCTCACCAATGAGGGTTTTTAGTGGCGGCCATTGAAGGGCGGCCAATCCTAAAATAGAAATGGTTAACAGAAACACCAATATGGATTGATCAATGTCCGCTGTCTAAAGAAAAGCTCGCCCTTGTTAATGAATTAGTTGAAAATCAATTGAAAAGGGGGCATATCATTCCTTCTACAAGTCCCTAGAACAGGCCCATTTTTGCAATCCCTAAGAAGTCTGGGAAGTGGAGATTATTACATAACCTTCGAGCCATTAATTCTGTGATGCAGGAAATGAGACCCCTGCAGGCTGGTCTGCCCTCGCCATCCATGTTACCTGTCAATTGGCAACTGTTAGTTATCGATTTGAAAGATTGCTTTTTTACAATCCCTCTACACAAGGATGATAGCCTTCTCAGTGCCATCCATTAACAAGGCAGAGCCAGCAAAGAGGTATCAATGGGTTGTGTTGCCACAAGGGATGCATAATTCTCCCATGATGTGCCAACTGTATGTTGCCTGGGCGCTAGCCCCATTGAGAAAACGGTATCTACAGTATCTTATCTATCATTACATGGATGATATTCTGATAGCAGGGGAACATATAGACATAGCAGACCTGCTACCTGCCTTACAGCAACAATTGGGGGAGGCAGGCCTTCAAATTGCCCCTGAAAAAGTCCAACAACAGGCCCCATGGAAATATCTGGGAATGCTTATCACTGAAGCCCAAATTCGACCCCAGGAATTAACAATTTGTACGGAAATTTGGACTTTGTCAGATGCTCAAAAATTAGTTGGGGACGTACAGTGGATTCGTAGTACCTGTGGCATAACTAATGAAGGTCTTGAGCCCCTAATGCCATTATTGAAAAGGGGAGGTCAGGCCAATTTTCTGTGCAAGCTGACTGAAAAACAACAGAAAGCTCTTACTCAAATTGCTGCTAAATTGGGTAATTCCTTTGCAGATAGTTGGTCTCCTACTTTGCCATTGTCCGTGGCTGTGTTGAATAAAGAAAAACGTGATGGCTATAGTGATGCAGTGGGATGGCCAGGCTAAACAGCCATTAAAGATCGTAGAGTGGGTGTTTTTACCATTCAATTTGGGTAAATCTGTGACTACGCGAATGGAGGCTATAGCCAAAATTGTAGTTAAGGCACGGAAACAAACATTGGAAATTGCAGGAATGGAACCCCAAAATATTCTTCTTCCATTGACTAAAGATTACTTGCAATGGGCATTGCAGAATTCAGACACCTTGCAATGGGCATTGTTGAATTTTTCAGGTCTCATTAGTACTCATTTTCCCCCTCACAAATTCTTTTCTTTACATCAACAGGTCGAGGAACTGCCTTGGTTATCAAAGCAACCTGTAGAAGGCCTCACGGTTTTCACCGATGCCAGTCGAAAGACTTCTAAAGCAGGATTGACTTGGCAAGACAAAGGCGAGTGGCTCAGTGAAATCCTTGAGGGACCAGGAGGCTCTTTGCAGGTTCTTGAATTGCGTGCTGTTATCCGTGTATTTGAAAAATGGCCAAATGATCCTGTTAACATCATTTCTGATTCTCTTTAAGTAGTAGATGTTGTTGAGCACATGGAACGATCATTACTGAAAGAAACTCAAAGCCAGCGGTTGTGGCAGCTCTTTGTGCAGCTATGGCAGTTACTTAATTCTCGTAAGCAGGATTATTTTATCACTCATATATGGAGTCACTCTGGTTTAATGGAAGGTCTGGCTTTGAGAAACAAGAAGGCTGACCAGTTGGTAGCACCACTTTGGGCCTCTGCTTCCCCCAGTATTGATAGGTTTGGCCAAGCCAGAAGAGCTCACTAGTTTTTCACCAAAGCGCAAAGGTTTTACACAAACAAYTTGGAATATCGCTGCAGAATGCTCAAGGAATCATCTCAACCTGTCCACAATGTCAGGGTATGATTGGAGGATTGGGTCCTGGGGTTAATCCTCGCGGCCTAGGGCCTCTGCAATTATGGCAAACTGATGTGACTATCTATGCCCCTCTTGGTTGCTTCAAACGCCTTCATGTAACCATAGATACCTTTTCTGCCATGGTTTGGACCACTCCTATGACAAGCGAAGGATCTCGTTTTGTCATTCGACACTGGCGAGGCTGTTTTGCCGTAATGGGCTTGCCTCAAGAAATCAAAACAGATAACGGGTCAGGTTATATAGCCGAATGAACCCAAGATTTCTTGGCTCTTTGGGGAGTGCGGCATAGCACAGGCATTCCAGGTAACTCTACCGGACAAGCCATAACTGAAAGAACGCATCAGGTACTGAAAGGGCTGCTTGATAAACAAAAAACGGGGGAGGATGGGCTGAGCCCACAGGACAGAGTACTGAAAGCAGTTTATGTTATGAATCATCTACGGTTAGTAGGTACTCGCAGTGACCCACCAGCATTAACACATTACTCAGGTTTGCAGCAAGATTCTGAATTGATACAGCACCGACCAAAAGTTCGTTTTAAAAATCCTATGTCAGGGTCATGCGAAGGACCTGTGGAGTTATTAATGGGGGGAAGGGGTTATGCTTGTGTCATTACAGATAAAGGACCCCGATGGATACCAGTAAAATGGGTTCGCCCCTGGCTTGAGAAGGACACTCCGATCCCTAATATCACCGATAAATAAACATTGGGTGTTTTGTTTTCTTTTCTTTTCTTTTCTTTTTTACCTTAGGTGTTGCTACTGCTCCAACTCTGGTTACACTTAATAAGTTGAGATGCTGGAAAGTTAAGCAGTTAAATCAGCTATTCACTAATGCAGATAGTATTAGAGACAGTATGTTGCAAAATAGAACTGCTATAGATTTTGTTATTGGCACATGGGCACGGGTATAAGAATTATGAAGGGAGTTTCGTAAATACTATTAGCCACTACTGTATTGCTTTGTGTTATTTCATATATAATGAAATTGGCGATGTGTTTCGTGGAGAACATAGTAGAAAGGGTTTGGCTAGTGCAAGAAGAAAAACGGGGGAATTGTTGTAAGGTATTTGAGCCCTGAAGTGTGCCCCAGCCAAACCATCTTCAGTTATTCTTATCAGAGCCCTCAGGAATTCATCAAGGTTACTGAAATGTAAACTGCGCTAAACTGAGAAAAGAAAAGCTGAAGAACAGAATACCAAGACAGCAAGAAATAGATAAAGAAAGACTGTGCCGCACTGGACTAGAACCAATCATATTTTCTGGAAGGTGCGTGCAGAGCGCATGGACAAGATAGAGGGACCAATCAAATAATGCATGATCGCGTGGACAGTAGTTGTAAAATGTATAAGTAGAGTGTTATGTAAACAATAAAGGTCTTCTGCGAAATCATATTGATTCGTCGTCCAGAAGTCCTGAGCTCTCGCAGGAACGAGGAGGGAACATCCCACAATGACATCAGAGGGGCAGGGAAAGAGAAAAAGAAAGGAAGGTCACATCACCACAGAGCAACCGACAGAGGGAAAGGGAAGCAACCTGTCAGCCGAAGTCAGAATGACACAGACAGTAGCACAGATGTGGACAGCAATAGTACAACAGACAATAGCAGTGATTCTGGTTGCTCTTCAGAAGAGCTTGATCCATTTCCCTTCCCTGAAAGGAAAGCTAAAGGAAAAGCTTCTCGGTCTAAGAAAAGAAAAGGGAAAATAGCTCAAGAAGCCATAGAAGCCCCCAGCCCTATAGCTAGAAGGACAAGATCCAGAAAGGGAAAAAGAACCAATATTGCAGGCTCCGTTGAGGGAAGCCATAGGAAATCAGGGTCCAGTTTATATCAAGGTCCCATTTTCCCTGATGGAACTACAAACCTGGAAGAGTTCAGTTGGGAAATACAAAGAAGACCCTCAAAAAGTGGCTGATTTTGTAGAACAAGCTATCAAAACACAGTGTCCTGATTGAAGTGATATGAATAGTATAATGAACACTTTGCTAGACCAAAAAGAGCAAGAAATGGTAAAAAGAACAATTATCTCAACTATTGAGGGCCCAGTAGTGGGTGGTAGTATTTGAGAGTCAGTTGATGAAGTCTTTTCTTCAGATGACCTAAAAATGGAATCCAAATATCCCAGCAGACATGGAAAAGCTAAAATGTTACCAGAACTGGATAGTATATGGAATGAAACATGTGACCCTTAAAGCTATAAATTGGTCCAAATTATACGAAGTAAAACAGGATGAGAATGAATCCCCAACAGACTTTTTAAATTGACTAAGAGAAACTGCAAGCAAATATACAAATATAGACTTCAAATCACCTGAAGGAAAGGCTCACCTGGTTTACTTGTTTGTAGGTCAATCTTCAGATGATATAAGGAGAAAACTCCAAAAGCTAGATGAGAAGCAGGATATAGCCAAATTGTTAGATGTAGCTTGGACAGCATACAGGAACAGAGAGCCAAGAGATAGGAACAGACACCAGCACAATAAGAGAGATTATAATAAGAGGTCACCTAAGAAATCAAGAAACAGTGCCTCTTCTCCTTTGGACGGTGACCAGTGTGCTTTCTGCAAGAAGGGACATTGGGAAAAATGACTGTCCAATACTGAAGAAGAAATCCCAGGGCCCAGCCCTCAATTAGCAGTGAGCCAGGGATGAAGGGGACCGGAGGCTTCTACCCCAGCAGAGGCTCTGGTTGTAGCTAAGCTGGGAAATGAGGAGGTTGAGTTTGTGGTAGATACGGGAGCAGCATATTCTGTATTAAATACTTTAGAAAGGAAACTGAGTCAAGATACTGTAGATGTGGTTGGTGCCACAGGAGTATGTGAAACACGGCCTTTCTTCCAGCCTTTAAAATTCAAATTGGGAAAACTCAAATTTCTCCATATGCCAAATTCCCCTAGACCCTTGTTGGGAAGAGACTTATTGGAAAAATTGGAAGCAGAAATTAAATTCAAAAAGGGTGGGGGAGTACAAGTTATAATTCCTGAAACTAAATTTGTCGAAGTAGCTGCACTTTTCATACAGGAATATCATGGAGAAATCCCCACAGAAGTTGAAAATGCTGTCATCCCAATAGTGTGGGCCAATGAAATCCCAGGAAGATCCAAACAAGCAGACCCTGTGATCATTACACTTAAACCAGGGACCACACCGGTAAGGCAAAAACAATACCCCTAAAAATTAGGTCGCAGGGAATTAGCACCTATAATTGAGAAATTCCTTAAATTTGGGTTATTAGTGGAATGTGAATCTAGGTATAATACATCCATCCTGCCGGTTAAGAAGGCCGATGGCAAGAGTTATCCATTAGTGCAGGATTTAAGGGCAATTAACAAGATAACAGAGGATATACATCCAGTTGTAGCGAACCCATACACCCTTTTGTTCAAACTCACAGACGAACTGGGGTGGTTCACGGTTTTAGATCTGACAGATGCCGCCTTCTGTATCCCCGTACATAAAAATTGTCAAGATCTTTTTGCTTTTGAGTGGGAAAATCCTGAGACTGGGAGAAAAAGTCAGCTAACTTGGACAGTACTACCTCAGGGTTTTAAGAACAGCCCAACAATATTTGGAAACCAGTTAGCAAAGGAATTGGGAGATTAGAAAAGATATGAACCAGAAGGGGTTATTCTTCAATATGTTGGTGATATATTAGTAGCTGTCTGTATTGGTTCTGACTGAGGTAGAGTTCAGCAGCCCTCCCAGTGCTGTGCTTTGCATTGGGAGCTGGAAGGGTGTTGATAACACAGCAGTGTTTTGGCTACTGCTGAGCAGCGCTGTCCCTCTAACATTCCTTCCCCAATCAAGGAGTTGGGAGTGGTCAAGATCCTGGGAGGGGACACAACCAGGCCTGTGGCTGCTGAAAAGCTGTCGGCAGAGAGGCCTTATAACTCTCCCAGCATTTTTGTGAGACACCTCTCTGTCTCTCTTTTCCCAAGCAAAACTATTATAAACAATCCTAGGAGTTTTTGTAAATTAACTAAGCTTTGTGCAGCTGCACTTTGTTATCATTCTTGCTTAGATAAATATTTTGGAATAGGTGTTGTTAGAACTGACCAAGGAACTTGGTAGGTGGTTGACCAAGGGTCCAATAGACTCTTGACATTTCTGTAAACTTCAAGCAAGCTAAAGGATATAAGCCGCTCTGTATAATTATAATTTATTAATTAAAGCTGGGATCGCTTTGTTCTCTCTGGACTCTATGTCGTATTTCTTGGGACACTTGCGACACAGGCCAGCTGACCCAAGTTAACCAAAGGGATATTCCATACCATATGACATCAGCTCAGATATAAAAGCTAAGGGAGAGACGAGGAATGGGGGGGCATCCATTATTCTGTAATGTTTGCCTTCCGGAGCAACCACTACGCGTGATGAGGCCCTGCTTCCTGGGAAGTGTCTGCACATCACTCACTGATGGGAAGTAGATTGACCTTTATTTTCCTTTTTGCTTATGAAGATCATTGCTTGTTTCTGTCCGTCACTTTAATAAACTGCCTTATCTCAACCCACTGGTTGTTTTTCCATCTTATTCTCGCCCCTGTCCCACTGGGAAAGGGAGTGATAGAGCGGCTTAGTGGGCACCTGGCACCCAGCCAAGGTCAAACCACTATACTGGCAAATCACAATATAGCTGTATCCAGTTAACCATAAGCTTGCTACACTTTTTGGGACTAAGTGGATACCGGGTCTCAAAAGCAAAAGTGCAGGTTGCCAAAGAAGCAGTAATTTATCTGGGGCTTGAGATTTTTYGTGGTCATCGACAGCTCAGCAGAGAATGGAAAGAAGCCATCTGTCATCTTCCCGAGCCCCACACTGTGAGAGAGATGCAAGCTTTCCTGAGAATGGTAGGTTGGTGTTGCTTGTGGATACCAAATTATGGACTCCTGGACAAACCTCTCTACGGAGTCCTAAAAGCAACTGAAAAGGGAATTATCATATGGACAGAAAGTACAAGGGCTGCATTTAAACAGCTGAAACACTCTCTCATGTCGGCCCCTGCTCTAGGGGTGCCGGACTTAACTAAACTTTTTGAACTCTTTACACATAAGCGACTGAATGTTGCTTTAGGGGTACTGGCACAACATCTCAGAAACCAGCGAAGGACTGTGGCCTACTTCTCAAAACAGCTGGACAATGTCAGCCAAGGATGGCCTGTGTGCTTGAAAGCTGTGGCAGCAACTGTTATCCTGGTCCATGAAGCCCGGAAGCTCACTCTGGGGCAGCATATTGTAGTCTATGTGCCCCATGCCGTAGCAGCTGTACTCTAACAAAAGGGGGGCCATTGGTTGTCTCCTAGCAGGATGCTCAAATACCAGGCTGTGTTGTTGGAACAGGATGATGTTACCCTGAAAACAACTTCTGTCGTTAACCCTGCCATGTTTCTGTCATCCACCTCAATTGACAATGTGCCTGAGCATGACTGCAAACGATCGAAGAAGTTTATTCCAGCAGACCAGACCTGAAGGACGTGCCCCTAGAAAATCCAGACTGGGAACTATTTACAGATGGGAGGAGCTTCATGAGAAATGGTAAGCGAATGACAGGTTATGCAGTAACAACGCAGGACAAGGTGATCGAGGCAAAGGCTCTGACAGCAGATATGTCATAGCAGAAAGCTGAACTGATTGTACTGACAAGGGCCCTAGACCTGAGTGAAGGAAAAAAGGTAAATATATGGACTGACTCCAAATATGCTTTTAGTGTTGTCCATGCCCATGGAGCCATCTGGAAGGAGAGAGGACCGTTGACCACTCAAGGTAATGTAATCAAACATGCTGAACAGATCCTTGCCCTCTTGGAGAGCATCAAGAAACCTACAGAAGTAGCTATCATGCATTGTAGGGACCACCAAAAAAGGGAAAACCAATCCAGAATTGGGAAATCACTTTGCTGATAAAGCAGCAAAAGGGGCTGCAGAAAAAGGCATCCTAGCAGTAATATCAAAGAAAGAAATAGACTTTTCAGAGTATAGTCCAAAGTATGACCAAGTAGATCACAAATTAATTAAATTTCTTAAAGCTGAAATCAAAGAAAGTGGGTGGGCTGTCACATCAGTAGGGCAAGTTTTAGTCCCACCCTTGGTCCTTCGGGAAATAATTCAGTGAGAACGAGAGCACTCATTGGGGAACAGAAAACCTTTTGAAACACCTAGGAAAGGTAGTGATAGGAAAAGGAATGACTGATATTGTACAATCTGTAACAAGCAAATGTGAGATTTGCAGCCGCAATAACCCCAACACTACCAAAAGGGTTGTGTTAGGAGTCACAAAGGCAGGGGATCTTCCTGGAGATTACTGGCAAATAGATTTTGCTGAGTTACCATGCAAAGAGGGATACAGATACATACTCATATTAGTGGACACATTTAGTGGTTGGCCTGAAGCCTACCCCTGTCGCACTAACACAGCTAGAGAGGTGGTGAAGGTTTTACTTAATCATATAATTCCAAGATTCGGGGTTCCTTTGGTAATGTCATCAGACAGGGGACCTAACTTTATCGCAACAGTGGTTGGGGAAGTTAGTCGAATTTTGGGAATTACTTGGGATCTACATGCATCATATAGACCCCAAGCAAGTGGTAAAGTTGAAAGTATGAATAGAACCCTAAAAATACAAATTAGTAAGATCTGTCAAGAGACATCTATGACATGGGTTCAGGCCTTGCCTATAGCCTTACTGAGAATTTGTATTCAACCGAGACGGAGGGACAACATAAGTCCCTATGAAATACTGTATGGCAGGCCTTATCAAGTACCACATATTCCAGGAGAAATTCAAATGAGGAGGAAACTTGATTTGCAGAGATATTTAATTGCTTTAAGTTCCACTTTGCAGAAGCTCCAGAGATTCATCGTGTTATCCAGACCGATTGGACTGGACACACCTGCTCATCCATTCCAGCCTGGAGACTGAGTCTTCATTAAGTGGTGGGACAGTGATCCTTTACAAGCCAAGTGGAGAGGCCCATTCCAAGTCCTGCTGACTACCCTCACCGCAGTCAAGGTTGCTGACAAGAGACCATGAATCCACTACTCCAGAGTTAAGAAGGCTTCTGCTCCTGAGACCATCAAAAAAACAGACTGATGCAGACCAAAGTGATGTGGTCTAAACTGTCCTTTTCATGTTTGCTATCTGCACATTTGGTAACCATGACTCAGGGTTAACACCACAATTTGCATAGGAGCCTAGTTAAAAATTTATCCAAAGCCCTTAATAGGTATACCTGCTGGATTTGTACTCAGTTACCTCCTTTAGATGAAAGCCTTTAGATAACTAGCCACTAATTGGCATTTTAGTGAATGCAAACCGCACCAAAAAGTGGGAACGAATCAATAACAACACCATTCTGCCTCCTATACCCCTGAATGGCCTAGTAGATCGTGGAAATTATACAGTTCCCTGTGCAATTGTAAATGCTACAGGAAAGGCCAATCTTCCCTCATATTGTGATAAGACCAAATTTATGGAAAGAATAAACCAAAGAATGGTAAGAAAGATGGAACTGACATCATGGAAACTAGTTTTACCATACGGGACGGGGTGGTATTGTATATGTGACAATAAGGCTTGGAAAGTCCTGCCCATAGACAAAAATCAGGCCTGTGCCCTTAGGGCTGTAGTTCCAAACATAACGATATATGATCATGTTGAAAATTCAGATAGAAGGATGAAAAGATCTATTAATCCCCTCATTGAGCATCCCACATTTTTCCATAGTATAGTCAGAGCTCTTATTCCCTCTCTAGGAGTAGTCAAGCTGGAGAGGGCAATTGTAAACATCTCATCTGTTGTGGAACATATCGAACAGCAAACTATGGATGCAATTTTAGTCCTGCAGGAGGAAGTCCATAGCCTGGTTGGTATGGTTTTGCAACATAGAATGGCTCTTAATTACATACTCACTGCTCAAGGAGGTGTATGTATGATTATTAACATCACTTGTGTTATGGGTTCGACAAATGAAAATTTCTTTTCTTTCCCTATCTAGTAGGGAGACTCTGTAGGTGGGGAGGGGCTGGTAGGGAACTAATGAGTGATACTGAAGAACAAAGAAAGTTATCTATCCACTCTCATTCCACACTGATCACCCAGAATGGGCGATACTTAAGAACAAAAGGGATTGCTTGCCCAACCCAGATGCCAGGACAATTTCCCCAATTAAAGAAAAAAGAGCTAGAAATGCTGGCCAGGGGGTTGTTTCCCCAGAGGCTGGATCCTATCATCGCAAGAGGTGAAGGGGGACTTTTCGAGACTTTGGCGAGAAGGGGGTGGAGACTGGGCTTGCTGCTCCCTTCTGGGCTCCGTGTTCAGAGAGAACAGTCGTGTCTGCAGTGGAGTGCCGGTTTTGCTCCGGGAACACCGCTACACTCTGACGTCTCCGCCTGCTTGCTCCAGAGCACAGACTGTGAGGTCTCTGCAGGGGTCCCGCCATGGCACAGAGTACAGAGTTATGCTGGAACTTTCGCCGCCCAGAGCTTCTCGCCTCTGCCATCTCTGCCGCCAGCCTGGGTTTTCTGCTCTATGTGGGTCAGCACGGGGGTCTACTCGTCTCTGCTGTTCCTGCCTTCCTCTGGCCCCTCGGTGGGTGATACCGAGGTCCATCGCTCCCCAGTCAACCCTGCCTGTCTGCGCTGCTTCCTCCCCGCTGCCGAGGTTGGTGCAGACGGGCTGCTACCCTGTGTGTTTGCAAAGGGAGCGAACTCTCCTCTCCATCTCCCTCTTGCCTGAGCCGCCATTGCCACATGGAGAGGTCGCCCCCTACAGCTGCGGGGGAGTCACTGCAGCCTCTCTGCCCCAACAGAGACTAGCCCAACGACAGAGAAACAACTGTTACTGGGTGTGTCTGTTCTCTTATTGTTGCCGTTTATCTGTCTTGTTATACATATAGATAGATATATAATCCTAGTAAAGAACTGTTATTCTTTTTACCACATCTTTGCCTGAGAGCCCTGTAATTTCAAGGGTATAGTAATTCGGAGGAGGGAGGAGGGTCATCCTCTATCCAAGGAAGGTTTCCCACCTTCCTTGACAGACACCTGTCTTTCAAACCAGGAAAACTTGTTGTTCTTATGTGGACCAGAGTGGAAGAATTAAGAAGGACTTGACTGAAATTCAAAGGCAGACCCAAATTTTACATGAAATAACTCTCAGAAATAACACCTTAAACTTTGACTATGTCTTTGACACCCTAGCTTCATGATTACCAAACTGGTCCTGGAAGAAAAGAAGTGTTCATAGTAGTAGTAATTGTAATTATTTTCTATATAATAGCTGGCTGTATTAGTCGATTCTGTTGCTAAATGTCGATGGTAAAGACTTGACAAGGAAGACATCCTTGTCTAGTCTTTAAAGGGGGGAAATGATGCCAAAGAGATTTTTGCTTTTATGCTTTTTATATTAGTAGTATTTTTGCTTTCATACTTTTATATATTAGTAGCTCTGTGTCATGGTCTAGACAAACTTAGGAGGAAGACTCGAAGAGCTTCCTCTGCAAAAGATAGGGTTCGAAACTCCCTTCCCCTCCCCTTAAGAATTTCTCGGAGGAAAGTGAAAAAAACCTGTTTATTTACCAAAACCCAGCTGCTGGGGGGGTGCACGCAGGCACCAGGGGAAGGGAAAATAAAATAAAAATAAAAATGGATAATGTTAGATAATAAACCTCTCGTGAGGAGGATAACCTGAATGAAGCAAAGTCCTGAGTCCTTGGCAGGTGTGGTCTTTTGCTCTGTCTCTAGCTAGCTGCTTGAGTATGGAGTAGGCCCTGTCCAGGCCCGGGGGGTGTAGGCTCCGGAGAGATGGTATGTAGAACAGAGCCCAGTTGTCTGTTGTACAGTTCCAAAGGAAGAAGAAAAAGAAAATACAATCCCAGAAAAAAACTGTCTTCTTCCAGTGCCTCAGGCAGAGGAGGGAAAAAGCCAAAAGCAAGTTTTAACTCCATCCAAATATCCCTCAGCTAAGTAAAAACCAGGCGAAAGCTCACAAGAAAAAAAAAGGTAAAGGTAAAGGTAAAGGTAAAGGTAAAGGTAAAGGTAAAGGTAAAGGTAAAGGTAAAGAAAAAAGTGTCCCTTCAACTATAGAAAGCGACTGCCGAGATGTTCTCTCCTCAGAACCATAACATAGCGAGTTGATAAAGGTGAAAGAATGTAAATATCCTTCAAAGAAAACTAAAACATAGCTCCTGGCTTCTCAAGCCAGCTTAAAGACACAGAGTTAATACTTTTCATTAAGCAGGCGATTGGGATATATAGCATCATAAAGTCACTCCATGACATTCCACCCTGTAATCCTGTAGCCTTTACCCTATAACCTTGTAAATTCCTAGCTAGCAAATTCCATATCCCATAGTCAAAATAAGATTCCTATGTCACCTTATCACCACTAGTGTTCTGGGGACCAGGGACGTTTCTCCATCCTGTCTCCTAAAAGCGTGTGTGGGTAATCCTGGGAAAGGTTTTGCTTCCTCTGTACCTCAAAATAAATTTTTTACTTTTTCTTACCCTCTTATCCGGCCTCAGCCTCTGCTTTTCAAACAAATAAGGCATCACTTATACACCCACTGACCTGAAAGAGTTACATGTGCAAAACTCATGGCAGTATTATATAACTAGGTCTTTGATGTTTTATCCTTAAATATTTATATCCCATGAGCTTTAATAGTCTAAGGTCAAATCTACTGTACTGACAATCATGAAAAGCAGTCTGACCATCTGTGAACTGAGCAGGTTTTAAATGTAATTTACCAAGGCATACAATGTTGTCATTTTTGGAGTACAGCTGCAATTTGGAGACTCATGCAAAATTGTGCTTATACTAGAAAAGTCCTGACTGTGAACGGATATTTTCAATAGTGTTTGCAGTTACCATGAGCTATTCTCACAACTAAATAATGTAAAATCACAACGTATTCGCCACACTTTTATAATCTCTCCAGTAAATCCATGTTGCTGCTATTTCATTTACGGATCAGTTGTTTGCTTGCATATTCTTCCTTAATGTTTAACTGTTGTATGACAAATTTTCAGTAGCTTTCTTGTAACGATGGAGTCAAGATGAGTTAAATTCTGTTGTATCTGAAACTTTTAAAGGAACACTCTCAACTCTGACTTTGGTTTTGTTAAATTTAAAAGATGTTACTTTTAAGTTCTGTTAAGTTCTGTAAAGTTTAAGTGATGTTAAGGTAAAGTTTTGTTAAGTTTAAATGTTGTTAAATTTAAGTGATTTTAGGTTTAAGTTCTGTTATTTTGCGCTCTGTTAAGTTCTATTAAGATTAATTTCTGTTCAGTCTCAGTGAGGTTACCTTTAAGCTCTGTTAGGTTTACTTTCTGTTACGTTTAAGTGACGTTAAGTTTGAGTGACATTAAGTTTAAGTTCTGTTGAAATATGCTCATTTAAATTGAAAGACAGTTCTTTTGTTATAGAGATAAGATGGAACCGACTGAAGCAATTATGATGGAGAGTTGGTAAGCAACTATTTAAGAATATAAGATAATGAGTTGTGTAGAAATATGTTAAGATGCGGTTTATTAGAGCCTTAATTTCGTCAAAAATTCTATGGGTATAAATGTTCTACACTGGTCACTTGAGATTATTATTCATAACACTCTTTGCTGTTTAATCTTCCATAGGTAGCACAGAAAAATGAGTAACAATTCCAAGTTACGGATATTATTAATTGTAAGCTGTTTAGTGCTTTCTTGCTTGCTTTTATTTTGCTTTATTGTCATATATGCATAGATGTGTGGAAAAATATAATCTCGACTTTTTAGAACAGTTACTGTTGCTGTGTTAACAATTCTGATTATGTTGTTAATGTCATAGCATGAAGTCACTGACCTTTCATAATGGGCATTATCTCCACGATATTACTTGATGTTACACATGCATTCTTTTGGTTGTTTGCAGTTTGTTCATGGTACCACTGACTACTTAGCTAGAGATAAATGACAAAGCTTTACAAACTTTCACATATCATTGTGTAGTTATCTGCAAGGACTATATGCTTTCAAGAAACTTTCCCAACTGCCATTGATACAGGCTTGTCTGTAGGATATGTTAGGGAAACCCTTCCAGTTAAGGCCTTGGCTCTGGCCAAGCCCTGGCCCTCGCTGGTCGGAAGTATGTCAACAGACCCAGGTGTTTATGCACTAAAAATGTCATCAAGTCACTTTGACTTGCCAATCTGGCCTTCTAAAAGCTGGATCCCCTTTCGTGGTAACCTTGGAAGCCTTGCCTGGGAAGGTTCTCCAGGTCCTCACTGTGAAACAGGGCTCACCAGCTATTGCAGACTCTGGGTGATGCTACAGTATTTAGGCAATTGATGGTGTATCATTCTAAATCACTATCCTTTCTCTCGTGTGCTAATGATTACATGTATTACCTTGCTTATTTTTGCTCGGTGTGAGTTTCTTGCTTTATTACATGTATTGTCTTACTTTTATGTTGCCTTCATGTTCATAGTAAGAGATGCGCATGGTATTAAAAAAAAAGAAAAACAAAGTGGAGGGAATATGGCTCCTCAAGAACATTTACATAATGCAATATTTACACTAAAGTCTTTGCTGGCTGATCATCAATTTTGATCCCCGACAGAGCAATAATGCCCTGAAGATTTGTGTGTGCAGAACCAATTTCTAAAAGTTTTACGTAAGGATTCACAATCAGGTGTGCAATGGCAAGGCCCAGCTGGTTTACTAGGTACGCATGTGTCATTGCCAACAGGTCTAAAGTGGTTACCTGCTCGACTGGACAAACATCAATCGCTGTTGGAACCCTGGGCTTAGATATCTTTCACTGTTGTAACTAAAAAGCAACTTGTTATATCACTGGGTGAAATATGTAGAGATGTAGAAAATTAGGTTTATGAGTTATTAGCAATGTATTAGTGGCAAGATGGAGGATTTTGGGTGTGGGTTTTTACTACTTCTTTCTTCCTTCTTCTTCACAAATCTAGATAGCTTACTATTGGCTCGAGAAAGCCTGCAATGCAGACAATAAATGAATAGCTATTGGATTATAAGTAAAAACATGTTAGCTGGCAAAGTATAATTGGATAAATTAGACTTTAAATAACCTTGGAACACACAACTCGAGGCCATTTTTCCACCTTGTTTCCTTGAGGCTCGTTTTGTGCTGCTGTACCTTAGATAAGAACTTAATAAACAACCTTATTAGAAGAACATCTCAGCGCCTCCTGCGTCACATTCCAAACTCTGAGCAAAGAACTCTTGAAACGGCAAAGGTAGAAACAGTAACAGGTTATTGTCAAATGGTGCCATCGTGTGAAAACTCAGAGTTTGGGGATAGACAAGACTTGACAACTGGTACTCTCGTGTGCCAGGCTGTAAAATTTGACTACTACATCACCCTGAAGAAACACGGAAAAAGGAAAAGCAATATTCCCCAGGGAAGAAAAATAGACCGTGCTGCTGGACGGCAAAGGTCAAGCTGGTCGCTGAATCATAGCCCTATTGCATTGGTCACTGAAACATAGCGCGATTGGACTGGTTGCTGGGACATAGCAACGTGTGCCAAATTACGGCAGGATTCCAGACTTCTGATGACTAAAAGTCCGGTATGCTTTATGGCTTTGTGGCTTTAGGGGGAGATCTTAGTTAATAATGGGGAAGGCTATGTCTAAACTGCAGAGGGATGTGCTTATCAAGCTAGAATCTATGATCAAGGACCATCCTATAGCTGTACCGAAAGAGCAATTACAACAAAATGGCGGCAAGCCGCAGGACAGGGAGCCGACCGAGCCCGCTTGTGAGCCTTGTGTTGAACCACCTGGCTGTGTGTCACCTACAAACTTTAGGACAGACTGCCCTGCTTCCCCCGCTCCCATGAAACTGCCTTATCTGGATGCGACTGTTCCACCAGTGCGATCAAGGCAGCCTGGGGAGCCCCCTCCACTCATATATTTGGGAGAGTCAGGCGTGGGAGAACCATGGGAGTATAAGAGCAGCTCTGATGTTAAAAACCCCGGCGGGGGCTGCAGCGGCTCTGTCCGCAGCCCTGGCAGAGCACCCAGGAACGGCAGCAGCTTCTTTCCCCCCCTTTCCCCCCCTTTCTCCCCCCGCTGCTGCGTTCTCACTGTGTATCACCAAGTCGAAGAGAGCGGTGGGGGAAGGTGAGCCCTGGCACCCGCCCCGTGCTCCGTTCGGAAGACTCAGACACCTGCACCATGTGAGGGGGGGCCGGGGGGCCCATTCAGGGCTATGCAGCTCCATCCGTGCATATTTTTTCAAAAGTGCCTTTTTGACTCACGGCTTGTTAACAATTTAAACACATTCACAGTACAGACATCACTTTTGTGTCAGAGGCAGCTGAGAAACCTTTCTGTGTGTGTCATCTTTGAAGTGAAGAGCTAAAGTAACCTGCAAGAGGACCGCATGTTTACATTTCACAATTAGGAGAACTGCTGTCTTATTTTGAGCTTCTGGAAACAATTTGTTTTAAAATGCGTTCTACTGCATTTCAGGAACGTTTTTGGCTGTTCTTAAAAGTAACTATTTTTAGTAAGCTGCAGTTTCTGTCAGGATTGTTTATTGGAGAGATTATCTCTACATGCCAATAGAATTATGTAATTCCTTGCTTTGAGGCTGCTTAGCAAGGTTCAAAATTCTTCAATGAAATGCTTGTATATTGCATGATTGGTACAACTTGTCATGTAGAGTGTATACTACCTTTCTAAAGATTTTGATCTAAAAGTTTAGTTGGACTGAATTGATACTGATTCTTTGCTGTCTACCTGCAGAATATTTGCCAACTCAATACCCTCAGAACATCATTTCTCCTTAGAAATGTTTCAGGTGAATGTTAACGGAACAAAATGTGAACCAGCAGCAATTAACTCTAAAGCCTAATGATTTACAGGAGTTGCTGAAACAATTGACTCAGCAGGGCTCATGGTGAATTTAACTACTCATCAATCGAATATTCCTTTCCTCACTCCCTCATTACTGTTATCTCAAAAATTATTTATGGCTTTCCACAAGTAAAGGCAGGCAAAATTGTGCCAGTTTTAACACTTTGCTTACTTTTTTGCCCCACGGTTTTAATAGACTGATTTTATTGCAAATATTTTGCCATGAATATATCTCATTAGCTTTAATATACCAAGGTCAATTCTGTTGTACTAGCAATCATGAAAGACAAGTTTTAAGTACAATTTGCCAATATACACGCTGCTGTCATTTTTCTGAGTAAAGCTGCATCTTAAAAGACCCTAGCAAACTTATGCTTATACCAGAAAGGTACTGACAGACATATAATGTTGTCACTTCCTTTTAGGTACAGCTGCAAATTGGAAAATCCTGCAGAATTGTGCTTATATCAAGAAAGTCCTGACTGTGATTGCATATTTTCGATAATGTTTATAGTTACCATGAGCTATTCTCACAACTAAATCATGTAAAATCACAAGGTCCTTGCCACACCTTTGTGATCTCTCCAGTAAATTCATCCTGCTACTATTTCAGTTACAAATCAGTTGTTCACCTGCATATTGTTCATTGATGTTTAACTGTTGTATGACAAATTTTTGGTAGCTTTTTTGTAGCGAGGGAGTCAAGATGAGTTAAATTCTGTTGTATCTGAATCTTTTAAAGGAACACTCTCAACTCTGACTTTAGTTTCTTAAGTTTAAGTGATGCTAAGGTTAAGTTCTGTTCAGTTTGAGTGTTGCTAAATTTAGGTGTTGTTAGATTTAAGTTCTGTTATTTTACTTTCTGTTAAGTTTAAGTTCTATCAAGATTAATTACTATTTAGTGAGACCACCTTTAAGTTCTATTATGTTTGCCTTCTGTTGTGTTTAGATAACGTAAAGTCTAAATTCTTGATTAAGATATGCCCATTTAATTTGGAGATATAGTTCTTTTGTTATAGGAATAAGATGGAACTCACTGAAGCGATCATGATGAAGGCCTGGTGACACAGGTAAATGGGTAACAACTGGATTATGGATATTGATAACTGTAAGCTATTTAATGCTTTCTCTCTTGTTTTATTTTGCCTTATTAATTATATATGCATAGATGCCTGAAAGAACACACTCTCGGTTTTTAGGGGCAGTTACTGTTGCTATATTGATGATTCTGCTTAGGTTATTAATGTTGTGACATGAATTCACTGACCTTTTATAACGGACATTATCCCCACGATGTTATTTAATGTTACACATATGCATCCTTTTTTGTTTGTTTGCAGTTTGTTCAAGGTACCATTAACTGCTTAGTTAGAGATGATGACAAAGCCGGCTGCTTTACAGAGTTTTACATACCATGGTATAATTATCTGTAAGAACTATATACTTTCAAGAACCTTTCCCAACTGCCTTTAGTAAGAGATTTATTTGTAGGATAGGTTAGGGAAGCCCTTCCAGTTAAGGCCTTGGCTCTGGCCAAGCCCTGGCTTTCGCTGGTTGGACTTATGCCAGCAGACCCAGATGTTTCTGCCGTAAAAATGTAATCAAGTCACTTTGGCTTGCCAATCTGGCCTTTTGATGCTGGACCCCCTTTTTTTCGAGATACATGGAAGTCCTACCCGGGAAGGCTTTCCAGGTCCTCACTGTGATACGGGGCGTGCCAGCTAAGCAGACTGAGCGATGCTGTAGTGTGTAGGCAACTGATGATATATCATTCTAAATCACTATGTTTTCTTTATGTGCTAATGATTACATGTATTACCTTGCTTACTTCTGCTCGGTACCTGGTTTACTAACCTAGGGAAGAAAGTATGCATGTGTCTTATTGCCAACAGGTCTAAAGTGGTTACCTGATCAACTGGATAAACATCGATCGCCTCCGAGAAAACGAGGCCCCATACGAGAAAAAAGGATCTAGTCACCATCCAGCCCTCGTGGCCAAGAAGGACATTTGGGTAACATAGAGTCAACATTTCCAACTAATGAACTTCTTCCTGCCTAAACAGCACGACCCCTGAACTCCAGCCATATGAACTTTGGGACAATAGCCAGTGACTTCTAAGTGCAGAAGCAGCAGCTCCCTTTCTGAGGACATTGGACACTATTTTGGTTATCACCAGATATTTTTATTATTGAGTTGCACCAAACTCAAAGTTGGAGAGAGCTTTTAAGATTGAGCATGTATGTTTTGATTGTCATTATAGTCATCATAACACTTGTACCTTGTCTACCTCAATGTATCCAACAATGGTTTAACAAAGCAGTTAAAGCAGTGTTCATGGTTCAAACAGAAGGGGGAGATGGAACCCTGGGCTTAGATATCTTTCACTGTTGTAACTAAAAAGCAACTTGTTATATCACTGGGTGAAATATGTAGAGATGTAGAAAATTAGGTTTATGAGTTATTAGCAATGTATTAGTGGCAAGATGGAGGATTTTGGGTGTGGGTTTTTACTACTTCTTTCTTCCTTCTTCTTCACAAATCTAGATAGCTTACTCTTGGCTCGAGAAAGCCCGCAATGCAGACAATAAAT
Organism: Amblyornis subalaris; assembly: GCA_018881555.1. NCBI lineage: Eukaryota > Metazoa > Chordata > Aves > Passeriformes > Ptilonorhynchidae > Amblyornis > Amblyornis subalaris. The sequence continues at coordinate 161,626 of JACAXG010000326.1, read as the reverse complement.
GAATAGCTATTGGATTATAAGTAAAAACATGTTAGCTGGCAAAGTATAATTGGATAAATTAGACTTTAAATAACCTTGGAACACACAACTCGAGGCCATTTTTCCACCTTGTTTCCTTGAGGCTCGTTTTGTGCTGCTGTACCATAGATAAGAACTTAATAAACAACCTGATTAGAAGAACATCTCAGCGCCTCCTGCGTCGCATTCCAAACTCTGAGCAAAGAACTCTCGAAAAGGCAAAGGTAGAAACAGTAATGGGTTATTATCAGATCGCCTCAGAGAAGACGAGGCCCAGTGAGAGGAAAAGTGACCTAATCACCATCCAGCCCTCATAGCCAAGGCAGGAGCAGGGGCAGGACTGCCAGGAACATGGCTGTGCCTGGAAGCTTATGGAAGCAGCTGGCCAACAGAGGCCTTGTGTCCCACTGCACCCACCATCATGTTATTGTGTACCTGCTGACCTTCTTCAGTTATTCCCTGTTCCATGCTTCCAGAAAGGCATTCGGTAATGTCAAAGTCAGCATTTCCACCTAATGGACTCCCTCCTGCCTAAACAGCATGGCCCCTGAGCTCCAACCATATGAGCATTGGAACAGTAGCCATTTACTTCCAAGTGCAGAAGAAGCAGCTCTCTTCCTTGTCTTGGGGTGACTTTATGATGCTATATATCTGTCCTGGGTTAGTTATATATTCTATTACCACCCACAAAAGCTGGATAAATTTCATAATTACACACCTGGGACTCCTTAGCTTAACTGAGATAAGCACTCCAACCGACAGGAAGCACTACCCACCCTGGTTGTCTGATCTCAGGTAATGGCCCATTAGCACCACCCAGCCTGACTAATTAGCCTGAACCCCTCGGGAACATTTCGGAGGACCCTAGGACTCCTCCAAGCTCATTACCGAAGCAACCAATAGAACATCGGGAAGATCCTCTTCCATTGTGAAAGTCCCCGCCCCTGGGGGAGGTGCCAGCCAAGAAGCACAGCATAAAACAAGGGTTTTGGATGGGAGAAGATACCCTCGACTTGACGGGACTCCGCTCTTGGGACTCCACTCTCGACGGGACTCTGGACTCGACTACACTCCACTCCTCGGAATTGGATTCAGCTAGCTACTCCACTCCACTCCTCGGAATTGGACTCAGCTACTCCACTCCACTACCGGGACTGGATTACCAGGCCTTCCTGCAGGACCAGTGCCTAACTGGATTGCACAGCTACCACCCAGGTCAACAGGGTATCAGGTTGTACCGTGACACTGTCGGTTTGTTTAAGCTCATGTTTCTGTATTGCTGCATTTATTTTAACCTTTTTTTTTATTAAAATTGTAATTTTGACCTAACATCTCTTGAGGTATTCGGTGTGGGGTTAATTTCCCCTGCTGGTTTACAGCCAAACCAGCACAATATCCCAATTGCCTGCTTAATGAAAAAATATTAACTCTGTGTCTTTAAACTGGCTCGAGAAGCCAGGAGCTATGTTTTGATTTTCTTCATGGATGTTTGCATTCTTGACTTATTACTGCCGTTCTCAGGAGAAACGCTGCTTCTCAGGAGAGAACTCTCACCAGCCTCTTTTCTGTGTGGCAGAAGGTGAAGGGGACACGTTTTACCTTTTTTTCTGTGAGCTTTCACCCTGCTTTTACTCAGCTGAGGGATATTCAGAGGGAGTTAAAACTTACTTTTGGCTCTTTCCCTTCTCTGCCTGAGGCAAGGAAAGAAGACACCTTTTTCATTCCTGGGGTTGTGTTTTTTCCTTCTTCCTTTGGAAATTTACAACAGACTACTGAACTCTGGGGCCTACCCGCCCCACCCTGGGCCCAGAGAGAGACCTGCACCATCCTAGGCCCGGAGGGAGACAGAACAGAAAACTACACCCAGGAAACAAAGGACTCTGAATTCATCCAGGTTGTCTTCACCACGAGAGGTTTATTATCTAACATTATTCATTTTTTATTTTCCTTTCCCTTCCCCTGGTGCCTGCATGCACCTCCTCCCCCCAGCAGCTGGGTTTTGTTAAATAAACAGGTTTTTTTCACTTTCCTCAGAGAAATTCTTATTGGGGGAGGGAAGGGAGTTTTAGGACGCTATCTTTTGCAGAGGGAGCTCTTCGAGTCTTCCTCCTAAGTTTGTCCAAACTGTGACATTCCTGGAGACATTGGACACTATATTTTGTTTCCCTATGCTGTGGGTCTCTTTGTCAGTGGCACAGTTGTTTTTGATGGGTTTTTATTGATTGTAATCTGTATTCTGTGTATTTTATCTTGTGTCCAGCAGATGATCAATAATAGTCTTAATAAGATAATGGCTTTACAGGTGCAGACTGTTTTGGCATTAGGGTACATGAACCCTTCGCACAAAAAACAAAGAAAGGGGGAGATGTTGGGAATAGGTAAAGCCTTACAAAATGAAGGCCTTGTTAGTCTTGTAAAATCATGGCTCACTCCTGTTACTTTGGCTAAGTAGAAAAGGACTCTAGGGATGACTCATCGGAATTAGAGGTAGAAAAGCAAGTTTTATAAACATGTGTTCACATCGTGGTTTATGGTGGTTGGTTGAATTATATTTGTTCTATTTCAAAGGTATGCAACTGATAAAGGCCTAACTGTTTAAAAAGGCCTGCTTTTTGCAATAAACAGGTTCCCTTTTGCATCTGCCTGGAGGGTCTGTGTCGCTCTGCTTCCCTACAGAATATCCCTTTGGTCAGTTGGGGACAGCTCTCCTGGCTGTGTCCCCTCCCAATTTTCCATGCACCCCCAATCTCTGCACCAGTGTGGCAGTATGATAAGCAGAAAAGGCCTTGGCTCTGTTGAGAGGAATCAAAAACAGCTGTGGGCTTCTCACCTTTTGGTGCTAGAAAGACTGCTTGCTGCTTAAAAGCAAAAGTTACTTGACTTGATTGGAGGAATTGTATGGATTTATAAGAGCTGTCTTTTTATTGGCACTGAAATCTGACTTGCCTATACTTAGAGGGTGGTAAAGATAAAAGGGACAATGAAGAACTTGTATATATAGCAGTGTGTTGGTTTTGCATGGCCTGGTTTTTGGTAGTGGGGGGGCCACAAAAGTGGCTTCTGTGAGAAGTTGATAGAAGCTTCCACCATGTCCAGCAGAGCCAATCCCTGATGGCTCTGAGGATGGACATGCTGCTGGCCAAGGCTGAGCCAATTAGAGATGGTGTTAACGCCTCTGTGATAACATTTAAGAAGAAATCAAAGCAAAGTTGGGGGCACAGTTGTAATTCCAGCCAGAGAAGAGGAGGAGGTGAGAACGTGAGAAACGACAATGGAGACACCGAGGTCAGCGAAGAAGGAGGGGGAGGAGGTGCTCCAGGTGATGCCTTTCCCTACCCAGTCGGACCCTAAAAAATCAATCAGCCAGACACAGGGTAATAAAAAGTGTTTCCCTTTATAACGATCCTTAGGTGCACAATTCATCAGGTGGAAACACCGAAAAAAGCCCCCCAAAAAGCCCCTCACGTGACGTGTATCCCATTTTTATAGATTTTGCAAATTAGCATATCTGACAAGAATTACCAATTAGAATTGTAATTCGTGAGGTGATTTCCCCCTCGTTCTAGCCCCTTCTAAACCCCCCTTTTCCCAAATAAGCTAACTTTGTTTATAAAAATATGTCTCGAAGAGCTGGTCTCAAGACCAGAGAATCAAGATAGAATAGGGCCTTGAAATATGTTTTGTCTTCCTGCCTATCAGGGCAGGGAACAGTACTAGGAACATAAAGTGCAAACTACAGCTATATGTGTTAAAATGAAAGAGAATGTATAAGAGAAAAAAAGGTAAAAACTCAATTTGGCATCACAGGTGCCAGAGCCGAGATGTCCCTGCAGCCTGTGGTTAAGACCATGGTGAAGCAGCTGTCCCCTTGCAGCCTATGGACGCCCATGGGGGATGCATAGATCCACCTGCAGCCCGTGGGGGAGGTGCCCATGCTGGAGTGGGTGGATGCCTAGAGGAGGCTGTGATCCAGTGGGAGTCCCGTGGAGAGAGAGGCCTTGCTTCCAGATTCGAGCAGTCTGTCCTTGGAGGACTGCACCCCGTGGAACAGTGACCAATGCCGCAACAGTTTTGGGAGGACTGTTTGCCCGTGGGAGGGATTCATGTTGCAGCAGTTTTGGGAGGGCTGCTGCTCGTGAGATGGAGCCACATCAGAGAAGTTCGCGGAGAACTGTCTCCCGTGGGAGGCGACCCCACGGTGCAGCAGGGGAAGGACTCCTCTCCCTGAGCAGCGGAAAGAGAATCTTGGGTAACGAACTGACAAAAACCCCCACCCCATCTCCCTGCACCGTTGGTGGGAAGGGGGAAGGGTTGTGGGGAAAAAAGGGTGTTTTTAAGGGCTTATTTTACTTCTCATTGTCCTGCTCTGATCTTATTAGTAATAAATTCACTTTATATCTTAAAGTTGAGCCTGTTTTGCCCTTGGAGTGTTTTCTCCCGGTCCTTAACTCATGAACCCTTTGTTAAATTTTCTCTCCTCTGTCCAGCTGCAGAGCAGGGGAGGGTGAGTGAGTGGCTTTTTGTGGATGCCTGGCGTCTGGCCAGTCTCAAAGCATGACAAGTAGGAATGCAGATGAAAAACTTATTAATCACGAACAACATGCTTGAGAGTCAGCAAGAGACAAAGTACAGGGAACTTGTGCCTTAAGGAGTTGACAAAGATCACAAAACCTGGTGAGACTGAAATATGCAGACTGGTGGAGTAGGAGGTGAAGGTGTGTGCTGGTTTGAAAGCAAACCAGCGGGAGAAATGAACCCCAAATACCTTGAGAGAGATTTTTAGGTTGGAGTTACAATTTAATAGAAAGACTACAATAAATGCAATAATACAGAAATACTGGATTAAACTGACAGTCACAGTACAACCTGGGAGTGGTTGCAGTCACGTTGGAATGGTGGTTGCAGTCTTGTCGAAAGCGGTGGTCCTGTGGAAAGGTCTGGTCCTTTTGTGGAAGTTCGGGTCCTCCTCTGGATCTGTCCAGTGGTGGTGGTGTCCCCAAACTGCCCAGATTATATACGGTGGGGTTCAGGTGGTACCTCCAGGGTGGGGAGTTTCACAGTGGGATGATGTAGTCCTATGAGTCAGGATATTTTTGGAGTCCTTGATGGTCATTGCAGCCATCTATTCTGCTGGTGCCATTGAGTTCATGATGGCCCATTAGCAAAGATAACCTCCTCAGGATGGGTGGGACTGTGCTGCTGCTTCCCCGGAGGAAGTTATCAGGGCTGAGTCATTGGTGTGGAGAAAAAGAAACATTACCCTGCCTTGCAGGGTTCCTCTTTTTCCTTATCTCATTTAACACCCAGCTTGTAGCCTGAGGGGTGGGGTGTGCACTGGACAGCTTTTGCAAACCATCCACCATTAACGGTTCACTAGGAATAATGCACATGGGTGTAGAATACATAGTTTGGTTACACTCATATTGGCACTCTTTCTCCTGTAACCGACAAGGTGTAAAAGGAATTGACCATACTGAAAATAATGAATCAGGAGTGTAGTGAATGAAGCACGGACTCGCCATGATTATCCAGCAGAGAGACCTTTATTACAAGTGCACAAGACTTTTTATACTGTACTGAAAACAAGACCTTTTATACTGTGCTAAAAATAAGGCTTCTTATATGGTGCTAAAAATATCTTTGTTAACATTCTTGTTAATCAAACAAATACACGCTGACCAATGGCACATTCTGTGTTGCTGCTCACAGCTTCTTCTACCAATCAGTATCCTGATCAGGTGCTGTCCACGCAAAGCCCATGCCACACATCCTTCCTTCTTCTTCCTGTCCCAGAGCACCTTTCGTGAACCACCAGTGAGCAACAGTGAGCAAGTGTCTTTTACTTATCTCTTAAGACTTCTCGTCTCCCACATATCCCCCTTCTTTATTCATGTATTCCAAGGTGTTATGGGTTAGAAAAAAATGAAAACTTGTTTCCTTTCCCTCAGGTACCAGGCATGCTGTGTAGGTGGGGAGGGGCTGACCGGGAATTGATGGGCGATACTTAAGAACAAAAGGGAGTTATCTGTCTAACAGCATTCCACGCTAAGCACACAGAATGGATGATACTTAAGGACAAAAAAAGATCACTTGCCCAGCCCAGAAGCCAGGACAATTCCCCCAATTAAAGAAAAACAAAGACCTGGAAATACTGGCAAGAGGGTTGTTTCCCCAGAGGCTGGAGCATCGCAAGAGAACTGCCCGAGACTTGGGCGAGAGGTGGGTGGAGACCGGGCTTGCCTCTCTCTCTGCTCGGCGTTCGGGGAGGACGGCCGTGTTTGCAGCGAGAGCCAGTTTCACTCCGGGAACACTGCTACACTGTGACGTCTCTGCCTGCTCGATCCAGAGCACAGATACACTGTGACATCTCCGAGGGTCCTGCGGCGGCATAGGGTACAGAGTTACGCTGTAACCAATTGCCGCCCAGAGCTGCTCGTCTCTGCTGTTCCTGCCTTCTGCTGGTCTGCCAGTGGGTGATACCGAGGTCCATCGCTCCCCAGTCAACCCTGCCTGCCTGCACTGCTTGCTGCCCACTGCCGAGGTTGGTGGAGCCGGGCTGCTGCCTCGTGGGTTCACACTGGGAGCGATCCTCCCCTTTCCCGTTCACCGGAGCTGCCATTGCCACGTGAGGATCGTCGCGCTGGTGCCACAGCGCCCCCTGCAGCCACGGGGGAGTCACCGCAGCCTCTCTGCTCCAACGGAGAATCTCCCAACAAGAGACAAGGGATAGTTAAGGGGTTTGTCTGTTCTCTTATTGTTGCCGTTTAACTGTCTTGTTATATATATATAGAGATATATAACTCTAGTAAAGAACTGTTATTCTTTTTACCACATCTTTGCCTGAGAGCCCTGTAATTTCAAAGGCATAGTAATTCGGAGGAGGGAGGAAGGTCATCCTGTATTCAAGGGAGGTTTCCCACCTTCCTTGGCAGACACCTGTCCTTCAAACCAGGACACATGGCTAACACAGTCTGCACCTGTACGTCCATCATCTTATTAAGCCAATTATTGATCATTTGTTGCACACAAGATAAAATACATGGGATACATATCATAATCAACAAAAACCTGCCAAAAATAACTATGCCATATATTACTAAGTGCTTTGTCTTTAAAATGGTAGCTTTGCTGTGGAAAAGGCTGGAGACTTAAATCATACGAATTGTCACTGTAAGAAATGTTTGATACGTTAGATAACAGCATAACAGAAAAACATTTTCTAAGTTGACTTAAGTTTAAAAAACCAAAAAACAACAAAATTTTTAAGTATAAATTTTATAATTTTTCCCCCATTAAATAAAATGTGCATTAATGCTGTTGCCTACAGTGTAACTCAGAGAAAGTCACTGGAAGAACTCAAGAAATTTGCTTTTATACAGTGAAAAGCTATTAGGAAACATATCAGTAACTGAGAAAATATTTTAATACACTAAGAACTGAAAGTGAAGGACTCATAGTCCACGAAATACAGTGTTCCCTAGAAAACAATTTAAAACTCAAAGGTACTGAATACTCACATGTGAATCAAAACAAAGAGACATACATAAGTAACAAGCTTGCCAGCTACAGATTTGCTCATTCACAGAGCAATTTTTTCAAGTGAAATGGGGCACAGCTTATCTCAGCTACGAAGAAAAACTGATTCTGCAGTAACACATTGCGCCGGGGTTTGAAGTCCGCACCTGGGCACTGCTGCTGCCGCTGCCGCTGCCGCCACCACTGGCAGGGAGGGGAGCGAGGCAGGTGGGTCCGAGGCTGGGACTAAGGGCGCATCAGGGGCGGGGGGAGTGTTCTGTGCTCAGGCAGGCAGATTTCTTGGTTGCAATGCTACTGCTTGAACAGTACGTTTCATGGTAATCGGAAAGCCAGACCAAATACTGTGTAACAGTCAAGATCATCTTGATCAGGGTTTTCCAGTCATTAGGTGTAAGAACATAGGAGGTACTTATTGCCTCCAAATATGTTAAAACATGATTGGAAGACACACCACTTTCTTTTACCAGTTTCCTTGTGATGATAGGACGACACAGTGTTCCCAGGCAGGTGGAAAGGAGAGCTCTTTATTTACAAAAACTAGGCCTTTTTAAGCAGTTAGCCGTTATCAAAATACATACCAAAGAGACACAGCAAACAATAATTCAGCCAGTCACCATAAGCCATGAGGTGATCACGCGAAAGTTATGTAACTTGTTTTTTCTACTTCTAAGTTAAATGAGCTCGTTCCCAGAGGCCTTTTTACTTAGCCGAAGTAACAGAAGTGAACCATGATTTTACAAGAGTAACAAGGCCTTCATTTTGCAARGTTTTACCCATCCGCAACATTTCCTTAGCTCTTTGGTAATGTCATAATTTAAGTCTTTGTAAGCAGGTCGCTGACCTTGTGCATAAACAACAGGGCAGGAAGTAATAACTGTCAAATCTCCTTCTTCCATCTTGGCCTCCTTACATTTCCGCCACCGATGTGCCATAGCATCATCATTCTGAGAAGGATATAAATCTGCCTCCTGTTAAGGGTTTATGGGTCCAGGGTCGAAAGGATCACCAAAGTCAGGATCTCCATCAAAGCTAAACATCACCGTAGGGGATGGCTCGACCTCAAGATGGCCCAGTATGTTGGGACCCACTGCAGGAGGGGCCGATGGCTCAGGGGAATCAATTCCTGAAGTCATCAAGGGATGCACCTCTTTGTGGGTGTCCTGGCTTAACCAAAAAAGGATGTATTCTATCACCACTCACATATTTCCTTGATAAGATGGGTCGTTACAGTTAGGTCCCTGAGGCTATGCACATCATGTGAGGTGGGGTGGTACTCCTTATCTCAACTGTGATAACTATCCTGGCCAGTAGCCAGCATCACCCATCCTGAGCGGATTACCTCTGTTAATGGCCCATTACCGAACTGGATAAGCACCAACCAATAGAATGTCAGAAACATCCCCTTCCATTGTGGAAATCCCCACCCCTGGGGGAGACATGAGTAAGGCTGGATAAGCACCAACCAATAGAACATCGGGAACATCCCCTTCCATTGTTGAAATCCCCACCCCTGGAGGAGACGCTGGCTAAGGAAACACCACATAAAAGCAGGCTTGAGGTTTGAGAGAGAACAGAACCACCACTGGACAGCCAGAGGATGGGACCACCACCACTGGATACTCAGCAGACCAGGCCTTTCTATGGGACTACTGCTTTCAACAGCACTGCAACCACTGCCAGGTTGTACTGTGGCTCTGCCAGTTTAAGCCTGTGTTTTCTGTATTCCTGCATTTATTTTAACCTTTCTATTAAAATTGTAATTCTGACCTAAAATCTCTCTCGAGGTATTTGTGTGGGGTTAATTTCCCCTACTGGTTCACGTTCAAACCAGTACATATTTTGGGGCTGGTGTCTCCTCCAGGGGTGGGGATTTCCACAATGGAAGGGGGTGTTCCCAATGTTCTATTGGTTGGTGCTTATCCAGCCTTACTCGTGTCTCCCCCAGGGGTGGGGATTTCCACAATGGAAGGGGATGTTTCTGACAGTCTACTGGTTGGTGCTTATCCAGTTCAGTAACGGGCCATTAACAGAGGTAATCCGCTCAGGATGGGTGATGCTGGCTACTGGCCAGGATAGTTATCACAGTTGAGATAAGGAGTACCACCCCACCTCACATGATGTGCATAGCCTCAGGGACCTAACTGTAATGACCCAGCTTATCAAGGAAATATGTGGGTGGTGATAGAATACATCCTTTTTTGGTTAAGCCAGGACAGTGGGTTTCTTTAAGAGTTGCCATAATAGTTCCCCAGGTAGTCAGGTGCTTGGAAGCATCAGCATTGCCACTCCTGGCAATATCAAAGAGTTTCTGTCCTACTGCTTGCCAGGTGTCCAATTGAAAGGTCCCATTAGGAGGGAAATCTTTTACATGCATGGACACCCAGTCCATTAAGGTAATCAGCTTAGCATCTGAAATATCTCTATTCTGTTGATGCAAGAGCCGTCTCAAAGCATCTAGGCTCTGCTTCTGTTCAAGGGATGTTTTCCCTCCCATGCTTCCCAACTGCTCACCTGAAGGTGATGGGCGCACTGTACCATGTCCTGGTTCAATGGGGTTCACTACTGGATCGGTCTTCTCACCGCTGCTTGTCAGTCCCTTTTCAGGGCACCATTTGTAGCGAATGAAGCACGGACTCCCAGTGATTATCCAGCAGAGAGACATTTATTACAAGTTGTTAAGGTCCAATTATTAAAATTATTTAGAAATTTCTCTGCCCGAATTAAGGTGCAAATGAGACCATATGCCAGTGTCAATAGTATGGATTTTATTTGATAGTAGATAGGAGAGAGAGAGTGTCGCTCTCGGACACGAAATAAGCACACGAGACGCAGTTATCAGGGTCCACCAGCCAGGGCAGAGGCCAAGGAAGGAAGGAGGAAAAAAGAGAGAGCGGCCTCTGCCCTCAGTCTTTATTTATATGTTTTCAGAAACCACCGTGGATTGGAGGAAGAGAATACCACCTCCTACTGTCCACTGGTCAACGGAATTGTCTATCACATAGACTAGGAATTCAAAACATCAGGCCGGTTACAATAACATGAGCTATGTTTATAGAAAAGTGCGTGAGAAACTATTTACCGAACTTAAAACACTGCACAACTGGAGAACTGCAAAATGCAGGGCTACAAGAGAGAAAAAGGAAGAGAAAGAAATAGGAAAAGAGGTGGGGGGACAGAAAGAGACAGATTAAAGAAAATATCACCACTCCATGGATCCCAATCGATGTTCTGTTGATCATCTCCATCTGGTCTTCGTGGTGGTGAGGGTCTCCCAAGAAATGTAGAATTCCATGGATTAATATACGTTCAGGCTAGGTGGGAAAGTCCAGGCACCGCCCCGGGTAGGGGGCAAGTTTGCCATTGTCTTTTGCAACACACTTTTGATCTGTTGCATCACTTTGCATCACATGCAGTCCTGTGGTGCAAGGCCTCAGGAATGAGTCTGGGGGACACTTCAGGGGGGTCTATGATGGATTAAGACACCTCCTCAGCTGCCTCTCACGTGAATGTCCAGTGGTTGCGGCCTTCCTGGTGTTGGGAGTTCCATAACCAGTTTGCATAAGGGAGGATGGGTTCACTGCCCCTGAGCAGAGGTTACGACACACCAAAACCTGCTTCCCCCCCCACCTCGGTTGGGGGGGAAATCTGTGCAAACCTGCTCCCAGCAAATGGGTCTGTGGTCTATGGCCTCCCCCACTCCCAGACAGGGAAGATTCTCAGCACATCTGCTGGGTTGTTTCTCATTCTTTTCTTCCAACCTTGTTTACTTCTCTACAGGTCAGATGACTGAACAGTAGGTCTTCCCTTTATCTAATCTCAGCACCTTAACTCTCAGTCCAAAGTTCCAGTCAGGCATCTTTAGGAAGGAGTGGGTTTTTTCATACAGTTCTGCTACAATGAGCAAAAATTTATATCAATATTTGAGGCATGAATTATTCCAGTCTCTGACAAAAGTGCACAAGGCTTCTTATACTGTGCTAAAAATATCTTTGTTAACATTCTTGTTAATCAAACAAATACACGCTGACCAATGGCACATTGTGTTGCTGCTCACAGCTTCTTTGACCAATCAGTATCCTGATCAGGTGCTGTCCACACAAAGCCCATGCCACACATCCTTCCTTCTTCTTCCTGTCCCAGAGCACCTTTCATGAACCACCAGTGAGCAACAGTGAGCAAGTGTCTTTTACTTATCTCTTAAGACTTCTCTCGTCTTCCACACAGGAGATAAGCAGTGTGCCCTTAGATGCAACAACAGTACAGAAATGTAGCCACCAGTACACTGAGAATGTTGCTCCAACATAAAATACTTTATGTAAATGAGCCCATGGGAAAAGCCATTCTGTTAAATGAGCAACGACAGGGCTTTAGAAGAAAATTCTGTTGGGGAAGAGAGGGAGATAATGGCCAAAACTCAAGAGAATGTAGCCATCTGGCAGTGTGTGTTAGAGCTGGCTGTTGTCTCTGATATGTGAACAGCTGCTGGTTGCATTCTATATTGTTTCATTCAAAAGCATCATGGAAAACTCAGAGGTGGTCCCCTCTTGCTGTGGAACAAGCATAAGTCAATTAGGTTTGTTAATAGCAGCACTCAGGCAAGTAAATGTTTTATTGTTTTGTATTGAGTTGAGATTTTGAGTGATTTAAGACCTGTTTTTAAGAAGCAGGGAGAGCTTCAAATTTGGTATTCATTCACTTTTATACAAAGTGTCTAACTCGGTGGGTTCCTTTCCACCATGACTTCAGAGGACTTTCCATCAAAATGGATGCTGTGGGTAAAATTTTACTTCCATCCATGAGCTTGAATCTTGGGATCTTTATGCATCCTCCATTGCATGGCTATAAAAAGAGGTACAGAGTGGCTCATCGCTGCCGCGGCGGTGTTCTCGGTGTTAGGATGCCACAGCCTTCCAGAAGTGCCCCAGGCGGGAAGCACTTCTACTGACGGCTTTGGCAGCTCTCACGGTCCAGGATAGCAGGTGCCGTGAACACTCTAGCACCGTTCTCTGAGGCGGCGGGAAGCAGCAAAGAAGGCAATGGGTCTTTGGTATGGTCTCGACAGGGTAGTTTATTGTCAAGGGGTCAGGGACCAAAGAACAAAGATGGCTCCGGGTACCGGAGCTTATAAGGATAGCAACGGGGGCGGGAAGAGCATACAGACCAATGGTCTGAGGGTAGGTAGGCAGAGGATAGGAGGATATCGAATGGGAACAGAGGGAAGGAGGGACTTAGGGAAGGGATCCAATGGGGGGTACAATTCAAACGAAAAATCTGGAACCTTAACCATACAGGGATAACCATCAATCAGTCCCTCAGTGGGAGGAGATGTGGGTGGTTCAGACTCTGGAAACTGCCCACCACTGTGGTCAGGCCGGCCTTCTTCCTGACGGGGCTTGAACCACTGCAACATCTCCCCCGTCTTTGTTTTTAAAGATGGATCTGATGATCTTACAAAGCAGCCTCTTAAGGCAACCGAAAATACAGAAAATATTAAAAATAATTAGAACTACCCACAGTTCGATCTTAATTAGCGAAGCCATTCAGCTTCCCAATCCCCACCATCCCAATAGTCTATCGATTTAGTCAATGCTTCTTTCAGTCCTTAGTTCTTTTATCTGGTCTCTCATTTGCTGGACTGCCACGTGGATATCCTGGCTGTGTGATGACAAGTTCTTTGGCTGCAGGACAGTCCACGCGATGACACTGGATGTTATGGTGGGCTAGCAGATCAGGCAGACCAGAAGGAAGCGGAGACCTCTCTTGGCATTGGCAGTGCGTGGGGGTTGGGACAGGCTTTTCTGTGGGGCTCATAAATCAACATCACTAAAAATTGAAAGAAAAAACAGAGACTTAAGAGAAACTTAGCATCTACCAGATTATCTTTAGGGGTATAAAAGAAAAAACAGTTCTCCCTTAACTCTCTGTTCCCCACTCGATCCCCCCTCTTTAAAAAAAAGTAGGTATTTGGTGTAGAATAAGTAAAGGGATTATGGGGTAGGAAAACACATGAGGAAGAGATTAGAGGGTTTGGGGGCATGGTTTTTGGTTTTAAACAGCCTGGAGGTGGTGCATGCCAGATGTTTACATGGCCTATCTTGCGCCGACATTGTCTCCAGGGGGCACTTGTTTCTTTAAAACATAAAGTAAAACTGTTAATGGGTAAAGGTGTTATGGGGTGTTCCTCAATATACCCTGTGATGGGGCTTCTTGGACTCTGGCAGTAGCCCAGGACTCAAGAGGTAGCAGGTATGGGGTAGAGACACCAGCCACCGAACTTGTTGCAGCTGATTCTTCCCCTACCCTGCTTCCTTTAATATGAAAAGGGGTTATGAGGAGGAACAACACATAGGGGACTAAGGAAACTTAGAAAAGGGGAACGATGAAGCAGGGGACAAAATATCCAACAAAGAAATTTAGGAATAGGATTAAAACTTAAAAAGTTACCAAAGGGGAACGACTTATCGTTCCACAACTCTGATCGTGGGATGACAGGTCGCCCCAGCTGAGTGGCAGTGGGTGCCCTTGGCTGCGGCGGCGCGGGTGGTGGAGCGTATTGCGCAACGCCAGCATACAGGGGCTGTGGATGGGGTCGGTTTCCGAGCCAGCAGCGCGGGTCGCGGTCATCGGCTGGCGCTGGCTGGCCGTGTTGGCAATGCAGCATGATGGACTGGGTGGCGCTGTTGGTGATGCACAGGGTCGGTGTCAGCTGGGTGTGGGCTGTGACAGTGGGAGGTGGTGTCGCCACTTGACACAGCGGTGGCGGCCGTCGAAAAGGCGGCTGCAGGGCAGAGCAGGTGATGGGCTGTTGCTGATGGCTTGCAGCAGCGGAACTGTGCGGGATCTTGGAGCGCGGTGTGGATGCTATGGCTGAGTGCAGCGCCGTATGCAGAGGTGCTGTAGGAGCGCTGTGTAGCAGCAGCGTGGACGGCACGGGTTGCGGTGGGCGCTGGGCAGGCGACTTGGTTTTCGACGTTGCCAGATGGGGCCATCCCGCATTCTGTCGGCTGTTGCCCGAGTGTCGTCGATGGTGGTATTGGCAGACCGGGCAATTTGTTGCCGAGCACTCCACATGCCGCTGTGAGTTTTTGTTGTTTTTGCGCTTTGGTCTCCGCCTTTTGTGCTTCGACCGCTTAGACCTGTGCCCATCATCCTTCCCGTCCTTGCACAGTCTTTTGGGCTGCACAGGAGGGACTGGCTTTCGCTCAGATTTCCTTCGCTCATGGTTTCTCTCCTTACGGCTTTTCCCCTCCTTGTAGGGAACTAGGTCTGCAAAGGCGATCTTTATTTCCTTCGGTGTAGGGCAGTCCTTGGTGAAATGTCCAAAGTCCCCACAATTGTAGCAGCGTGACTTCTCTCTTTGCTGTTTAAATGCCGAAAGCGCTCCTACCACTCCTCTAGAAACTGGCCGGGTGACTGTGGCCTCGGTTGCAACTAGCCTACTGCAGGCTTTGATCATCTGGTCAAGGGTGGGGACTGGATCTAGCGGGAGTGCTGTCAACACCTCTTGGCAAACTTCGTTGGCATTTGTCCTTGCCAACACGCACAGCAACTCCCGCTGGGTCCCAGCATTTTCAACCCGCCTTCCCACTGCCTCCTTTAACCTGTCAATGAACCTGAAAAATGACTCATTGGCTGTTTGCTTTACATCTGAAAAATTCACAGGGGGAGTGATACTGCTTGGTAGTTGAGATAAAGCCTTTTCCGCTGATTTTTTTAATGTCCCGTAGGATTGGTTCAGGCAGGTGTCGTGCCTGATCCTGTGGCTTGTCCAGGTTACCTTCACCGCATAAGTGGTCGATGGTTAAATACACCCTATTGGGATCCCTCCAGTACTCCTGGAGGAAGTCCCGCAGCTGCCTTTTCCATGTCCTCTCTCATGGCAGAAACTGCTGGTGAGAGGAGAGATGACATGATGGTTTTAATATCATGAGGGACCAAGGTGTTTGCGGTGAAGGTAGCCTGTATCAAACCCTTGAAATAGGGGGATTCCCGTCCAAAATCTTTGCTTGCCTTGCAAATCTCCTTTATATGTTCGTAGGGGAAGGGCTGCCACCGAGSRTTGCCTCCCCTATTGTACTGGACTGGGGCTGCGATAAGCTCCCAGTTCAGACCCGCCTTCCGATCCTCGCCACTCCCACTTCCGGCCCTGATAGCATGGGGACAGGAAGAGGTGGTGTCCCTGAGGGCAGGACCGGCGGGGGTCGGGCCGGTGCGGGCAGGGGCGCCGCCGAGGGCCGGGCCGGTGCCGGGGGCCGCGGCCGGCAGGGGATTCCCGATGGCAGGGGGAGGTCCCGACACGCACGTCATCGACGCGGAGGAGGGGCCCGACGTGGTTGCATCGCATCCTGTCGCAGAGGGAGGAGAAAGGGCGGACGCTTGGGGAGTGAGTGGCAGGGACCCGAAACCACCATTTTGCAGATTAGTCCTGTCCAATGAAGATAAAATGGCGGGGCCAGCCATGCTGCCAGCGCCATCTTTGCCTATTATTCCTAATGGGGTGGACAAAACTAGGGTCTGGGGATCAGGAGAGAGGGTTAGGGAAGGGCCCTGGACGAGCGGTGCCTTATCGCCCAGAGGAGGGTTCAGGGTGGACTGGGAGGTGGCAGGGAGACGGTAGCAGCCCTGCACTACTTGGTGGGCTCCAGCTCCCAGTTCAGCCTGCAGTTGGGACAAAGGTAAAGGATTGGGGAGGGAGGAAGACATCAACTGAGGGTTACCTGGACTCCCATTTTCCAAAACCGAAATAGCAGCATAAATTAAAGGTAAAAGGGAAAAGAACTTCTGAACTGAGGTATCCCCTTGTTCCCTTAAATCTGTTAACCTTTCTCCCACTCTATCCCAAAACGAAAGTGTTTTAACCGAATCAACTGAAGTATCGGGGAAATTAATAAAAACCCAACGTATAAACCTCTTAAGCCTCCCTTTCGAAAAATCAAATGAACTCCCCGCAAGGGCACTCGCAACTTGGAGGTAAATGTCTCTCTGGGCACGGGTCAGTTTAGCACCCATCTTTCCAGCCCAGAAACTTCACCCGCGTCCCGAGAGGAAAGGACAAAAGAAAAACTGAGAAGGGGGACCCCACGGGTACTCACCTCACCCAGTGGAGTCAACGAAAGCTCTCGGGTGCGGTCTGCTATCCCTGGACCGACCTTCCACTCCCGAAGGCTACCGGTCCCCACACGGAGTCGTCCTCTAAAACGCTGACTCGTCCGTGTGGCGTTGGCTGCTCCGAAAGCGGCTTGATCCCTGCGAGTAGATCTCACCGGGGACGCTTCTAGGAACCTCCGAACGAGAGGTCCCTGTTCCGGGCGCCAACTGCCGCGGCGGTGTTCTCGGTGTTAGGATGCCGCAGCCTTCCAGAAGTGCCCCAGGTGGGAAGCACTTCTACCGACGGCTTTGGCAGCTCTCACGGTCCAGGATAGCAGGTGCCGTGAACACTCTAGCACCGTTCTCTGAGGCGGCGGGAAGCAGCAAAGAAGGCAATGGGTCTTTGGTATGGTCTCGACAGGGTAGTTTATTGTCAAGGGGTCAGGGACCAAAGATGGCTCCGGGTACCGGAGCTTATAAGGATAGCAACGGGGGCGGGAAGAGCATACAGACCAATGGTCTGAGGGTAGGTAGGCAGAGGATAGGAGGATATCGAATGGGAACAGAGGGAAGGAGGGACTTAGGGAAGGGATCCAATGGGGGGTACAATTCAAACGAAAAATCTGGAACCTTAACCATACAGGGATAACCATCAATCAGTCCCTCAGTGGGAGGAGATGTGGGTGGTTCAGACTCTGGAAACCGCCCACCACTGTGGTCGGGCCGGCCTTCTTCCTGACGGGGCTTGAACCACCGCAACACATCGCCTAAAGTTAAGTTTCACTGTGATAATTCTACTTTCAAAATAACCTAAATTGACTATACTGAGTTAGACTCTGGGCTCATCTAGATCAAGTTCTGGGCTCCAACAATAACTATAAATGGATGCCCAATGAAGAAAAGGACTGAAATAAGCGTGCATGATGCTAATTAACTTGTGGAGATAACATACTGTACTGGTGCTCATACAACTAAGGCAAGAAACTTTGGAACACTATCCAGTTCCTTTTTGACAGTCTGGTATCTGATTCTAGTCATACTCCACATAGGTTTTATACTATTACTTTAATTTGTGTCTTATTGATTCAAAAACTTACCTGTGACATTTATTTCATGACAGTAATTACTGCTTGTATATATATATATATACACACAGACATATGAAACATGAACCTCAAAAGAGATGAGCAATGCTAAATTGGGTAGAAAATAAGATATCTCTAGGCATCTTGCTCTGCATAGACTCTGGTAGGCAGTGTAATGCTAGCAGGCTGCTATATCTGAATGTAGCAGTTGATGTCACCTGCTGCAGGGCCAGCTCATTACTGTTTAAAGGCGGTTACTTTGGAAAGTGATAGGAATATAATTTCCAGGAATGCAGGTGTTGTATCTGTGTGTGATGAGATGGCAGTATATATCATAGGATTATCGAATGGTTTGGGTTGGAAAGGACCTTAAAGATCATCTAGTTCCAACCCCCCTGACATGGGCAGACACCTTCCACTAGACCAGATTGCTCAGAGCCCTATCCAACCTGGCCTTGAACATTTCCAGGGATGGGGCAGCCTCAAAATTGCTGGGCAGCCTGTGCCAGTGCCTTACCACCCTCCGAGTGAAATGATTCCCTCTTGTCATGTCACTCCATGCCCTTGTAAAAAGTCCCTCTCCAGGTCCTGTAGCCCCTTTAGGTACTGAAAGGCTGCTATAAGGTCTCTCTGGAGCCTTCTCTTCTCCAGGCTGAAAAATCCCAATTCTCTCAGCCTTTCCTCATAGGAGAGGTGTTCCAGCCCTCTGATTATCTTCCTGGCCCTCTTCTGGACTCACTCCAAAAGGTCCATGTCCTTCCTATGTCTGGGACCCCAGAGCTGGATGCAGTACTCTGGATGGAGTCTCACCAGAGTAGATGGGGAGAATCACCTCCCTTGACCTGATGGCCATGCTACTTTTGATGCAGCCCAGGATATGGCTGGTTTCTAGCCTGCAAGCGCACATGGTCAGCTCATGTCCAGCCTCTCATCCACCAGCACTCCCAAGTCCTTCTCGGTAAGGCTGCTCTCCGTTCATCTCTCAGCCTGTATTGATACTGGGGGTTGCCCCAACCCAGGTGCAGCACCTTGTACTTGGTCTCCTTAAACCTTATGAGGTTCCCATGGGCCCACTTCTCCAGCTTGTCCAGGTCCCTCTGGAGGGCATCCCATCCTTCCAGTGTGTCAACCACACCACTCAGCTTGGTGTCATCTGCAAACTTGCTGAGGGTGCACTCAATCCCACTATGTCATTGATGAAGACATTGAATAGCACTGGTTCCAGTAGGGACCCCTGAGGGACACCACTTGTCACTGATGTCCAGTGGGACTCTGAGCCATTGATCACTACCCTCTGGATGCAACTGTCTAAGAAATTCCTCATCCACCAAACAGTCCATCCATCAAATCCATCTCTCTCTCCAATTTAGAGAGAAGGATGTTGTGGGGGACCATGTCAAAGGCTTTACAGAAGTCCAGATAAATGACATCCATAGCCCTTCCCTTGTCCACTGATGCAGTCACTGTTGTAGAAGGCTACAGGTTGGTGAGGCAGGTTTTGCCCTTGGTGAAGCTATGCTGGCTGTCCCAAATCACCTCCCTGTCCTCCATGTGCCTTAGCAGAGCTTCTGGGAGGATCTGTTACATGATCTTCCCAGGCACAGGGGTGATGCTGACAGGTTGGTAGTTCCCAGGGTCCTCTTTTCTACCCTTTTTAAAGATGGGTACAATGATTCCTTTTTTCCAGTCTCCATGGACTTCACCTGACTGCCATGACTTTTCAAATATCATGGAGAGTGACTTGGCAACTACATCAGCCAATTCCCTCAGGACTCTGGGATGCATCTCTTTGGGTCCTATAGACTTAAATCCATTCATATTCCTCAGGTGGTCATGAACATGATCTTCACTTACAGTGGGAGGGACGTTGCTTCCCCAGTCCCCATCCTGCTGTCCAGCCACTCGAGAGATGTGGGAAGAGAGGTTGCCATTGAAGACTGAGGCAAAAAAGTTGTTGAGCACCTCAGCCTTTTCCTCATCTGTTACCATTATATTAGCTGGTTGAAATTCTGATATCAGGTAACATGCAGTTGCTCTACTTTTCCACATACCCTAATCATCAAAATGGAGAGCTACTACTTTTGTATAAGGAATCTTTTGGGTGCACTTGATTATTACTTCTTTTGACTGTCAGTCTCACTTTTGGTATTATAGCAGTATATTGTATTCCCATTATCCACTGTTATCCAAAGAACTGTGAGAATTTTTGGTTGATTTAGACTCTGGGTTTCATCTGCTTTTAGATACCAAGGTACCAGAAGTTTATAAATACTTGAAACATGTAAATAATTTAAACATTTCAATCAATTTTAAGCTTTCTGGAAGTTTTCTTAAAGCAAAAGAATGGCAGTTTAAAACTTCATCTGAGTTTTAAGGCTTTATTTTTAAGTTTTGTAGAATGATATTTGGCAAATGCAAATTTGGGGCTCTTTTGTTTGCTGTGTTTTTCTCCTATTTTTTTTAACTGAGTTATTAGAAGCTGAAAATACTTGAAATCACTTTCACTAACTGCCTAAATTCTATATCTGAAAAATAATAACATTTCAATTCTATAAAAAAAGAGAAGTCAAATTTAGAGGTTTTCTTCTCCCTTTGCTTCTCAGAATAACTTAATTTGTGAACAGCAATACATTAAAACAACTGCACCTAATCTCACCAACCAGGAGATGCAATTTGAATAGGACATCATATACCTCAGAAGAATAAAGACTGTGGAAGCACATCGATCCTTTTAATTCATGTTACACTGCAAGCTTCTATCAAACATGATGTGACAGGCAACAGCGTTAACTTTATCCTCATCCTGGCAGTTCCTCTTTACAGAATGAAAAAGAAACTATTTGCTTATTTTATTTTATATTTTATTTTAATTTTTGCATTTATTTTATTTTATTTTATTTTATTTTATTTTATTTTGCAGCATCCAGATAAAGCAAGTAATATGTGTCTTGCAAACCTTTTGAATGAAGGTCTCCTAGGAAGAGAAATTGCAGTGTGGGGAAAATCATGCTGTGAAAGGCCAGTGTCCACAAAGGAGACAGATATCCTGCAAGAATCAACTTTATTCGAATAAAGGGAGAGAGTTCACTGGGTCATACCCCTGCGGGGTGTCTCTCGAGTTTTTGGAGGACGCAGCCTCCTTTTATCCCAAACTCCCAACCCCATGTTGCCCTCTTCCTTTCCCCATTTGCTGAGGTACTAGGAAGGTACAGACTTCCTGAACTGCCTACTACATATTCCCCCTTTAACATGCATCCCCCCCTCATCATGCATTGTATGACCATTAAAATTAGCTTTAATCCCACCCTGGGCAGAGAAGTTAATATTTAGAAGTCTATTCAGCCTGCGCATTTTTCCCTAAAGTTCAGAAGTTCAGACTGTGCTGGGTTCTGCAACAAACTTGCAGCAGCTTGATGTTTGTAGACTCCCACACCCAGTCCACCAGAATCTGATTAGTTCTTTCAGATCTAGTCGTTTGTGAAGACATTAACACCCATTTCTCCTATCAGCAACAATGTTTGTGAAGGCCTGTGTTAAGGAAACGTTCCTGTCTGACCATCCAGGAGCCACTCCAGCAGTCACATTCCCACCACCCAAGATTTTAACTGCTGGGACCAAAGTCCTTTTGCAGCAAGCAGCTCCAGTGAGCCAATGGGTGCCCCACTTGACTCCCTACACACCACTCTCACGTAGTCAGACAAGTTGTCCTCACTGGCTCAGCCCCAGGTTTCCCAGAGCAGTCTCAGATCTCTGGTTCCTTTAAGTAATTTAATCGTGGTGCAGCAACACAAAAACAGCTTGAGTTGGTGCCTCTGGGGAGGGACCCTGAACAAAGGAATCCCTGGGCTTTTTTATCCTTACATTCAATGCACCCATTCTTCATGTGATATAAGGGAATTAAGGGGTTAAGGGCTCACCTGCAGAACCATATCCACCTGCAGGAGCTGTGCTGTTTGTTAGACAATATATCGTTCGCTTAGCCTAACTGTGTTTGCTAAAGCAGAACGAGGGACGATGCCAAACTATTGATAGAATGAAGGAACCGTGACTCAGTTTCCTACTCTCTGAACCCCTGAACTGGTTGGAACTAGCCATAAAGTTTGGACTGAGACCAAGGGACCAGAGAGCATGCGCAAGGAGGCAAAGTGAAAGGTTCAACTCCGAGGAAGACTCGGCTTACTTCATCTTGAGACCCCTGGGACCCCTGCCCACGACCACCAGGAGGCACTGCGCAAGTGCAAGCGTATGGAAATGGTCTCAGAGCTCATTATCATGGGAAGCGGGAATGGGTTATGCATATGTATAGGCATATCGGGGAACCTTAATACATATGTAATGTTTTAGGAAATAAATATAGAGAGCTTTGTTGTAGACATTGCACATGCCTTAAGAGGAGCTATTCTCCATGTGCCCAGCATGCTGATTAAACATACCTACTTTATAACTTCAGGGTTCACATGCACTCTTTACGTGCCTCTTGGTCCAATGGTGAGTTTTGGTCTGGGGTCTTCTCGTTGTTCATTGGCACTTGCAGAGTCTCGGGGTGACCAGCCACCCCTGGCCAGCTGGTGCCGCAGATCTGCTTGCCCTTTGTTAGGCAAAAGGTCAGCGCTCATTCACTATGGTGGTGGCTTGGCCTGCAGCTGGAGATGCTGTGGAGGATAAGCCAGCCACACAAGTATCCGAGGAGCCAGTGGGGCCAGGAAGCCCAGGTGTTGTATTAAGTAAAGGATCCGAGGTCCAGGATCTCCCCCTAGATTGTGGTGAGGAGGAAAGTCTCTCTCACCCAGGCCTTGGAGTAGTGTGCTCCCCCATTCATTTGGTTTATCCTTGTCAATCTATGTTCTGTATATGGTTATGTTCCAGAATGTTCTCCCTCACTCGACGCCCCATTGGCTTTGTTCCCCTGCTCCTCCCCTCGCCTACCCTTATTGGTTTGCGTACTGCCACCCCACCTTTTCTCCTCCCCCTAACCCTAATGTGATTGGCCCTCAGTGTTCTCTCCACCCCTTGTCTGTGCTGTATAAAACCTTGTGTCACCCTGTTCTTTTGGCTCTCCTTCCCTGACCCTTCAAGAATAAAGACCTTCTGTGGAACATCATAAGGAGAGTCCACCTCCAACTCTTTATTCCCGTCTTAAAGTGTCGGCTGTGCGACTGCTTGCTTAACCACCTGCGCTGGTGGAATTAGCGGGTGGAAGGAACGGCACTGTGCCTTTCCCACTGGCTGTCGCACACCGCACCGAGGCACCGCTGGACAAGCGTGAAGCTTCTAGGAAGGTTGCGGCTGCTGACCTCCAGCTGGACGAGGCCACGCCGTGACAATTCACGGCTGTTGCCTGTGGCTCCTGTGGTTTCCCTCCACTCAGGGCACAATTTGCAGCTTGCACACCCAGCTACCAGACCTAGATGGATTCCTCAACAGTAACTTTCCCCATAGCAGCCCTCACAGTGCTGTGCTTTGCATTGGTAGCTGGAAAGGTGTTGAGAACACACTAGTGTTTTGGCTACTGCTGAGCAGTGCTCCCACATCATAAATGTGGTCTCTTCAATCCCCCTGCCCCCAAAGGCTGGGGGTGAGCAAGAGGTTAGGAGGAGACAGAACCCAAGGGGAGGCGAAGGGGGGAGCAGGGAGGGTGGGCATTTGCTGTTAAGGTGTTTGTCTTCTGGAGCAACCGCTACTTGCACCAAGGCCTTACTTCCCAGGAAGTGGCTGGACATCAGTAGTGAAAAAAATACTTTTGTTTTCCTTTGCTTCCACGTGCAGCATTTGCTTTTGCTTTATTAAACTGATATTATCTCAACTCACAAGTTTTTTTCATCTTATTTTCTTCCCCATCCTGACGAGGAGGGGGAGTGATAGAGCAGCTTGGTGGGCACCTGGTGTCCAGCCAAGGTCAACCCATCACAAACCCCAAGTCTCAGCCTTTCTTCATAGGAGAGATGTTCCAGGCCTCTGATCATTTTTGTGGCCCTCCTGTGGTCCTGCTCTAACAGGTCCATGTCTTTTCTGTGCTGAAGGCCCCAGAGCTGGACTCAGTACTCCAGGTGGGGTATCACCAGCACAAAGTAAAGAGGCAGAATCATTTCCCTTGACCTGCTGGCCATGCTTCTTATGATGCAGTCCAGGATATGGTTCGCTTTCTGGGCTGCAAGTGCACATTGCTGGCTGAATATGAGCCAGCAGTGTGCCCAGGTGGCCAAGAAGGCCAATGGCATCCTGGCTTGTATCAGAATTAGTGTGGCCAGCAGGACCAGGGTAGTGATTGTCCCCTGTACTCAGCACTGGTGAGGCTGCACCTCGAATCCTGTGTTCAGTTTTGGGCCCCTCACAACAAGAGTGACATGGAAGTACTGGAGCATGTCCAGAGAAGGACAACGGAGCTGGGGAAAGGCCTGGAGCACGAGTCTGACGAGGAGCAGCTGAGGGAGTTGGGAGTGTTCAGTCTGGAGAAAAGGAGGCTGAGAGGAGATCTTATTGCTCTCTACAGCTACCTGAAAGGAGGTTGTAGTGAGGTGGGGTTCGGTTTCTTCTCCCAGGTAACAAGTGACAGGACAAGAGGAAATGGCCTCAAGTTGCACCAGGAGAGGGGTCAAGTTGTGCTAGGGGAGGTTTAGATTAGATATTAGGAAACATTTCTTCACTTAAAAAGTGGTCAGGCATTGGAATAGACTGCCCAGGGAAGTGGTGAAATCACAATCCCTGGAAGTGTTCAAAAGGCATGTGTATGTGGCATTTGGGGACATGGTTTAGTGGTGAACACAGTGGTGCTGGATTAACAGTTGGACTCAATCATCTTAGAAGGCTTTTCCCACCTTTATAATTCTATGATTCTATTGGTAGCTCATGTCCAATTTTTCATCTACCAGTATTCCCAGGTTCTCCACAGGGCTGCTCTCAATCCATTCACCCTCAGGAAGTCCAGGAAGATTCTGGATATGCACTTGTGTTGTGAACTCAATATTAAATCCTGAGTGATGCATCTTTGCTAGCCCTTAGCCTTGTTTTTAATTTTTATGATTTTTGACACATGTCAAACAGCTCCTGTGGATCCCCTGCAGCTTGAGGCTGCTGCTGTCATTGCTCCCCTGGTGTGAGGTACAGGGAGAGGAGTCTGGTCTGAGGAGCCTGGCAGTGCCCTGAGGGAAGGGCACCTGTGAGGGGCCCATTTGTGCTGGTGGGTCTGAGGTACAGGTACTGCTGAGGAGGTAAGAGAGATACTTATGGGTGGGTATGCTGTCCACAAAAATCAGATTCATTACCAGGTGTGCAACAAGCCAATAATTATGCACTCGAGAAAGACATTGATTATTTATTTCAGAGTTGAGAAAGCCTGGATGCCTGGTGGTATTCCACAAATCAAGCACACCAGCTATCAGAACTTTTTACTATTTATACATTTTAGCAAACAAAGGAATTAGTGTTTATTGGCTACAAGTTACATAGTTCTCTTATTAATTAGTATTCTACCTTCTATTGGTTAATTATTGTCTTGCTTCTCATGCTAATTAGTCCATATAGTCAGTCTTTCTCTTCTTATGGGTTAGTGGATTTCTTGGATCAGTGGTCCATGAATCAGTGGTCATGATCTCCCCCAGCCAGAATTACCTTTTACCCAGTTGGAGCTGATTTCAGCACAGTTGCTGAGTTGGCTTTATTAGTTTCTTCCTTATCTTGGGAGTTCTGCCAAATGTTCATGTGGCCTGTAAATTCTGCATTCTTTCTGTCCACTATCAGTGGTACATCCTTCTTCCCAAGATTTGGTAACCTCCCCCTAGGTCTGAAATCATTGAAGCATGTCAAGCCCTAAACCTCAACAAGGCAATTCTACCAACAAGTAATTTTTTTTAACACATGGGCATCACTTAGAGCTTGTTAGCTGCTCTCTGTTTCATGGATTAAACCTCCCTTCTTGTTGATTAGGCTTGAAAGTATACAAAGATCAAAGAACATCCTTTCTTAAGAAAATTTTACATATTCCACATTTTGCAGCAGGTACGTGCTGCCTGAGTGGTTCGTGGCCCTTCACACTAGTGCCTCTTTGAGGGTGGGGGTAACAGGTTGGGAGAAAGGGGACTGCATGTGGGTGCCCCTGAGGGGGGCAAATCACAATATTCTGAGATGGAAGGGACCCACAAGGATCATCAAATCTTACTCTTAAGTGAATGGCCCATACAGGGATTGAACCCACAACCTTGGAGTTCTTAGCACCATACTTTATCCCCCATCCCCAGGCATGAGGCAATGCCTGGTTGTGAGGCCTGTGTGCATGTCTCCAGCAGCGAGCCATGTTGAAGCAGGGGACCAGCAGGGTGAAGCGATCCTGTGCATGGGAGCCCAGGAGAGGCTGAAGGCAGGGGCCGGGGCTGAAAGGCTGTGTGGGGCCGGGCGGCCATTTCACTGCCGTCTCTATCACACCCGAGGCCACGGACCCCAGACTAGGCCGCCGTTGCCACGGTGACCGGCCAGTGGCGCCCCGCCCTCCACCGCGCGCCGAGCCCCCTCCTCCCCCGGCCAATCGGAGGGGTGGTGGCAACGGAACGAGGTTCCCTTTGTTC
The DNA here is from genome assembly GCA_018881555.1 of Amblyornis subalaris. Classification (NCBI taxonomy): domain Eukaryota; kingdom Metazoa; phylum Chordata; class Aves; order Passeriformes; family Ptilonorhynchidae; genus Amblyornis; species Amblyornis subalaris. Next base: position 135,342 of record JACAXG010000326.1, on the reverse strand, counting down.
AGCTATTTCAGAAGTCGTAGGGGGTTTAGACACTGAGCTGCGGAGGGAGAGGACGGGCTGCTTCGCTCCCTCGCTACTTCTCTGCTGTCGGGGTCTGGGATGGTGTGGGTAGGTGTTCGGGCTACGAGGGGCGGGTTGGGACGTCCCATCTCCGGCAGCCGCTGCCTGCATGCCTGCGGGCGGCGGTCGGGCCGGGTGGGTAGCTGGGCAACCAGCCGCGGGCCCGGCAGCCGTTATGGGTTTTCGCGCCGCCACTGGGAGGGGAGCCATGCGGGCCCAGACGTAGGCTGCCCCCTCTCTTTCCGCTGTCGTTGGTGGGCTGTGCTGCCTCGTCCGGATGGATGGATGGTGGGGGTGGCCGCGGCATGAGGGGCGGCCGGGGCCTGAGGAATCGCGGTCGGGAGGACTCAGCATCCACCCACTTCTCCAGCTCCCTCGGCTCCTCCCAGTGCTACAGCTGGTGTCCCCGCAGCCTTGCCGCAAACTGCCATTGCAGCAAGCCGGAAAGCGAAAGTCACCTGGGGAATATAAGAAAGTGGCTTTATTTCCTTCCTTTTTTTCTTGCGGTGTATAGGGTCCCTGCTGTCCAGATCTGGCTAGCTGGGTTTTAATTTTTTTTCTAAGAAATATTCAAGACGAGTGAAATTCCGTGTTTGTTTTGTACTTTTGTTTGCTTGCTTGCTTGGGGAACTTGTTAGTTTAGGTGCTCAATGGAAATAGCTGATGGAACTCGTAAAGCCTTTGTGGAGTGACTGTACAAAAGGCACAAACGCCTTTTGGGGTTGGCGTAAATGGTTTGCTCAGTCTTCAAGCTCTTTATTTCCTTGCTATGAAGGTAACAATTCCTCTCCCTTGAATTTGCTCTCAGGACCCAAGAGATCAGTGCTATGCACTCTGGCCACCACAGGTTCATAACTTGTTTGCTTGCCTTCTTGGCTGTTTAAGTAGTCCTTAATGTAGTATTTGAATACTTCACAGATATTGTTCAATCCTTACTCATTGAACAAAACGTTAACTTGTGTCCCTTCGGTACGTGAGTAATTAAACAGAAAAAATAATTGCATGCCGAAGATCATACAGGGAGCCTTTGTTAGAATTGGAAACTGAGCCTATGTTTCTAATTAAGAATCTCATCTATGTTTAAAAATAACAGTTTATGGTCTGTTTCTAATAGTCCTCACTTTGCATCTGCTGTGTGAACTGTAGTTATTTTGGTGTTATATGTGGGAGGATGGAGGAAAGCTGCTCACAATTGGGAAGAATGACTTTTATATGATCATTATGTATTTCTTCAAAATTTTTCTTGAAGAACTTCTTTAGTGCATGGGTGACCACACACTGGAACAGGTTGCCCAGAGAGGGTGTGGAGTCTCCCTCACTGGAGATATTCAAGAACTGTCTGGACACAATCCTGTACCATGTGCTCAAGGATGACTGCTTGAGCAGGAGGGTGGGACCAGATGACCCACTGTGGTTCCTTCCAACCTTACCCATTCAGTGAAAATATCTAGTTAGCTTATACTCAAAGCAATATAATGCAAAGGGATAATTATGATCCTGCAAAAACAGGGTTAAAAAGCAGTTTACTCTCTGTCTTAAAGGTGGAAGACTCTGGTTAGGATTAATATTGACTTAGGACCATTTTTACCATTGAATATAGGCAGTGACACAGACTTCAGAGACTTCTGAAATTGATATAGATGTAAGAACAGCTGCTAAATTGAGCTAAGCATGCCTTGTGGCAGGAAGGTGAAAATAACATTAATGGTGGGTTTATGAATGTAGACTTTTATTGCATTATCTGACATGTTTTTCTAGTATATTTATTTAGATTCCAGTTTAGGAGTGCTTGTATGCAGATATATAAGAGAACAGATATATGTGCTTAATTTTAGGTTCATGGTGTAAATTGGAGCAACCCCAGGGACTGAGTTACCTTATAATCAGGTGATAGGTACACACAGAGCTGTCCAGCAGACTGGCAGAGCTGGAGTAGAGTTTAATTAAATCAAATTTCATTTCTACTCATACTTTGGGCACACCAAGATGCTATAGCTACAAAGTAGAGTGGCAGAAGGCCAAGTACAATCTTCCTTCATCAAAGCTGATATTCAGAATCTGTACAGTCTAAAGATCAGGGCTGAAATCAATGCTGAGATTTTATTTTTGAAATGTTTCATTGATAAAGATCTCCTTTTGTAGACTCAGTGTTGTCACTGTCATAAAAATTTGGACCACAGGTTTGTGAAACTTATGCGCTGATCAATGCATTATTGTCAGTAGAATTGTGTCAGTGATATGCAACAGGGGGAGGATTTTTCTTTGCTTTGTTTTTGAAAGGGATAGGACTGTTTTTAACATTATTTTTTTGTGTTAATTGTGTTGTAACTTTGAGTAGATTTGACCACAGAAATGAATTTTACTAGTTAATTCAGTTCCAGATTCTATGAACATTCAAATATATGTAACAGTAGAATATTTTGGTCACCTATTCCACTTCTTTAAATTATTTTATAGTATTGATTTGGATAGCTTGGATAAGTTTTCTACATATTTTGATAGATTTCATATCTATATGATGGTTGAAAAAATGAATATGTATTTATATCTATATGTATAATCTAGAGAAGCTATAGGAGCTCAAGATCAGGGCTGTAATTCATATCAAAATTTTATTTTAAAAATATTTCATTGGTAGATATATGTGCAGACCCAGTGTTGTTTGGTTTATGTATGTGATCTATCATATACATTATAAATCAGTGTACATAATAATCTGTTTATGCATGTACACATGGAGGCCATGGAATGTGGCATCTTTTAATGATATAGAAATAAATTTCCAGACATCACTTTTGGCCTTCAGAAGGCTTCCCTTTCCAGACCAGAGTGTAACTTAATCAATTAAAAAGATCACTTAATTTTCTGTGTACTGAATGCTTTTGAAATTTTGTTCATATATATATACTTTTTTAGTCAAAATTAATGTGTAAAGAAAACTTGTGGGTTTTGAGCTTTGAGTATAAAGTTCCTGTTAAATTATTCCTCTATTAAATAATTTAATTTTATATAACATTTTCTACAAGCCATTGTGAAATCCTTTAAACATTCAAAATATGCTGTTTATGTAGAAGTTGCTAGTAAGGACATTGATTTAAATAATTGATCAATACTAAATATAAAGGCAGAGAAAAAGGCAAGATAAAATGTTTTTTGGAGAATAGAAAATAGATAGTAGGTGAGTAGGTACAAAGATGCAAGAAAACTGTTACTCTATTAGAAACCAAAAAGGAAATACTTGCAGAAATTATGCTGAGGTAGCACAGACCAGGGGCTTCCAAACCTAGTTAGTAGGTATATGATCATCATTAGTAACTTCTGGCATCCAGGGTGTCAAGGGTTAGCCTGAGGGCAGACCCCAGGTGTTTCACACCGGGTCAACCTATGACACTGGGTTACATGTCTTTCTATTCACACAAACCCAGAATCTCATCTATGTCTTTTCTGCTCCCAGCTTTCCTACTGGATGTTCCCATCTTGCAAGCTAGGATTGAAGTCTGATGCTCATACTCACCTTCCCCATCCATTCATGCACCTGCAGAAGTTTAATTTTTCACTTCAACCACATCCTTTCCCCTTGCACATGTCCAAATTCTGAATCTTCACTTCCAGCAAGTACAAAGTGGAACCTCAGTTTCCCCCGTGTGCATGCTATCATCCTAATCCTGGTCTTTCTACTTCATGTCTCAGTCGTCTTTCTATATCCTGAACTAGAAGTACAGGTCTGCCTGGGGGCAGCAGAGCTGTTCATTGTTGTTGGATGCAGATGGTGGCTGCAGAAGTTCCTAACTGTGTTTATAGAGCCTTTATAGGACTTAGTAGGCAGTTACTCTGCTGCCTGTGTAAGAGCAGTGAGAGCCAGGAGCCATGGCTCAGTTCAGCATTGAGCATATCACAAAGCAGACGTGAGTGGTATGTGCACTATAGTTTGGCCACCTTTCTTATAGAGAAACAAGGAAAGTCAGTAGCAGACGTGTGGAGAGACAGGAGTAATATCGGAGAATAAAAAGCACAGGTCTGCTTTTTAAACCAAATAAGCTAAATCAATGCAAAAGTCCAAATAGATGCCTTTATTTCAGTCTGCTTCACATCGGCTGAGCTTGAGTCCATTCTTTCAAAAAAAAAAAAAGCATAAGCCAGCCTTAAATTTATTGTTCCACACAGGATTTTGAAAATTAATATATAGGCAAGTTTAAGCTAAACTTATATAACTTTCTTGTGCAGTCAAGCCCTGAGGTATGTGCTTGGAAATCAGGTGGGATTTTACTGCACTCTGTTAGGTGTAATGTAGGTAAGTGGAGTTGACATAAGAGGTGAAAGTTTCAGTTGTTGAATCAGGTCCATAAGTAGTTAAAAACAAAGACGATCAGGTTTGAATGGACCTTTTGAGCACATGGGAACCAATTGCATTAACAAGAACCCTAGAATCATGTAATTACATGCTTCACTCTTTTGTGAGAGACTAATCAGCACTAGGTTGAAAACACTGGAGTCTGAAATGAGACGCTATTGGAGCCCCATGGAAAAGGAATTAAGGTAGACAAACTGATGAGAGGAAATGATTGGTTAAAAAAAATTATGGTTTTGTGTTTCTCTAACAGTGCAAGTATGTGTATGTGTCACATCTTCAAATATCTGTTTATTTTAAAATCTTTTAACCTTTGATATGTAAAAATCCAGTTGGTCATTTGGTCACATTACCAAACATCTTCAGACATCTTACCTTCCAAAGTCCTCCTATCTGTAGAAAATACTATAGAAAGTCTTGTGTTTCTTGACTAAAAACTGAGTAATGCACTGTAATTTCACACAATGTTTTGCTTCTGGAGAATACCCTATTACAGTTGTTCTCTGAGCCAATGAGTACTTGTAATGTATTTTACAATTTATAATATATCTTTCAGTTTAACAAGGAAGCATATTTTAGGTTAGGTACTGTCCATTCTAGTGAGTCTCTTAATTTCTTGGTGATTGCACAGAATCAAAATAGAAAACAAAAATTAAATAAAGCACAATTGGCAGTATTTTCACAGCTTCCTTAATTTGGAGTGTACATTTCAAGGTGTGCTTTGTTTTGTTTGCTACTTACGTTTGCAATCCTTTAAAATGTGGATTGGAAAAGATGATACTGATAAGAGAATTTTGAGATGGAGGAGAATCTTGCATGTAACCACTACAGAGTTCAGTGTCTCATTAATAGTTGTACAATGTGTTTCAAAGATGAGATAGGTTTCTTTTAGATAAGAAAAAATGAATATAATATATGAAGTTGCATGCTTTAATATTTTCCCATTTTAAATTATGGACTTTTATATCTGGACATGAGATTGAGAAACAGCAGACACTAAGATTATTGCCGTTGCTTTGTTTCTTTTATGCTCTGTAAGAGGGCCAATGGAGCATAGTGAAGCTTTGATAACTTCAGCTCCACTGGGGTGGAACTGTCCTTATTTTTAAAACATAAGCAAATAAGATAGCAGAGCCTGCCTTTTGAGGATCTTTTTGTAGGTCTTGCTTTGAGTAAGCATATTTCAGGATGTTTCCAAATTCAGAAGTAATGCAGATTTAATTTGACATAAGGATGATTTAAAACTTTCTTTGCCACACTTATTTATTGAAGTTTTAGAGAAAGAGTATACCCTTGAAAACAAATAACTATATCCTAAATTATCTGAGGTTATACAAGTTGAGTTTATACTATGATGGAAATTTTAAAAGTTGGCCTGTGAGTTATTAGTAATCTGAGTTGCTATTTTCACAAAAAACAGATGATACTTAGATTTTTACATGTAGGGAAAATAAGATTTATCAATTTGGCAGCAGTAAGAATTAATTTATATTTTTCATCCAGTTTGCTTGATGCTCTTGTTTTATCTAAGGTTAATAGCAGAAATCATGAAGTGTTAGAATTGAGAGATTTGGTGATAAAGTAATAAACAAGGAAGTGAGATGTTCATTTCAGAAGTTACCCAGTATAGAAGAATTTGATATCTGTGATAAAACATTACATTTGTTAGAAGAAATTCTAGAAAATATGCTATAGTATGTGCTTTTGAGCTCTGGAACATCCCTTGTAGCATCTTCTGTGCAGATTACAAGAGATACCTCAAGTTCAAAGGAAATTCAACAAAGTGGTCATATACAGTGTAATGTTTTCATTGCAATTTAATCCTTGGGTCCTTCATAAGATAATATTAATTTAAGATAATAAAATTCATAACACTGTTGTCACACATTTGTATAGATGAAGTTACTGCAGCATTGCATCTGGGAAAACCTGAAGTCAAGCAATTTTATTTTTTAAACTTGAGTGAAGTCTAAGTGTCCTGTTTACACTAGGTAAGTGTATATTAGAGAAAACTGGTTATTATACAGATGTCCTTTGATATTGTGCTAATTTAGTCATGCGTACGTGTGGGACTGAACTCTGCTTTCCTCAGTTACACTTTGAAGTTCAATTTTGAAATTCTGAAGAAATACTAAAACTCAGTGTTGGTCTTAAACCATGCTGAACAACTTTCTTAGAATCATAGATTCGTTTAAGTTGGAAAAGACCTTTTAAGATCATCAAGTTCAACTATAAACCTAACATTGCCAAGCCCACCACTAAACTGTGTCCCTAAGAACCTACATGTCTTTAAATCCCTCCAGGGGTAGTGACTCCACCACTTTCCTGGGCAGCCTGTTCCAATGCTTGACAACCCTTTTTCCTAATATCCAGTCTAAACCTCCTCTGGCACAACTTGAGGCTGTTTCCTCTTGTCCTTTTACTTGTTTCTTGAGAGAACAGATCAATCCTCTACCTGGCTACAACCTCTTTTTCCAGCTCAACTTGGTGTTGTCTGCAAACTTACTGAGGGTGGACTCAATCCCCTCATCAGGATCATCGATAAAAATATTAAACAGATCTGGCCCCAGTACTGAGCCCTGGGGAACCCCACTAGTGACCGGCCCCAGCTGGATGTAGCACCTTTCACCACCACTCTCTGGGCCTGGCCATCCAGCCAGATTTTTACCTAGCAAAGAGTATTCCCATCCAAGCCATGGGCTGCAGGTTCTGCAGGAGGATGTTGTGGGAGACAGTGTCAAAGGCTTTACTGAAGCCCAGATAGACCACATCCACAGCCTTCCCCTCATCCACTAGGCAGGTCATCTGGTCATAGAAAGAGATCAGGTTGGTCAAGCAGGGCCTGCCTTTCCTAAACCCGTGCTGGCTGGGCCTGATCCCCTGATTATCCTGTACATGTTGAATGATGGCACTCAAGATGATCTGCTCCATGACCTTCCCTGGCACTGAGGTCAGGCTGACAGGCCTGTTCCCCAGATCCTCCTTTTGGCCAACCTTGTAGAAGGGCATCATATTTGCTCACTTCCAGTCACCTGAGACCTCCCCAGTTAACCGGGACTGCTGGTCAATGATTGCAGGTGGCTTGGTGACCCCTTCTGCCAGCTCTCTCAGTACCCTTTGGTGGATCCCATCTGGCCCCATGGACTTGTGAGTATCTAAGTGGCATAGCAGGTCAGTAACCATTTCCTGGACCCCTTTGCCCTTCAGGGCTTTCTCCCAAGGGACTCTGTCAACCAGGCCCCTAAACAGGCCAGTCTGTCCTCCGGAAGTCCAAGGTGGCAGTTCCCTAATTGACTCTCTCACTGTGTCAAGAAGTTATGTTCTGCACACTCCAGGAACCTCCTGGACTGTTTCCTCTCTGCTGTGTTGTATTTCCAGCAGACATCTGATAAGTTGAAATCCCCCATGAGAACAAGGGCCAGCAATCATGAGACTTCTCCCAGTTGCTCATAGAATATTTCATCTGCCTCCTCATCTTGGTTGAGTGGTCTGTAACAAACTCCCACCAGGATCTCTGCCTTGTTGGCCTTCCCCCGATCCTTACCCATAAACACTCGACCCTGTCATCACCAGTGGCAAGCTCTAGACAGTCAAAACTCTCCCTAACATACAGGGCTACCCCGCTGCCTCTCCTGCCTTGCCTGTCCCTTCTGAAGAGTTTATAGCCATCCATTTGTGGCAGGACTTCTACCCCTGACACAGGAGAAGCTTCTCTGCTGTTAGCTGATGCATAAATCAGGGTATCTCCCCCTTAATGGCTCAGTCAATAGTGAGCCACCTTGGCGCCACAAGGATTAATGCCTTCAGCTGACAGTAAACATCTTGCTGTGGAAGCAGATGTGGGAAGATAAGCTGGAATTTCTGATTGACAGACACTGCACTTTACAAACTATAAAAGCTACAGCATAACTTCCACGAAGCAGAAATCTTCTGCACATTCCCTGAAGTGTGTAGGGGGGTTTCTCCTCAAGATTCAGGACGCTGGTTTTGAGTTTCTTCTCCTTCAAGGGTTGAGTGAAAGGACTCTTTGTAAACCATCATTATTCGTTGGTAAGATACATCGGCTCCCAATCTATACTATTTCTTTGCTAGCTGTAATATAGGTACCTTTATGTCGTGCACTGTTTTATGTAATCTACTAGTAGTTCTTTTGTTTATCCTGTGTAGTAAGTAGTCTAAGGTCTTTTGTCTGTTACCTTGTGTCTATTCAATAAATAACTCATTTTATAATAGACCTAATTGGCCATTCTTAAGAACTTGTGAGCCAGAGTGATTTCGGGGTGCAGGTCGCCTCAGTAGAGCTCCGGCCAGAAATCTGAGTGTAAGACAGGGCCTGTCTAAAGCTCTCACTCCATTCATAACTCCATTGTAGCATTACAGTTGTGTGCGTCATCCCACCATGTCTTCATGATGGCAACTATATCATAGTTTTCCAGCTGCGCAGTGTTTGTTGCTCCTCCTGTTTGTTGCCCATGCTATGTGCATTGGTGTAGATGCACTTCAGTTGGGCTATTGATCTGGCCATCTTTTTAGAGGGAGAAGCCCTCATGCCCATGTGATTCTTTTCAGGCACTTCCATAGTTTCTGGTAAATCAATAACCCCCGTGCCACATGAATCTCCATTCCCTACCTCCACTGAGATGGCAGAGCAAAGGACCTCGCTAGCACACCCCTCAGTCACATGCCTCCCCCCCACCCCTTCCCCCAGCTTATCTGTAGCGAGCCTGGTTTTATCCCTTTCCTCTTTCAAATCTAGTTTAAAGCTCTTTCAATGAGCCCTGCTAACTCCTGTGCAAAGATCCTTTTCTCCCTTTGAGACAGGTGAACCCGGCAGGCCTGGTGTTGTATAGACGACCCATGATCAAGAAACCCAAAGTTCTGCCAGTGACACTATGCTCAGTGCCAGATATTGAGCTGCTGGCTCTTCCTGATTCTTCCTTCATTCCTTGTGACTGGAAGGATAGAGGAGAACACTACTTGTGCCCTTGATCCCTTAACCAGTCATCCCAATGCCCTGAAGTCTCTCTTGATAGCCCTCAGACTTCTTGTTGCAACCTCATCGCTGCCTACCTGAAAAATCAATACTGGATAATAATCTGAGGGCTGTACCAGGGTAGGAGGCTTTCTCTTCACATCTTTAACCTGGGAGGCAGCAGACTTCCCTAAGAAGTGGATCTGATCTGCATATGGTGCCTTCTGTTCCCTTCAGAAGGGAGTCTCCTAAAACTTTGATGTTATTTGTATTGGTATGCTATGATGGTAAGACCAAGTTTTACAAGAGTTTTTTAATTGAGGGGTGTAATTTTTAATCTAGTGCATTGTCAAGTTCTCAATTATTATTGAAGATGATTTTAAAGAATTAAAAAAGAGAAAAATAAAGCCCCCAGAAACTAAAAGATTGGCTGCCATGTCATGCAGAAAATAGCCCAAACCTTTTTGCAATTGAATATAATATTTTTTAGTTAATATTTAAATTGCAGTAATGCACAGAAGCTCCGCATCTGAATTAAAGCTCTAACACATTAGGCAAGTATAAAAAAGCAACAGTCTTTTTTACATATGGCTTACAACTGAATTACAAAATAAAAGAGAAATGTTCTACAAGAGGCCTATAGAAGGGGAATGAGAACTATGAGAGAGACTCAAGGCATCTGTGAACACTGCACCAAAGGAGAATTTCTACATAAAATCTGAGAAAGGGCAGAAAGTGTTGTAATGCTGCTGGTCAGTAAATTTAGCCTTGAGATGAAGACCATAGAATCATTAGCAGGGAAAAAAGCCCACATTCTGTATCATGATAATGATGCCTTAAGGATTAGCTTTTGGATTTTTCTAACCCTGCACTGTACTAGTGTGTAATTCTGAAATCCATATTATGCGCTTCACCTTCTTGTTAGACAAAACATTCTCTCTAAGCCTGGAAAACAAGGTCACTATCCTAGGCCTAAGTATAAATAAAGTGAATTGGGAGGGGGTGAATATTACTTCATTACCTGAAACTGTAATTGGACAATTAACTTCTGATAAACAAATGTACCAAACCTATATCTGGGGGGGAAAACTCATGATCGGGGTCCATCTTGGTCTAGCCTAGCATCGGCAAGGCTCTGTACCAGAGGTGTACCACTCGAAGGCCTTCAATAAATTCATACTTTTATTCACTAACTTTGTTCAGTCTCTGTTTCAGGTACTCCCAATTTTAGGCATCAATAATATATAACAACTGTTACATAGGACTGAGACAATAATTTGTTCTTTTGTCTACAGATTATTTAATCTGTCAATGTGGTTTCAACTCTTCATAGCTTTAAGTTTCATGTAGTGGTTGCACTATTATTTTAACAGAAAGATGATGTGTGAAATGCCAGCAAATTTGCTTAATAGAGATGGTGAAGCTATTTGCAACAGGTTTTTATTAAAATAGCCTTAAAGTTATTAAATGACCTGTGCATTTAAGGTAAATTTACTTATTTTAAATTACATTTTCACCAGTATTTACATTTCTTTTACGTTAGGGGAAGGAAAAAAAAACCCTTTAAAAACTTTGAAACATTTGTTCTTTATTAGTTGCATTATTGGTCACATTTTAAGGAAATTATTTAACATATCTAGCTACTTAGACTATAAAGTAATCACAGCTAGGGATCTTCTCTGATTCAAATACAATTCTGATATCTTTCACAAACCAACATTGGAGTATTTAAATGCTTAGAATATTGAAAACTTGCAACTCAAGTAAAAATGACAATGAAATTCCTCATTGAATTACATTTTTGTGTTCAAATTCCTTAGGTTTATGTGGATTTTCTAAACTGAATTAATACATACTTGTAATTTAGTTTTTAGTTTTTAACATTTCTTCTTTTGGCATAAAATGATGCATTTGAAATAAAATGAGATAAACTAATTGCTATGGGGACTGGTAGTGCTTGTAATGTCTATTTTATTTGTTTAAGGCTGCATTAATTACCAAGAAATTTTACCTGATTGTTCATCTACACAAGAACAATCTCTCTGTGTAGAAAAAGTAGCATAGCTTTACTTTGTGCATTGCTTGCATTCCTTTACACTGGTTCAATACTGCTTCAAAGCTGGTATTAGAGATGTTGTAAGACTGCTTTTTCAAAAACCAATGGTAGAAATGAGTGAAGAGAGTAAAAACTAAGAATACAGTAAGAATTATATTGTCATGCATTACTTTTTTTTTTTTAATCAGACATTGTAAGTGCATAGAATCATAGAAAGTTTTGGGTTGGAAGGGACCTTAAAGATCATCTATTTCCAGACTCCCCCACATGGGCAAGGACACCTTTCTCTAGACCAGGTTGCTCAAAGCCCAATCCAACCTGGCATTGAACACTTCCAGGGATGTGGCAGCCACAGCTTCTCTGGGCAACCTGTGCCAGGGCCTCACCACCCTAACAGTAAAGAATTTCTTCTTAATCTCCAATCTAAACCTACCCTCTTTCAGTTTGAAGCCATTCCTCCTTGTCCTATCACTCCATGCTCTTGTAAAAAGTCCTTTGCCCACTCTCTTGGAGCCCCTTTAGGTACTGGAAGGCTGCAATAAGGTCACTCTGAAGCTTTCTTTTCCCAGGCTCAACAACCCCAACTCCCTCAGCTTTTCCTCATAGGAGAGGTGCTCCATCCCTCTAATCAACTTGGTGGCCTCATCCGGACATGCTCCAGCAGGTCCATGTTCTTCCTGTGAGAAGGACATCCCAGAGCTGGATGCAGTACTCCAGGTGGGGTCTCACAAGAGCAGAGTAGAGGGGCAGAATCCCCTCCCTTGACCTGCTGGCCACACTGCTTTGAATGCAGCCCAGGATATGACCGGCTTTCTGGGCCGCCAGTGCACATTGCCAGCTCATGTCCAGCCTCTCATCCACCAGCACCCCAAGTCCTTCTCATCAGGGCTGCTCTCAATCCATTAATCTCTCAGCCCGTATTGATACTGGGAGTTGCCCCAACCTAGGTGCAGCACCTTGCACTTGGCCTTGTTGAACCTGATGAGGTTCCCATGGGCCCACTTCTTGAGCTTGTCCAGGTCCTTCTGGATGGCATCCCATCCTTCAGGTGTGTCAACTTGTCCTGGTTTAAAAGATAGGTGTCTGCCAAGGAAGGCGGGAACCTTCCTAGAATGGAAAAAGATGACCCCGTCCCTCCAAATTTTATAAACTTGAAATTACCGGGCTTTCAGGCAAAGATATGGGAAAAGGAATAATAGTTCTTTACTAGGATATATATATAACAAGATAGACAAACAGCAACAACAAACAGAAAACCCAATAACAGCCTTTCTTGCTCGTTGAGCAATTTCCTTTTTTGGTGTAGTTACGGGGACAACCAGATGGGGGCATTGTTGGTTCATGTTGAGGCAGAGAGGCTGCAGTGACTCCCCCTTGGCTTCAGAGGTAGAGCAGCTGCAGTGACTCCCCCGAGGCTGCAGAGGGCGCTGTGGCTCGAGCATGGCGACCTTTCCACGTGGCAGGGGCGTCTAGGGCGAGGGGAGAGGGGAGACCACTCCCTTTGCAAACTCGTGGGACAGCAGGCCATCTCAGCACTAATCCCGGCAGCGGGCAGCAAGCAGTACAGGCAGGCAGGTCAAATTGGGGAGCAATGCACCTCGGTATCACCCACCAAGTGGCCAGCAGAAGGCAGGAACAGCAGAGGCGAGCAGACCCCAGCGGTGAGCCCACGTGCAGCAGAAATCTGGACTGGCAACAGGGACAGCAGAAGCAACCAACCCAGGGTGGCGGCTACAGTGTAGCAGCAACCCCAGCCACAGCAGGGATAGTGGAGACAGTCAATCCCTGATGGGCAACAAGTTACAACATAGCACTGTACCCTGAGCTGTGGCAGGACCTGGGGAGACAGCCGATCCGATCAGCAGCCAGTCACAACATAGCAGTGTTCTCGGGACAAACCAGGACTCACTCCCCACACCATGCACAACCATCCTCACTGACTGCCGAGCTGAAGAGGCAGAGCCCAGCCCTCGCCCCCTCCAGTCAAGTCTCCGAGTGTCTTCATCTCTCATGAGATCACACTGCAACTCCGGGGAGCAACGCCCCAGCCAGAGAGCTCTGTTTCTCTCGCTAGGCAATCATTGTGGCATGTGGGAGTGCAGGCCATTTCTTTGGTCTCTTAAGTATTGCCCATTTATCTCCCGGGCAACTCCTCCCCCTCACAGGTCTCCCTGTCAGCTAACAGATGGGATAAAATTCTTTGGAAAACTCAAACCCACAACACAACTGCACCACTCAGCTTGGTGTCATCTGCAAACTTGCTGAGGGTACACTCAATCCCACTATGTCATTGATGAAGATGTTGAATAGTACAGGTCCCAATAAGGATCCCTGAGGGACACCACTTGTCACTGATGTCCAGTGGGACTCTGAGCCATTGATCACTACCCTCTGGATGCAACTGTCTAAGAAATTCCTCATCCACCAAACAGTCCATCCATCAAATCCATCTCTCCAATTTAGAGAGAAGGATGTTGTGGGGGACCATGTCAAAGGCTTTACAGAAGTCCAGATAAATGACATCCATAGCCCTTCCCTTGTCCACTGATGTAGTCACTCCATCATAGAAGGCTACAGGTTGGTGAGGCAGGTTTTGCCCTTGGTGAAGCTATGCTGGCTGTCCCAAATCACCTCCGTCCTCCATGTGCCTTAGCAGAGCTGCTAGGAAGATCTGTTCCATGATCTTGCCAGGAACAGAGGGGAGGCCATGACTTTTCATGGAGAGTGGCTTGGCAACTACATCAGCCAGTTCCCTCAGGACTCTGGGATGCATCTCATCAGATCCCATAGATTTATGTATATTCAGGTTCCTCAGGTGGTCATGAATGTGATCTTCACTTACAGTGGGAGGGACGTTGCTTCCCCAGTCCCCATCCTGCTGTCCAGCCACTCAAGAGATGTGGGAAGACAGGTTGCCATTGAAGACTGAGGCAAAAGTTGTGGAGTACCTCAGCCTTCTCCTTGTCTGTAGGTTCCAGTTTGCTGGCCTTGTTTATTGGGGGGGGTAAACCTTCTTTGGCCTTCCTTTTCTGGCTGATGTACCTGTAGGAGCCCTTCCTTGTTGTTTTGTCCCTTTCCAAGTTCAGCTCCAGGTTTGCCTTGGCCTTCCTCACCACATCCCTTCACAACTGGACTGCATCCCTAGACTCTTCCCATTGTACCTGTCCCTTCTTCCACTGCCTGTGCATTTACTTCTTGCCCTTTAGCTTGACCACCAGGTCCCTACTCAGCCATGCTGGCCTCTTGCTTTCCTTGCCTGATTTCTTGTGCCTGGGGATCATTAAGTCTTTCACTCCATGGAAGACGTCCTTAAAAATCTGCTAGCTCAGTTCCACTCTCTTGTCCCTGAGGGCAGTCTCCCAGGGGATCTTATTGACTGTCTCCTTGAAGAGCTGGAAGTTTGCTTTCCTAAAGTTCAGGGGCCTAACTTTCCTCCTTACCTGACGCTTGTCTCTCAGTACTGCAAACTCCACCGGTGCAAGATCACTGCAGCCCAGGCTGCCTACGATCTTGACATCCCCAATTATTTCACTTACGTTGGTGACCATCAGATCCACTATCACATTCCCTCTGGTAGGGCTGTGTATTACTCGGTTCAAGAAGTTATCCTCCATGCATTCCAGGAGTCTCTTGGATTGCCTACAGCTCTCCATGCTTGTTTCCCACCAGATGTCAGGATGAAGTCCTTCAGTAGGACAAGAGCCTGCAAGTGTGATGCCTCCTGTAGCTGGAGCAAGAAGACTTCATCAACAGGCTCTCCTTGATGATGCGGCCTATTGTATAGTGGGTTGACTTTGGCTGGACTCCAGGTGCCCACCAAACTGCTTTATCACTCCCTTTCCCAGCTGGACATGGGAGAGAAAATAAGATGGAAAACAACTAGTAGTTTGAGATAAGGCAGTTTACTAAAGTAAAAAAGGCAAAAGTTTATGCATGCATAAGCAAAGGGAAAAAAAGTTTTATTCTCTATTTCCCATTAGCGAGTGATGTTCAGACACTTCCCAGGAAGCAGGGCTTCAGTACGTGTAGTGGTTGCTCCAGAAGATAAACATTGTAGAATAACAAATGCCCCTCTGTTCCTTCTCTCCCCCTTAGCTTTTATATCTGAGCTGATGTCATATGGTATGGAATATCCCTTTGGTTAGTTTGGGTCAGTTGGTCTAGTTGTGTCCTCTGCCAGGATCTTGCCCACCCCCAGCCCCTTGATGGGGGGAAGGAGTGTTAGAGGGACAGTACTGCTCAGCAGCAGCCAAAACACTTCTGTGTTATCAACACCTTTCCAGCTCCTAATGCAAATCACAGCCCTGTGAGGGCTGCTAGGGGGAAGTGAACTCCAGCTCAGCAGGACCCAATATGATCGCAGAGAGGCTGTGGTGACTCCCCTGCGGCTGCAGGGGGCGCTGTGGCATGAGCCCGGAGACCTCTCCATGTGGCAATGGCGGCTTGGGCAAGAAGGAGGGATCACTCCTGGTGCAAACCCACGGGGCAGCAGCCCATCTCAGCACCAACATCGGCAGCAGGCAGCAAGCAGCGCAGGCAGGCAGGGTTGACTGGGGAGCGATGGACCTTGGTATCACCCACTGAGGGGCCAGCAGAAGGCAGGGACAGCAGAGACGAGTAGACTCCGCCGCTGACCCATGTGCAGCAGAACCCAGGCTAGCGACAGAGAATGGCAGAGGTGAGCAGGTCCGGGCGGTGACAGTTACAGCGTAATGCTGTACCCTGTGCTGCGGCGGGACCCTCGCGGAGACGTCACAGTGTAGCAGTGCTCTGGAGTGAGCAGGCTGAGATGTCACAGCGCAGCAGTGTTCTCAGAGTCAAAAAACCGGCACTCGCTGCAAACATGACTGTGCTCACCAAACGCCGAGCAGAGAAGAGACCGAACATGGCCTCCGCCCCCTCCTGCTAAAGTCTTGAAAAGTCCCCTCACCTCTTGCGATGATGAGCTGCAGCCTCTGGGGAACAATCCCCTGGCCAACACTCCCGGCTCTTGTTTCTTTAACTGGGGAAATAATCATGGCATGTGGGTTGGGCAGGCAACTTTCTTTTGTCCTTAAGTATCACCCATTAGTTCCCGGGCAACCCCTCCCCACCCCCACAGGTCTCCCTGCTAGATGGGAGGAAAAAAAATTCATTTGTCAAACCCATAACACCTTACCTACATATACAACTTAAACTACATCCTTAAACCATCTCTGTATCCAACATAGAGATTTGTACATTTTCCTTGACTACTATCCCCTGTCCTTTCACAGATAGATATTATTTTCCCTTTTCATGGGCTTCCTCTACCCCTCCAGATCCTTGACTTGAGCTCCATTCCATCAGGATGGGTGGTCAGGACAAGAGAAGCAGCGCAATCAATCGTTGGGCACCAACACCAGCCCAGCTTGGGTTGTCATCACATTCTCCTTGCTTCTCGCAAAATTCATTCTCCATCAGTTCATGTCATTCCTGCTACTTTACTTCCTGCAACATAAAACTCACACAAATTATTTTTCCACCAAGGTTAAATCTCCTTGAGGCACACACTGGGTCTCCCCATCCTTCCGCATTACCCACCAAGTACACCCTGGTCCTTGGGCAAAGACAATCCCACGAATGAGTTTGCCATTTCTCATGGGAGGAGAAATCCACACTGACTTCCCCAGCCACTTCCATATACATAGTATGGGGACCTTATCTTCTCCCACAGTGTGTAGGGGTTTTGTGTGGGCAGGACCAGGGCAGTTAGCAGATCCTCTGGTGTTAACCAGCCAAGTGGCTTCTGCTAAATTTGCATCCCAATGCTTCCATACCCCATTACCTAATGCTCTTAACATAGTCTTCAGCAGTCCATTATACCTCTCAATCTTTCCAGAGGCTTGTGGGTGATAAGGCATGTGATATATCCACTCAATACCATGTTTCTTTGCCCAAGAGTTTATAAGGTTATTTTGAAAATGAGTCCCATTGTCTGATTTGATTCTCTCTGGGTGTCATGGTCGGGCCTCCAGGAATTGGGCATCAAATATGTTTGTCACAGTTTGGACAAACTTAGGAGGAAGACTCAAAGAGCCTCCTCTGCAAAAGATAGGGTCCTAATAACTCCCTTCCTCTCCCCTTAAGAATTTCTTGGAGGAAAGTGAAAAAAACCCCCGGGTTATTTAACAAAACCCAGCTGCTGGGGGGGGGTACACGCAGGCACCAGGGGAAGGAAAAAGGAAAAAAAAAAAATGAATAATGTTAGATAATAAACCTCTAGTAGTGAAGGCAACCTGGATGGATTCAGAGTCCTTTTCTGGGTGTGGTCTTCTGCTCTGTCTCTAGCTAGCTGCTTGAGTACAGGGTAGGCCCTCTCCAGGCCCAGGGTATAGGTAGGCTCCAGAGTTCAGTAGTCTGTGGTAAAGTTCCAAAGGAAGAAGAAAAAAAACATGATCCCAGAAAAAAAAAGCTGTCTTCTTTCCGTGCCTCAGGCAGAGGAGGGAGAAAGCCAAAAGTAAGTTTTAACTCCCTCCAATATGAGTAAAAGCAGTGCCAAAAACTCACAGGAAAAAAAGGTAAAGTGTGTCCCCTTCACCTTCTGCCACACAGAAAAGTGGCCGGAGAGAGTTGTCTCCTGAGAAGCAGAGTTTCTCCTGAGAACCACAACAAAGCTAGCTGATAAGTAAAAGAATGTAAATATCCTTCGAAGAAAACCAAAACGTAGCTCCTGGCTTCTCGAGCCAGCTTAAAGACACAGAATTAATATTTTTCATTAAGCAGGCGATTGGGATATATAGCATCATAAAGTCACCCTAGGACACTGGGGTACCATGTCACCACAAAATGTGTCTCTGAAGGCCTAATTGAGCAGTTGCATGGTTGCAGGGTGTATTTCCAGCTAGCCAGTCGTTGCCTCTACCATGGTGAGTATGTAGCTCTTGCCTTGGTGTGTTCATGGCAGTGGTCCAATGTAGTCAATTTGCCAGGTCTCACCATATCGGAAACCCAGCCACCACCCTCTATTCCAAGGAGTTTTTACAGAATCACAGAATCAACTAGGTTGGAAAAGACCTTTGAGATCATCAAGTCCAACCTATGATCTAACACCACCTTGTCAACTAGACCATGGCACTAAGTGCCACATCCAGTTGAAACACCTCCAGGGATGGTGACTACCTCCCTGGGCAGCCCATTCCAATGCCCAGTCACTCTTTCTGTGAAGAACTTCTTGCTAATGTCCAACTTAAACCTCCCCTGGCACAGCTTAAGACTATGTCCTCTTGTCCTGTCAGTGGTTCCCTGGGAGAAGAGACCGACCCCCACCTGGCTACAACCTCTTTTCAGGTAGTTGTAGAGAGTGAAAAGGTCTCCCCTGAGCCTCCTTTTCTCTGGGCTAAACCTCAGCTCCCTCAGCCACTCCTCATAGGATTTGTGTTCTAGACCCTTCACCAGCCTTGTTGCCCTTCTCTGGACACGCTCCAGCATCTCAACATCCTTCCTAAATCGGGGGGCCCAGAACTGGACACAGTATTCAAGGTGCAGCCTAACCAGTGCAGAATACAGGGGAAGAATCACTTCCCTCGTCCTGCTGGCCACACTATTCCTGATCCAGGCCAAGATGTCATTGGCCTTCTTGGCCACGTGCACACCTCTGGTTCATTTTCAGTCTGCTGTCAATCAGTACCCCGTGGTACCTTTCTGCCTGGCTACTGTCCAGCTAGTCTGTCCCCAACCTGTAGTGCTGCATGGGGTTGTTGTGGTCAAGGCGCAGGACCCGGCACATGGTCTTGTTAAACCTCATATTGTTGGATTTGGCCCATCTATCCAGCCTGTCCAGGTCCCTCTGCAGAGCCCTCCTACCCTCCAGCAGATCAACCCTCGCACCCAATTTGGTGTCATCTGCAAATTTGCTGATGGTGGACTCAATCCCCTCATCCAGATCATCAATAAACATATTAAACTGGACTGGGCCCACTACAGATCCCTGGGGGATGCCACTAGTGACTGGCTGCCAACTGGATGCAACACCATTGACCACCACACTCTGGGCCTGTCCATCCAGCCAGCTCTTAACTCAGTGAAGAGTGCACCTGTCCAAGCTGTGGGCTGCCAGCTTTTCCAGGAGTATGCTATGGGAGACGGTGTTAAAAGCTTTACTGAAGTCCAGGTGGCTAACTTGATTGCAGCACATTTCACATTCGTGAATAACCTGTGTGATGGTCTCCATGGTCAGGTCCACCCATCAATCTCAAGCCCATCTATATGTTTCATCCCTTCCTAGATGTCCTGATGTTTCATGGGCCCATTAGGCTATAAATAGCTCACTCTTCTGCTCCCAATCTAAGTCTACCTGGCCTATTCCGATCTTAGCAGCCTTATCTACCTGTTCATTGTTCTGATGTTCTTCAGTGGCACGGCTATTGGGCATGTGAGCATCTACATGACATACCTTCAGAGTCATGTTTTCTACCTGTGCAGTGATGTCCTGCCACGATGCAGCAGCCCAGATGGGTTTACCCCTGCGTTGCCAATTGTTTTTCTTCCATTGCTGCAGCCACCACCATAGGGCATTAGCCACCATCCAGGAGTCAGTATAGAGTACAGGCCACTTTTCTCCTTCAGCAGTCTCTAGGGCTGGTTGGATGGCTTTCACTTCTGCAAGTTGGCTTGACCCACCTTCCCCTTCAGCAGCCTCAATGACTTGTCATGTGGGACTCTGTTGCGATAAGGGTGATAATGACCAACGTGGAGACCCCAGGCAGGTGCAAAGGAGAGCCATTTATTGCCAAAAATCCGGCTTTTTTAAGCCGTTAGTCGGTTATCAGTTTACATAGTTTTAAGGCACAACAAACTAACCAACCACCATAGACCACGATGTGAACACACGATGGTTATATAACTTGTTTTCTGCCTCTAATTCAGCTGAGTCACCTTCCCACAGTCCTTTTCTACTTARCCTAAGTAAGAGGCCTGAGCCATGATTTTACAAGGCCTTCCTTTACAAAGCTTTACTTATAGGTGACACTTCTCCCTTCTTTGTTTCTGTGTTGCACAGCTAAAACTGCACCGGTAAGGTCATTATCTTATTAAGGCTACTATTGATCATTTGTTGCACACAAGATAAAATACATGGGATATATATCATAATCATTAAGAACGTGCCAAGGATAACTATGCCATACATTGCTAAACCTTTAAACTATGCCTCGAAGCCAAGGTTGTCGAACCATGAAGACACCCTCCACCAATCACCCTCATCGTGTTGTTGTAACTGCATAACGGGTTGCTTAAGATTACTAATACTCTTGTGAATAGACTCTGAATGATCACTTAAGTTCATGCAGCACATGCCATCAAAATCTTTGCATCCATGGCCTTGAGCCAGCAGCAAGAAGGCAATGGGTCCCTATTTGTGTCGTCCAGCGTAGGCGGTATGATACTCGCAGTGCCTTCACCAATCAGGATGATGCAACAAATGGTCGCACACACCGTGAAGGAACCCATTTCACGCGATGACTTGTGGAAACACAAGCATAACCTCTTCCCCACGTTAACAAGTCTAAAGGTCCTGCCCACTGCCCTGTTACTAGGTCTTTTACCATCACCGGAGGCCTGGGATGAGCCTTTGTATCAGAAGAATATTGCCTTTCGCATGCTGTTTGACCAGCTTCGTTCCGATTCAGGAAATTGAGAACATACAGGGCTTTTGCTAACCTATCATGTGGGCACTCCAACTCCCCCTTCTTTTGTTTTTGAAGCATCGCTTTCAATGTTCTGCAGGCACGTTCAACAATCACCTGACCAGCGGGAGAGTGAGGGATGTCCGTGTTGTGGGAGATACCCCATTGCTGTAAGAACTGGCGAGTCCGCTCAGAAGCATAAGCAGGGCCATTGTCTGTCTTTATAGTGTCTGGGAGGCCAAAAGTAGCGAAGCATGTAAGCCAGTGTTGTGTAACATCACGAGCTTTCTCACCTGTGTGGGCAGTTGCCATCAAAAAAGTGAGAAAGTGTCAACAGTTACATGAACATACTTTAAGTGACCAAATTCTGGGACATGGGTAACATCAGATTGCCAAACAGAAGTAGCAGTCAGGCCTCGAGGATTGGCACCTTCTGCTAAAGGAGCAGGAGCAATTCCATGGCAAGAGGGGCAGGAAAGCAGAATGTCGTGAGCCTGCGAGGAAGTCAGTTGGAATTGCTTTCATAAAGAGCGTGCATTCTGATGAAAGAAGTCATGAGACAGCTTAGCCTGAGCGAACTTGTTAGGCACAACATTTGGCATGACAGTGAGATCAGCACAAGTATTACCTTCCATGATAGGTCCAGGTAAACCTATATGAGAACGAACATGAAGCACATAAAAGTCATGCTGCCGGTTGTTAATCAAAAGCCACAAGGTACGCAGCTCTGTAAATAAAAGTGGATTATCAACATATCTCAAGTATGAGGATTCCAAACGAACAACCACATTAGCAGCATACGCGGAATCAGTTACAATGTTGAGTGGTTCCTGTGAAAACAAGTGGAAAGCATAGCGGATAGCAGCTAGCTCCAGGATTTGCACTGAAGCATTTTGCACTGTCAGAACCCTTTTATGCCATTGGGCAGTCACCCTCACGCCATACCACTGCAGCTTTGCTGGTTCTGCTGGATGCATCCGTGAAAACCGTCATTCCGTCGATGGGAGTCAAGCTGCAGTGGTGTTTTGCATACAAAGGGAGGCTACCCACTTCTGTCCACAGGCGATGGGAAGGGTAGTGGATAGACAATTGTCCTGAAAAGTCTGCAAGTGCAATCTGAAAGTTAGCATCCTCTGACAACAACCATGACAAGTTCTCTTTGTTTGCAGGCACGTAGATTACATGCGGATCCTGGCCATTGAGCGTCTGCAGCTGCTCATGGTCTTTCATGATCAGCTGCGCAAACACGTCATGGACTGTCCATACAGTCTTTGTTGCCATATGAGGTAAAAATAGCCATTCCCAGTACATGCAAGGGATCACCGTCATTAGGAAACCACTGAAACAAGACAGCAAAGGGTTGAAATTTGCTAGCCACTATAGCAAGAGAAACTGGTTCATCAGGATCCCATCTCCAGCCCTGACAACTTTCCAGTGCCTGAGCACAGTGATCTAGAGCCTTCTTAGACTCAGGAGTCAGCTGTCAGGGAGAATTGAGATCAGGATCACCCTGGAGTAAAGCAAATGGGGTGCAAAAGCTCTGTGGACAAACCCAGTATGGGGCGTAACCAGTTCAAGGAGCCTAACAATTTCTGCAAATCATTTAAGGTCAGGTTCTCCTTAACAGAAAGCTTTACAGGCTGAGGGCAGATAGTCTGCTGAGTAATTCCCCACCCTAGGTAATGCACTTTCTCAGGTGCAACAACCAAGCCAGCTGCTCGAACTGCCTGAACAACAGCCACCTGTATGGAACACAAAACAGAATGATCTTTAGCTGCAAGTTAGATATTGTCCATGTAATGATACACGGTTGCCTCAGAAAATTGGCGGCGGACTGGTTGCAGAGTGAGGTCCACCACCCTCTGGCAGATGGGCTGTTGCACATGCCTTGCGGCAAAACTGTCCAGTGATACCTTTTCATCGGCTCTGCATGGTTCAGAGTGGGCACAGAAAAAGGAAAACGAGGTGCGTCATCAGGGTGCAAGGGAATAGTAAAAAAGCAGTCTTTCAAGTCTATGACAATGAGGGGCCAATCGAAAGGTATCATCACAGGAGAGGGAAGTCCAGGTTGCAAGGCACCCATGGGTTCGATGACTGCATTTACTGCTCACAAATCATGCAACAGTCGCCATTTACCACTTTTCTTGGGAATGCAGAATACAGGAGTGTTCCAAGGGCTAGAGGATGGCTGTATGTGGACAAGAGACAGCTGTTCATCCACAAGCTGTTGTAAATTTTGTAGCCGTTCCTGACGTAGGGGCCATTGAGAGATCCAAATAGGGTCATCAGTCCTCCATGTGAGCTTACATATATTCAATATCTGCATTCGGAACGGCTGTTCAATGGCTCCTATGAAAAAAGGGGTTGACAGGAGTCAGCGTTTATGATCACAGTGGTTCCAAACTGTCCCAGGACATCACGTCCCCATAATGTACACGGCACCAGAGCAATGAATGGTGCAATGTGGGCAGTCTGGCTGTAGGGGCCAAGAACAAGGCAAAGGTGAACACTTTGCCGAGGGCATTGAAGCCCTCCTACCCCAACCAGAGTCGAGGCAGGGTCAACCGTGGGCCAATCACTAGGCCAGTCCCCAGCTCTGACACTAGAAACATCAGCCCCGGTATCAACAAGTCCTTTGAATGCCTTACCATCAATGGTACAGACCATGGTCGGCTGAGCTGCTGTGATAGCACTTGCCCAAAAAATTTGAGGCTGGCCAGTGCTTCCGAAGCCAGCAGTGCCACGCTTACCTTTTCCGCCCGGGGTTGTACTGCAAAATGGAACCAGCTGCGCGAGTCGCTGGCCCGCAGGTATATAGCAAGGTGGCACAGGTGTCCAGAGCATGATCTGTATTTCACCTTCAAAGTCGGAGTCGATGAGACCAGGCAACACAAAGAGTCCTAGCTTAGTGATAGAAGAATGTCCGATTAGTAAAGCATGCATATTATTGCTGATAGGTTCCCATACCCCTGTAGGGACTAAATGAACTGAGGTGGTCTGCAGAGTAACTGGTTGGCTGGCAGCCAAATCCAGGCCGGCACTTCCTGAAGTTGCTGGGATGAGTTGGCTTGCCAAACGCCGTGCTTCGCATTTGTTTGATTCTGCGGGGCCCGCGAGCTCCTCCCCCGTAGGTGGTTTCCCGAGACCACAGGTCCACAGTCTGCAGCAGGGCGAGAGCGGCAATCTTTAGCCCAATGAAAGCCCTTCTTGCACAAGGGACACTTACTAGGAGGAGAGTTAGTAGAAGGTGACTGGATTTTTGGCTGTGGTAGAGGGTAAGTTGTTCTCATGTGCCCAGGGGACCCGCAGCAATGACAACGATTGCCAGGTGCTTTCTGCAAATGAGCTGCATAAGCCGCAGCCAGGGGGTTAGTGCTGTGGGACTGGATGGTTACGTTCTCGCAAACCCTAACCACCTCCACTATATCACGAGTACGGCGATTACAAATAGATAAGAGAGCCTTTTTACAGTCAGAATTCGCATTCTCAAACCTGAGGTGCCGTACCAGGTTTTGTCGTGTGTCCTCATCATCCACCTGTTGGGATAGTGCCGCCTGGAGTCTGTCCATGAAAATCGTGTAAGGCTTGCTTGGACCCTGCTCAATTTTAGTATAAGAAATGTTAGCAGCTTTGTCTATTACTGGAACCTGGCACAGGGCTGCAATAGAAAGACGAGCAATGAGGTTATAAATATCATCTGGATAGGTTGTCTGGGTTCTGGCATTTTCATACACACCTTCACCAGTTAATTGAACCACAAGTATAGGGGGATCCCTTCGCTGTAGACACCCTGCCTGGGAGAGGCAAGATGCACGATAGTCCGAAAACCATACTAAATACTGAGTCATCGTCAGGACCATCTTCATCATGCTTTTCCAGTCAGCAGGAGTGAGGAAATAGGCAGAACTTATTGTTTGCATGTATGCAATTAGTTGTTCAGAGGTAGCTCCCTTGTCGTGCACCAGCCTCCGCAACTCTGAGAACAGTACTCTATATCTTTATGGGCTGCAGGCTTGTCTCATTCATGGATAACTGGATATGCGGTCAGATATGAAGGGATCCTGTTATGATCTGGTGGGGGGTCCAGCTGCTGTACCGAGGGGGCATCACAGGATGCCATGTCTGAATAGCTATTCAAAGGAACTGTCTCCAGAGGAGGGGGCATAGGGACGGAGCTGGCCAGCAGCTCCTGTCGTGGCCTAGGCGGGGGGGGCGATTTCGCCCAGGAGCCCACATGGGCGAAGTAGCTACAGCATTCCAGAGGCCCTGTGAGGGCGGGGGACCGGTTGCAGGGGCCTTGACATTCATGGCGGCTATAGGGATGACCGTGTCCAAGGCTGAGAGGCCATAGCTGGCCGCAGAGGTTGATAAAAAAGGCATAGCTGAGGGGGGGGCTTGTGGTGGAGCCGTGAGGGGGGCTGGTGCCCAGGGAGCGGTATCCGTGGGAGGAGCCGGCAGCGCAGATGCAGTAGGAGCGGTGGGCGGTGCAGAGGCCACAGGGGCGGGGTGGGGAGGGCCAGGCAGCACAGAGGCGGTGGAAGGAGTAGGCGGCGTAGAAGCGAGGCTGGGCGGAGCAGAGGTGGGGGGGGTGGGCAGTGAGGAAGCTCTAGGACCCAGAAGAGCTTGGAATGCGGGGGAGCTATCATGCAGGAATGCATCTTCATGGCAACTAGCTGGCGAAGAGGGCAGCTTTAGGAGGGGGCTGTTTGATTCCCAGGAAAGCGGCGAAGCCGTCCGCGTATAAAATGTTATGAGACCTGCTATTATACCCCCCATGTTGTAAGATGTTTTGCTGCAGGGATATTGCCCTTACCAGCGAGATAGAAAAGTTCATGCCCAATCAGTTGCCAAGCATCTAAGTTGTAAATGCAGGCTAGCGGGAGATCTTTGATATGCATAGAGACCCAATCTAGCAAGGAAAGCAGTTTAGTATTGGAAACGTCTCTATTTTGTCTGTGTAATAGCTGCCGTAAAGTCTCTAGGGTCTGTTTTTGCTCAAGGGATAATTTCGAACCCATTTTTAACCCCGGCTCACCTTGAAGTGATGGATTCATTCTGAGACGTGATGAGGTGAAGCCGAGAGTTCGCTCCGGGTGGTCTAAGTGTGTCGCCGCCTGCGTGCTGCTGCTGGAGGTCCGTGGGGGTGCACTGCACAAAGCCGAAGCCAGGATCCTTTGTTTAGGCGCTGCCTGGGGTTGTTGGTGGGGGTCTGTGGGATACGATGTAGGTCACGGGCCATCCTGGGCGAGGTCCGCTGTCCGTAGCTCAATCATCCCTGTTCGGGCGTCAGATGTTGCGATAAGGGTGATAATGACCGACGTGGAGACCCCAGGCAGGTGCAAAGGAGAGCCATTTATTGCCAAAAATCCGGCTTTTTTAAGCCGTTTGTCGGTTATCAGTTTACATAGTTTTAAGGCACAACAAACTAACCAACCACCATACACCACGATGTGAACACACGATGGTTATATAACTTGTTTTCTGCCTCTAATTCAGCTGAGTCACCTTCCCACAGTCCTTTTCTACTTAACCTAAGTAACAGGCCTGAGCCATGATTTTACAAGGCCTTCCTTTACAAAGCTTTACTTATAGGTCACAGGACTCCACACAGCAGCTTTCCACCTCCAGTGGTTTCCTACAACATGACATGATCCATCATTAAATAGAGCATAGCCTCTTGTCTTCTGGTAACTCGTTATATGGTGGTGCTTCTTGGGCACAAGTCACCCTCTCAGACAATGCTCCAAAATCTCTGCCTTCTGGCCAGTCCATAATCTCTTCCAGGATTCCTGAGAAAATTGGGTTTTCCCAGTCAAGCTCGCTGCATGGTCAATGCTACCCACTTACTCCATGTAGAGCAGGTAGCGTGATGTGTTGAGGGGATGTTTCCTTTGAACATCCAGTGTAGCACGGGCAATCGTGGTGCCAAGAGGAGACATGCTTCTGTCCCAACAACTTCTGAGGCAGCTCAAACCCCCTCATAGGCTGCTAATATCTCTTTTTCAGTTGGAGTGTAATGGGCTTCTGATCCTCAATTACCCCAGCTTCAAAATCCTGATGGTCGACCTCGGGTTTCTCCTGAGGTCTTTTGTCAGAGGCTCTAGGTGGGACCCTGCTCCCCACTTGCAGTGTAGAGTATATTTTGCATGGCTGGTCCTGTCTGAATAGGCCCAAGAGCTATCTCATAAGCTATTTCCTGTTTGATCTGCTCAAAGGCCTGTTGTTGCTCAAGGCCCCACTTGAAACAGTTCTTCCAGGTCACTTGATAGAGGGGGGCTCACAAGCTGGCTATAACCTGGAATATGCATTCTCCAGAACCCTGCAAGGCCTAGAAAAGCTTGTGTTTCCTTCTTGTTAGCCAGTGGAAACATAGTTGCTATTTTGTTAACCACCTCCATAGGCACATAATGGCGCCCAATCTGCCATTTTATTCCCAAGAACTGGATCTCCTGGTCAGGTCCCCTTACCTTATTTTGTTTTATGGCAAAACCAGTTTTTAGAAGAATTTAGATTATTTTCTTCCCTTTCTCAAAAACAACTTCTGCTATATTGCCCCACACAATGATATCATCAATGTATTGCAAGTGTTCTGGAGCTTCACCCTGTTCCAGTGCAATCTGGATCAGTCCATGGCAGATGGTGGGGCTGTGTTTCCGCCCCTGGGGCAGTCAATTCCAGGTATATTGGATACCCCTCCAAGTGAAAGCAAATTGTGGCCTACACTCTGCTGCCAGAGGGATTGAGAAAAATGCATTAGTGGTATCAATTGTGGCATACCATTTGGCTGCATTGGACTCCAGCTCATACTGAAGTTCCAACATTTCTGATGCGGCAGCACTCAGGTGGCGTGACTTCATTCAGGCCACGATAGTCTACTGTCAGCCTCCATTCCCCATTAGACTTTCACACTGGACATATGATGCTGTTAAAGGGTGAGTGGGTCCTGCTGATCACTCCTTGCCTCTTCAGTCGATGAATCAGCTTATGGATGGGAATTATGGAGACTCGATTGGTGCTATATTTCCTCCAGTGCACTGTTCTGGTAGCAATTGCTACTTGCTGGTCTTCAACTTGCATCAATCCCACAATGAAGGGATCTTCTGAGAGGCCAGGCAGGGTGGATAACTGTTTCATCTTCTCTGTATTCACTGTAGCTACACCAAAAGCCCTTTGATATCCCTTTGTATCCTTGAAGTACCTTCTGAGATAGTCGATGTCAAGGATACAAGGAGCCTCTGGGCCAGTCACAATGGGGTGCTTTTCCCCCTTTTTCCCTGTTAAACTCCCCTCAGCCTCTAATATAGACAACTCCTGGCATTCCCCTGTCACTCCAGAGATCCAAAGGGGTTCTGCGCTCCTGTGCCTTGATGGCATCAGTATGCACTGTGCACCTGTATCTACTAAAGCTTTATACTTCTGTAGATCTGATGTGCTGGGCCATTGAATAAACACAGTCCAGTATGCCCGGTCATCCCTTTCCTCCTCCTGGCCAGAGGCAGGGACCCTCTATTCCTGTTCCTGGTCAGAGCATTCACTGTCTGACCTTTGCAATGCCAGATCAGAAGTCCCCTCACCAGGGTTAAAGGAGGTGCTTTCAGTTCCTTTACATCTGGGAGATGGCTGATTTTCTTCTTGTCTCTGCGGCAACTACAATGACATTCTTGGGTGACCCCTTCTTAACAGCTCTCTTCCCTCTCAGTTCACAGACACAGGCTTCCAGCTTAGAGGTGGGTTCACCATCCCACTTCCTCATGTCCTCCTCCTGCTCACGCAGAAAGAACCAGAGTTCCTTATGTGGTCTGCGCTTGCGACTTGCTTTCCCTCTGACGAGAGCAGGAGAGGACCAATCTCTTGGGCTGCCCCTAAAAGCTGAGTCGCTGGCCTGTAGGGATGTGGAAGTATCCAGAGTTTCTTCTACATTTTGGAGCCAGGAGGACACTATCTCTACAGTTGGTATATTCATTTGCAGGTAATACTGTGCTACCAAGCTGCTGGAATATGATGCCTGGGGCTCTTTGAACCACCTTTCTCCACATGGCCATTTTGCAAGGACATCCTCTGGATCTTTAGGGATGTTATCACTCTTTAGATCACTTTAGATGTCTTCCAGCACTGCTAATTCCCTCAAGTACTGGATACCTTCATCTGCAGCGGTCCACTTTCCTGGGGAGTTCACAAGATCTTCCTTAAATGGATATCTTGCCCTCATGCTTGAGAGGAGCCGTCTCCAGAGGCTGAAAATTCCTTCTTTTCCAATTCCTCTTTCAGTTTCATGGTCTCTAGGGAGGGATCCCAGCTGTTGGGCTTCATGACCTTCTAAGTGCTGACTGTCAGCCCCATTATCCCAGCATCGAAGCAGCCAGGCAGAAATCTGCTCACCTGGCTGGTGGCTGTAATCTTTTTGCAAGTCTCAAAGTTCTGATGAGGTCAGGGACCAAGTAACTTCGGTTTCCTGTTTGATTTGCCTCATCCCTTTCAATTTCTTTGTTGAAAGACCTGCTTCTTGATCTGACCTCTCCTCCTTCTTCCTCTTCTTCCTCTTCTTCCTCTTCTTCCTCTTCTTCCTCTTCTTCCTCTTCTCTTACTAATCCATGGTATGGGCCTGTAACTCGCCTTGTCCATTTTTTCTTTTTCGCTACTGGGGCAATTGTTGTGGTTTGAGTCCCTGTCTCAGCTTTAGTGTCCTCAAACGCAGTTTGGGTTCCTGCCTCAGCTACAGTCCTCTGAGAATACCGAGCTGTGGCTCAATAGGCAAAGGCCAGGCCCCATTACAGGGTGAGAAGCTGCTGGTTTTCATTGGGGTAGGGAAGGCACCCTTCTATCAGGTGACGCATCAGTTTGCCAGTGTTGATTACCTATTCAGGTTTAAAGTGCCAGGTAATGAGAGGTGATAACCGCCCTAGGAACCTGCCTAAACCCTTCCACACACCCTACCACACAGGAACTGGATGCCTCAGGGCAGATTTCAATATCTCTTCGACTAAAGTTTGTTTACTCTTACACCAGGATGACACCAGATTCCATGAACTCCATAGTATATCAACAGTATTAATAATATTAACAGTATTAAACAGCTTTCATAAGGATGTGGGAAGATCATAGGAGCCTGCATTATAAAACAATTCACATCAATCTCAGACAGGGAGAGGTTTATTCCCTCATCATCCCCAGAAGATAGCTCCCCCAGCATAACAAGGCCATCAATGTCAGGGCAAAGCACAGAGCATGTGTTTCTATTAATGTGTTCCCAAACTGTAGTGGGTTGACCTTAGCTGGACGCCAGGTGCCCACCAAGCCACTCTATCACTCTCTTTCCCAGATGAACAGGGGAGAGAAAATAAGATGGAAAACAACTAGTACGTTAAGGCAGTTTACTAAACCAAAAAAAGAAAAGTGGAAGTTTGCATGTGCATAAGCAAAGGGGAAAAAAATTATTCTCTACTTCCCATCAGCGAGCGATGTTCAGCCACTTCCCAGGAAGCAGGGCTTCAGCATGCGTAGCAGTTTCTCTGGAAGGCAAAGATTGTAAAATAACAAATGCCCCCCGTTCTTCCTCTCTCCCTTAGCTTTTATATCTGAGCTGATGTCATATGGTATGGAATATCCCTTTGGTTAATTTGGGTCAGCTGGCCTGGTCGTGTCCCCTCCCAGGATCTTGCCCACTCCCAGCCCCTGGATGAGGGGGGAGAATGTTAGAGAGACAGCGCTGCTGAGCAGCAGCCAAAACACTGGTGTGTTATCAACACCCTTCCAGCTACCAATGCAAAGCACGGCACTGTGAGGGCTGCTGTGGGTAAATGAATTCCAGCTCAGCAGGATCCAATACACCCTGTCACTCCAGAAATAGAGATAGATTCTAGCCCTACATGTTCTGATGGCATCAGGGTACACTGTACACTGGTGTCAAGTAAAGCCTTATACTCTTGTGGGTCTGATGTGCTAGGCCATTGGATCCACCCGGTCCAATAGATCTGATTGTCCCTTTCCTCCACCTGGCTGGAGGCAGGACCCCTCTAGTTCTGGTCATGGTACTCGTTGCTCACTTCTTGTAAATATGACCTGGAGGTCACTTCAAGAGGATCGGAAGTGACATCAGCCCTTTGTTCTGTCTGAGGACTTGCCCACTGGAAGCTGGAGCAGCATTTATCCTTGAAGAATTTCCTGTGGTGGTTGTTCCTCCTCTCAACTCATGTACCTGTGCTTCTAGGGCAGAGGTGGGTTCTCCATCCTACTTCCTCATGTCCTCTCCATGGTCACAGAGGTTAAACCACAGGTTATCTCATGGTGTGGACTGACTCTCTCACGCAGTGGGGCGCTTGCTCCCAGTAGCAGAGACTCTGGTCTGTACTGGCAGGGCATGGGACATTTCCTCTCTAGTTTGCTCGAGTCTTTCAAATTTGTCCACAGTCTTGGACAGTCTTTCCACAGGTGAGGTGCAGGTCGGTAGGGAGGAAAAAAGAGCTTCATATTGCTCGAGTCGGGTAGTCACCTGAAGCACTTTTTGTTCTCCTTCTTTCATTGACACCAATGCCAATGAATTGGCATATGATGATGGCGCACTTCATACAAACTTCTGCCACATGGATTGTGTACACTGGACCTCATCTGGATCTACAGGGGACTGCATGTTATTCAAAGCCCTATAGATTACCTCCAGCACAGCTAATCCTCTCAGGTACTGGATACTTTTCTGCATGGCATTCCACCTGCATGGGAGCACTATTAGATAATCCTTGAGAGAATAACTTTCTCTCACACTTGACAGGAGTTGCCTCCGGAGGATGAGAGCTTCTATCCTCTTCCCAATCCCCTTGCCAATGCCCACATTCCAGGACAGGGATCCCAGTTGCTTGGCTTCACTACCATCTAGTTTCATATTGTGGGCCACAATATCCCAGCATCAGAGCAGCCAGGTCAGTAGGGCCTCACCCTACTGGCAGCTGAAATCTTTTCTCATATCTCACAGCTCACCCAGGGATAGGGTTCGGGTGATTATCTCTGGCCCTGCCTCTTCCTCCTGTTCTGACAGCCCTGCTTCCTCTTCATCCCTCACTATGCAAACTGATTTGGTCTTGGATTTCTTCTTTTGTATAGGGGTAAGTGCTACCAGCCCAAGTTGTTCCTCTGGTTCAGCTGCAGTTTGAATGGCCATGGTGCCTGTTTGTTTGCTTTCCTCCTCCACCCCCTGAGTGTGCTGTCTAGTGATGAGCAGTGTCCAATAAATATCCAGGGCCCAGCACACTGCAATAAATTGCTCCTCTCTGGAGTTGCCACAGCATTCTCCTTGCAAATATTCTGTCACTTTATCAAGGTCCTGTAGTTATTCAGGGGTGAACTTCCAAACCACTGAAACAGAGAATTTCCCCAAAAAATCCACCCTCAGGGCAGATCTCTTAATAACCTCCCTAGAAACCTCTTTCTTGACTCTAAACATGGTGTGGACTGCACTGAGGAGACCTGGCACTTAGCAACAAGAACATGCTTTCCTTAACATCCAAAGGGAATTCAAAATTCTCAAAAGCTGTTGTAACAGGCCTGAAGGAGGAAAAGGGGGTGAAAGGCTGAGGAAAATCATCCTCCCTTGTTCCCCCCAGAGAGTGGATACAATTATTAATGGACTCCCAAAGGTAGCACCCAAGGCCAGGGCAGGAGAGCAACACTGAATACACATCCCCAATGACCCTCATTGTCCTTGATGGTATCATGTCATAAACTGATATCCCACAGTACAGCAACAAAGCAATCCTGATCCCTCTCCCTGCTCTGAAAAAGAACACCATGAGGAGCATATATGGGAACATACACAGGGTTAGGCACCACACCCACATGAACAGACCAAGCAACATTGTGACCAGTGGCTCTATACCTAATACAACAAATGCTTAGATCAAATTTGTTTCCAACCTTCTCTGGGCAGATGTGTCAACCCTTTGTGCTGCACATTGGGTGCCAAATAAGGCTGTCATGGTTTAGGAATGGTACTCCTCAATTTAGTTCTCACATTGAGACTTTCCAAACCACACTGCCGCTCGCTCCCTCCCCCCCCCCTTCCTCCCCTTCCCTCCCTTCCCCCCTGCAGGTGGACGGAGAGGAGAATTAGAGGCACAAAAGGGAAAGGTCACAGGTTGAGATATGAACAATTTACTGGAAACAGCAATGAGATCAAAAATTGAAAAGTAACAGCAACAATGTTAATAATTAAAGTA
This sequence comes from Amblyornis subalaris, assembly GCA_018881555.1. Taxonomy (NCBI): domain Eukaryota; kingdom Metazoa; phylum Chordata; class Aves; order Passeriformes; family Ptilonorhynchidae; genus Amblyornis; species Amblyornis subalaris. The sequence continues at coordinate 102,056 of JACAXG010000326.1, read as the reverse complement.
TGGAAGGAATGATTCACATGCAAAAATGCTCGCCATAGACCCCGAGACAATGAACAATGGCTGACAGGTTCCCCACACCATCACACTTTGTTCCACTGGGAAGGGACACCCTTCTTGGAATTTGAGAGTCCCTTTTCCCTACCTCTAGCAATGATGTAAGGTGGTATCGAATAACACGTCTTGGCCATGCCTCCTCCTGCTGATCTTGGCCGGAACCAGGACAGGTACCTGCTTTGATTTCTATATATGCTGAGTAGTTCCCAGTGGTAAAGGATCCTGTATGGAGCCTAAGGAGGAACCTACCCTGGAGGATGATTGTCTAAAGCTTTTTGATGTCCCCACTAATAGCAGAGGCTCACATTCATACTCTGATTTGTAGGCTTTTTTCTCTCTTTTCCACTGCAGAAAGATTTTATTGGGATTTAATTCTGGTCATTTTAATGGAAAGGAAACCTATGTCAGTTTTTCTTAGGTATGGATCCATGGCCTGATTCTCTTCCTTCTTTTTCCTCTTCTGTCTCTCAACCTTCCTTTCTGGTTCTTATTTTCCATATTTAATCTTATTTTTCTCTGGTGCACTTGGTTTCCTGATAAAATTTGATGGATATAATCTTTGTGTCATAATTTCTGAACAGTAACTTTTGAAGCTCTAATAAATTTCAACCAAATTTGATAGTGGTCCAAAATTCTCAAAGATGATCAAATTTCTACAGCCTTCCTGGCAAGGCAGCAGTTAGGGTATATGAGACCCAAATTAGCACTTCCTTGATTTGCTGGACCTCATCTTTCATCTGTTCCATCTGTGCAAGCATCACTATGGAGAACTCTCCTGCCCATATGGTTGTGAGCCACAAGCATAGGTTTTAATGGCCTGTCTGGCTAACCCAGATTGTTTGCTTGACACTTTTCTGTACTAGAGGGACTGCTCACAAAAATCTCATATAAACCTTTGTGCCCATCCTTTCCTACTAACTGGTGGCAAGCCTTTACTCTACCAGGACACTTATTAGCACCTCCATGACACTTTTTAGCATCTCCATGACACTTCTTAGCACCTGGAGACACACGTCTCCAGGACACTTCTTAGCACATGAGACTGGACAGCTGACTGTAACTTAAATATGGATTTAATTGAAAGCATTGGGGAGGTGAGATTAGGAACCACACAACATTACCTGGGCCACACTTAGGAACCATTAATGTTTCCTGTCCTCTGTGCCTCTGAAAAGTTGTTAAGGCTGTGATGTGCAGCATGTGTGTGGCACTCATATTGAGTACTGTGCTGCAGGAGAGGAAGCAGAAAGTTTTCACTTAAAGGGGGATGTTAGCAGAATGATTACAAACACAATGACTAAAAATAAGATTGTAAAAGGATAAGTAATTACTGGTTTTCATTTTCAGATTTTAGACTGGTTTTAATCAGTGTATGTTCTTATTTTGCCCAGTAGCATATTGTCATGGTTTGACACTAGCCAGATGCCAGGCACCTGTGAAAAGCCGTTCACACCCTCCCCTGCTACAGCTGGACAGAGGAGAGAAAATTTAATGAAGGGTTCATGAGTTGAGATAAGGACCAGAAGAAAACACTAAGGGCAAAACAGGCTTGACTTAGAGATATGAAGTGAATTTATTACTAACAAAATCAGAGCAGGACAATGAGAAGTAAAATAAGCCCTTAAAACCACCCTTTTTCCTCCCAACCCCTCCCTCCTTCCCACTGACAGCGCAGGGAGACGGGGTGGGGGTTTGGTCAGTTTGTCACCCAAGATTTTTCTTCCACTGCTCAGGGAGAGGAGTCGTTCCCCTGCTGCACCATGGGGTCCCTCCCACGGGAGACAGTTCTCTGCAAACTTCTCCAGCGTGGTCCAATCTCACAAGCAGCAGTCCTCCCAAAACTGCTGCAACGTGAATTCCTCCCACGGGCAAACACTCCTCCCAAAACTGCTGCGGCGTGGGTCACTGCCACAGGGTGCAGTCTCCCACAGACAGGTTGTTCCAACCTGGGAGCAGGGCTCCTCTCTCCATGGGTTTCCCACCAGATCACAGCCTCCTCTAGGCATCCACCTGCTCCGGTGTGGGCACCTCCCCCACGGGCTGTGAGTGAATCTCTGCATCCCCCGTGGACCTCCATGGGCTGCAGGGGCACATCTGCTTCACCATGGTCTGCACCACAGGCTGCAGGGACATCTCGGCTCCGGTGCCTGGAGCACCTCCTCCCCCTCCTTCTTCATTGACCTTGGTGTCCATATGTTGATTCTCCTCTCACATATTCTCACTCCTACTCTGGCTGGAAAATTACAACTGCCCCAAACTTTGTTTTGATTTCTTTTTAAATCTGTTATCACAGAGGCGTTGCCATCATCTCTAATTTGCCCAGCCTTGGTCAGCGGCACGTCCATCCTCAGAGCCATCAGGGATTGGCTCTGCCGGACATGGTGGAAGCTTCTAGCAGCTTCTCACAAAAGCCACCTCTGTGGCCCCTCCCGCTACCAAAAACCAGGCCCTGCAAAACCAACAGGCATATGTGTGAGATATATATATAATATGTATGTAATGCAAATGTATTTTAAATGTATTTTAAATCCCTCCAGGGATGGTGACTCTACCACTTCCCTGGGCAGCCTGTTCCAATGCTTGACAACACTTTCTGTGAAGAATTTTTTCCTAAAATCGTTGTAGGTTTCTTCCAACTGAACTATTCTATTCTATATACACAGAAAATGCTAATTTTGACTTGAGATTTCCTCTGATATATTTTGAGGCTAAGATACACTAGGTATTAAAAGTAGTTTCTTTTCCCCTTCTTGTGTAGTTGGTCTTATTCCCTCTTTACACATGAAATTGAGAACTTATGAAATCTATCCATCGTTAAAGTAAACCATGTAGAAGTAAAGCAGACAGCAAAGCACGTATCACGTTCTTAACTCCTCGGTCTGCATTCGCATCCCCACTTCTCTGTCGTGGGCTTCAGCCTCCTAGGTCGCTGTCAGGTGCTGCGGGTGCGTGGCCGCAGCTGTCCCGAGGAGGCCGGGCTGGGGCTCTGCTTCGCCCTTTGCCTGTCGGGGCTGCTGGAGCGTTCTCTATGGTTTCCGGTAGTGGTGGGGAATGGCTGTGGAGGAGGGGCCCCATTTTCCGCCTCCCGGAATTGTGGGGCTCGCCTTTTGTCGCCCCCAGGCTCCTGACGGTGTGGAACGCATTGGGAAAAGGCTGACGGCGGCGCTGGCGGGCCCGAGGCGGCTCAGGCGGGCGGGGCGTGCGCGGCGCTAGGACCCAGGAGGACGCGAGGCGGCTCTTAGGGCCAGTTTGCAAATTCGCCGTGACTCAGTCCGTGTACTGGAGCAGGTTAGTGTTGTCCTTCTGTGGGGCCGGGCTCGGGTGAGAGCAGGCCGGGCATCACGCAGCTAGCTAGCTAGCTAGCTAGCTAGCTTGCTTCCCCCCCTCCCTTCTTCCTTCCCTTCCTTCCTCCATCCCTCCCTTCCTTCCCGGGGCCTGCCGCGCCGCTAATCTCGGCCTCTTGTTTGGTGTTTTTCCAGCAAGCCAAGATGGAGTATGAGTGGAAGCCTGACGAACAGGGGCTTCTACAGATCCTGCAGCTGCTCAAGGAATCCCAGTCCCCGGACACCACCACGCAGAGAGCCGTGCAACAAGTATCCTTGGTCGAGGCCTACGTCGCGGGCGGGCGGGGCAGGCAGAGCGGGGCTGCGGCCGTCCGGGCGACCGCTGGGGAGGCTGGGGGCGCTGGGGGTGCTGGGTAACTGCAGCGCGGTCACAGACCAGTGCTGTGGCAGGCAGGCGGCGGCCGGGCCTTTCTGTGGAGCCGCCACAGCGAACGCTGTGGGCTGAGCCTCCGCTTAAGCGGGTGGCCGTGGCGGGGCATTTGAACCGCCGAGGCGGTCTATGGGCCGCAGGGCCGTCTTCCCCCGCCGAGAGCCCGGGCACCTGTTGCGAACCCCGAGCCAAGGTTCATTTTTTTTTATTTTTAAAGCCCTGGCTCATTTGTGGCTGATTTGGTATCTGCTGCTTTTCCAGATTACCCCAGGCTGGGCTGCTGCCAACACCTAGCCCTCATCCTCAGCAGATCCTGCCGAAAAGGCTGGTGCGGGGGAGCAGGGCAGGCCTCTGCCCACCAGGCTGAGTTGATGATGCGGCGCGGGGTATCTGTCACCCCTGCGGCAAAGCAGGGGTGAGCAGGGGATTCCTAAACTAATCCGGCGCTGGGATTCACGGTGAAAGCCGTAGCTGGTGGGAGGAGTGTTCCTGGTGGAGCCGCTGACTGCACACTCTCGTTGGCCTGCTGGCTGAGTGTGTTTTGCTATGTCGTGAGGATGTTTCTGCTTGCCTAGAATCGTGAGCCTGAAATACTGTTTTTTACACCTTTTAAATCTTACAAGAAGAGTGAAATCTACCCTATATGTCTTGTGCAGCTTTGCAGTGCATTTTGTGTTAGTGTTGTGGATTCTTGGTTTGTTGTTTGGGTGTTGAGTTGTTTGTTTCCCCCCAAGTCTCTCTTGATGAAGTGATGAAATAGCAAGGTTTTAAGGAACAAAGATTGAGCGAGGAAAATTTTACATTAAGTCTAGTAGAAGCATAAGTCTTGAAAAATAAAGCTCTCATCTACTGTCTCCTGCTCCTTGAGCTAACTACAGAGGTGCTTTAAAATATCTAGAAATCCTGAAAGGATATCCTTCTATGAAGGATATGAGTTTAGCATCTTGATCCGTTTTTATTTAAGGCATTTGCTTGAAGGTCTTCACAGAAGGCAACAAAACTTATTTATGTATGTAAGAATACGTATGTATGTTGTGTTAGGAGTTTAGCTTGAAGCCAAATTTGCTCAACTTCTAGGCTTTCCTAGTAGATGTGGTCAAACCCTGGAAGGCTTCTGTTCTTATCTGAAAGGTGAAGGTAGATTTCACCTTGTTTTTGCAGCTGTGTTTCAGATTCTTAAGATGCTACTGCTTCCTTTGAAAAATACTATACAGAAGTTGCTAAGTAAAGTGTTCTGATAATGCCCCAAACTTAAACAGATGCTCTTCTTTAGTATTTCAAATACAAAAGTGTTTATAGCAATAATGATTATAGTGTAGCTTTCATGTAAAATTACATTGTAAAGATCTGCTTCAAATAATGGCATCTGGTTTGTTTTTGAAAAATATCAGTGTATGTGTAGGATAGACAATATAGGCATTGCTGTCTGTCTTGAGTAGAAATTTACTGAACAAAAATGCTGTTAAATTGAAATTCTTAAATGGCAGTTGTAACTCACTGCTGTGCTAAAATACCTGTGCTTTCAAGGAGATCCTCATATGTTGGCCTGTAAAGGTTCGATAAGTGGCACATTTTTACCAGTGTATTATCAGTTCGGGAAAATGTTCTAATTCAACTGGATAGGCCATGTCCTATAATTTAGAAAAAAAAAGTTTCCTTTGAGATTGTTTCCACAAAAATTTGTGATGACTTGTATTGTGGAATGCTACTTTAGTAGTATGTCTAAGTAGGATGGTGATTAATGGTTTCAAATTTAAAGTGCTTCCAGTTCATAACTTTTTAAATAAGATTATCAATGTATTGACTCCCATGCTGTTTCTGACAGTTTTGGTATATTTAGGTGTTTAGAACTGAAATGTAATAAAGTGAGGAGCATAAGTTAGCCAAAACCCTTTGTTAACAAAGTTATGAATTGGTAAGGGTTTCAAACATTTTTCAAATGAAGATATAGATGTTTCTTGGAATAAAAAAGGAAAAAAAGTGGGTGATGAAATTGATGAGAAAATATGGCCTATAAGCTATTCTTTGATTCCTAGACCAATTAGAGGGAGAAGAAGAAAACAATTTTGAAATGTGCTACCCTACATCTTGTCTGTTCCCAAAATAACTCTTTGGCATGGTATCTTTGACAACAGTGTTTGGATGTGTGTTTCTTCATTTCTAGGGGCCATGTAGAATGTTCTGTACTATTTTTCACTTGCTGTGACCATCCCGTTTACCTTTCATCTCGTGTTTCGCAGCAAAGGAGCTTGTGGCTGTCATAAGTACACTTTACTGTTTTATTAAGGTGAAAGAGGGCAGGTTTCTTTAGAAAAGTTACTGCTTGACGTAAGAAGCCTAAATATATAAAAATTAAATTTTTTAAGTTTGTGATTGAGACACTAGCTATTGATCAGTGGAAGGGCCATCAATGTCGACATAAATATATTTGGCTAGAGTTTAGCAACTTTGAATATTTAGAGTTTTAGCTGTACAGTAAGTAAAGTAAATGCCTATGAAGCAAATAATCCTACTAGTTCTAAAAATAATTTTTTGTTAAATGTTTTCATTGTTTGCCATACTGATGATATCTAGTAGATTTAGTAGCTAAAAGATGGCACTGCATGCTTATGATTTAAAATATTGTTGAGCATAATAGTAATTAATACCAGGGTGTGAGAACAGGATACAAGGAGAATGCCAGATCGCTGTTCTAGCCAAGCAGTGGCAGAATACTTAGAAATTTGAGGCAAAAGTAATGACAAATTTTAGAAAAACAGCTACGTACCTTTTAACTATTCAGAAACATAATAATTCTTCTTGCAGTTGCCCCAGAGAACATAGTGAAGAGGTTGGTATTGCTAGTAAGATACTTATTCAGAGAGGTGTCACTCTAGAAAATCGTTTTGTGTACAGGATTTTTTTCTTAAAGAGACCATGGATAAACATGAACTTCTTTGTACAAATATCTGGGCATTTACAATGAAACATCTTCTCACAGTTGAAAGTTCAGACTGGCTAGTTAGCATCATAAAAATATTTATGACTATTATTAAAGTGAGTAGCTTATCAAAATCATCATAGTTGTATTTTAATGCTGAAATGCTTTTATTTATTGTGGAGGAAAAAAATGATGTATTATGTGATTGTGTCTCAGTGGATTTCTTAGGTTTTTCTGACTTATAAGTGTAAATTTTGAAATCTAAAACTGTACAGAGGAATGTAGGGGATTTGAGGAGGGTGGGAATTTCTGTGTTTGTTCTTGGATTCTTTTCTCAGATTTCAACATAACTAAAAAGCTACTGCTTCAGTATGAAAATTACAGAAATTGTTTTCAGATTGTTCATAGTCTGTATGTTGTGAGCTTATAGTCATAGCATTTTGAAATGATGCAGTAATACATCGCTCACTTAATCATAGTATTCAGAAAGCTATAAATGCTGTGTGTGAAGATCTTAATTTCCTTAACAGTTTTTCTCTTCAGAAACTAGAACAACTCAATCAGTATCCAGATTTCAACAACTACCTGATTTTTGTTCTTACAAAGTTGAAGTCTGAAGGTAAGTTCTTGAGATATTGACTGGTTTATTCTATTTTTTTTTCTTTTTAAAAAATTTATTTAGCTTGAAAGAAAAAGGAAACTGATTTCTATACTCAATGTGCTGGTGGGTTGATCTCCATAGTCATGTAGAAGAACTCTATCCTCTCGGGAATCTGTGGAAAAAGATCTGATAACATGTTGGTGCTTGTAGTTTCAGTCTTGAAATAGATTCCATTCTAAATGTCCAATGAAACCTTCAAAAAAATGTGGGAGCATCATACTTCTATCAGACTATAGTGAAATTGTGGAATAATTGCATGTCATGGTGATGAATCATGACTATACATATTATAAAACATGCTGCTTAATACAGTTGTGATTGTGATCTCCCTAGTAATCAATCTTAAATATTTAGAAGATCACTGTCGCAGCTGCTCACTCAACCCCCATCTCTCCCCCCCCACCCTGGTGGAATGGGGAGGAGAATCAAAAGTAAAACTTGTATGTTGAGATAAGAACAGTTTAATAATCAAAAATTAAGTAAAATACAGTAATAATGGTAAATGATAATAATAATGATAATAAAAAGGGAAAAACAACTGACGCACAATGCAATTGCTCACCATCTGCTGACCGATGCCAGACCCCCCTTCCCAAACCCAGATCAGCCACCCTTCTGGGTAACTCCCCCAGTTTATATCCTGGGCATGACGTTCTGTGGTGTGGAATATCCTTCTGGTCAGTTCAGGTCACCTGTCCCAGCTGTGCTCCCTCCCAGTTTCTTTTGTGAACCTCCTCACTTGCAGAGCATGAGACAAGAAAAAATCCCTTGACTTAGGATAAATATGACTTAGCAAAAAATGAAAACATCAGTGGGTTATCAACACCATTCTCATTCCAAATCCAAAACACATCACTGTAACAGTTACTGAGAAGAGATTAACTCTACCCTACCTGAAACCAGGACAATCACATCCTAGACTTGTCCAAATATTATGTCTGTAGAATTTTAATTCTGAAGCCTTAATTCTAATATAATGTAGTTACTTACTGTTGGCTTATTTTTATGGACATTTGTACAAACTGTTTATGGCATAGTGTAGCCTCTTCCAGTTGGAAAATTCAGGCCGTTCCTTAGTAATGATCAGTAATGACTATCCACCCTCAGGGCAGATCTCTTAATAACCTCCCTAGAAACCTCTTTCTTGACTCTAAACATGGTGTAGACTGTACTTAGGAGACCTGGCAGACTTAGCAACAAGAACAGGCTTTCTTTAACATCCAAAGGGAATTCAAAATTCTCAAAAGCTGTTTTAACAGGCCTGAAGGAGGAAAAGGGGTGAAAGGCTGGGGAAAATCATCCTCCCTTGTTCCCCCCCAGAGACTGGGTACAATTATTAATGGACTCCCAAAGGTAGCACCCAAGGCCAGGGCAGGAAAGCAACACTAAATAAATATCCCAAATGACCCTCTGTCTCAGTTTTGAGACAAATTTAAGAGAGGATTCTCTGGAATGAATCCTCTTCTCCAAAAGGGTTCCAACAATCCCCTTCCACCAATAGGGAATGAATACTAGTAGATGAAAGTGAAAAAAAAATTAAACAGTTTATTAACAAACAGAATGCCCACCCACAAGGCAGGGAAACAAGGTAAATAACTGTTAAGCACTAAACCATCAGAATCCACTTACACGTGCACACACACACACACAGAGAATTAAAAACACAAAAAGTGTCCAGAGAGCGGGGGCAGTGCAGGAGGAATACACCTTTCCCAACACATGGTCCAAAATGGTGCCAGCTTTTCATGCCGAGGGCAGCAGACCTCCCTACGGAGCAGTCCAGCAGCAGAGAAAAATCCCAGTGGCTACCTGGTGTCAACCTCCCCTCTCCACGGCAGTCACGGCAGATGAAACAGCTGAGCTGGAGCCTTTTGGTGTGCTTTCTCTCCCCAGCTTCGCTCCCTGGGGCTTGGGGGGTGGGGCGGAGTGGCTTCACTCCTGGCAATCCCGCTCCCGCCAATCTCAGAGCAGCAGCCTGTTAAGTTCAGCTCCTGGCAGTCAAAAGATGCTACTCCAGCTTCTCCAATCCAGGGAAAAGTTTTTTGCCTGGGCCAAAAACCAAATCAGCCACACAGAGAAACCACGCTGCACAGTTAAGCAGGAACCATGCTGCACCGAGCCACTGGAAGCCTGGGCCAGCGAGCCGGATTATAGTGTAGCAAAGCAGCTGACTGCTCCTGGCAAAAATGCCCACTGTTCTGTGTTCCCACGTGGGCACAGACCGACCCACCCCCAGCTAAGAGACTGCTAAGTAACAATGTAGCACTACCCTGGCAGGAAACAGACAGACCTCGCTGCTGCTCCGATCCCTGAACTGGAAATGAGCAAGAGCAACTCTCGGCCCCACCCCCTGCCAGGATCTCAGTTGGGCTCACATACTGGCTTGGGGGGGGGAGAAAGAGAAAGCAATAACAATTTTGGGGCATAACCTGGATGTGGGATAATGATCCCCAAGACACCCTCATTGCCTTTGATGTTATCATGTCATAAACTGATATCCCACAGTACAGCAACAAAGCAATCCTGATCCCTCTCCCTGCTCTGAAAAAGAACACCATGAGGAGCACATATGGGAATATATACAGGGTTAGGTACCTCACCCACATGAACAGACCAAGCAACATTGTGACCAGTGGCTCTGTACCTAATACAACAAATGCTTAGATCAAATTTGTTTCCAACCTTCTCTGGGCAGATGTGTCAACCCTTTGTGCTGCACATTGGGTGCCAAATAAGGCTGTCATGGTTTAGGAATGGTACTCCCCAATTTAGTGCTCCCACTGTGTCATGAATGAGTGTTTTAAGAATCACCAGCAAAGGTATCAGTAAAAACAGGTTTAATATAAAAGCGAAAGCATGACAATGTTCATTGGCAAGGTTCACTCTTCTAACTAGATGGTTAGGGCACACCGAGGCAAAACAAACAAAAAAAGTACAGAGTCAATCAATCCAAACTGAAATAAATCCAAAATTATTGGGGAGGGGGGCGGGGGAGAGACAAAAGGATAGAAAGCGTAAAGATAAAATGGAATACAGCCTAAATGCCCAACAGCACTTAACAGTTCTTAAACTTAACAGTACTTATCCTAACAAACTTGACAGCACCTTAACAGCATTTAACTTATTACTTAAGTTAAACAATTTAGCAAAGGTTTCATATAGGATTTACTGTAGCACAACAGTAACTCACAGGCCTAACTTACAAATCTAAAGTACTTAAAAATCTAGGAGAGCAGCCTTTCTCCCACATTTGATAATAGCATATTCACACTTGCATGCACACAGATATAGAGTCTGTACAAGGTACCTCTGTAAAATTCCTCTTGAAGGTAGTGAAATACTCACTTCAGATGCCTTTGTATCTTCTCAATGGGCAAAGGGTCGAGCCTTGAGGAGTGGGGGTATTGGCCCAGGATCCATCATCGTTTGGTGATCCTCCGAGTATAGCAAACTTGAGAGTTCGCTGGCTCTCAGAGGTCCCACTCAGGGAGGTTGCTGGTTGCAGCTTCTGCGGGCCAGGAGAGCTCAAAGGGTCTTACTTTGGACTGCTGTTAATAGGGTTGCAAGAGAGTGGGCTTTGGTCATAACAATGTTTCATCCTGGCTGCACTTCAGGTCCTGCCATTGGGTCAGAACAACCCCCTGCAGTGCTACAGGCTTGGTGAAGAGTGGATGGAAAGTGGCCCAGTGGAAAAGGACCTAGGAGTGCTGGTTGACCGCGACTGAACATGAGCCAGCAGTGCCCAGGTGGCCAAGAAGGCCAACAGAATCCTGGCTTGTATCAGAAATAGTGTGGCGAGCAGGACCAGGGCAGTTATTGTTCCCCTGTACTTGGCACTGGTGAGGCCACACTTCAAGTACTGTGTTCAGTTTTGGGCCCCTCACTACAAGAAAGACATTGAGGTGCTGGAGCATGTCCAGAGAAGGACAACAGAGCTGGGGAAGGGTCTAGAGCACAAGTGTGATGAGGAGCAGCTGAGGGAGCTCAGGGGACTCAGCCTGGGGAAAAGGAGGGTCAGGAGAAACCTTATCACTCTTTACAACTGTCCTGGTTTAAAAGAGGTGTCTGTCAAGGAAGGCGGGAACCTTCCTGGAATAGAAAGGATGACCCCCTCCCTCCAAATTATTATACCCTTGAAATTACAGGGCTTTCAGGCAAAGATATGGGAAAAGAAATAACAGTTCTTTACTAGGAGATATATAACAAGACAAACAGCAACAATAAGAAAACAGAAAACCCAATAACAGCCTTTTTCTCGCCTGTTGAGCAATGTCCCATTTTGATGTAGTTATGACCACAGCCGGCAGGGGGCACTGGCAGTTCCAGGCGAGGTGACTGCTGCAGTGACTCTCTCACAGCCGGCAGGGGGCGCTGGCAGGCACGATGGTTACCCCGTGGCTGCAGGAGGCGCTGTGGCACGAGCGCGGCGACCTCTCCACGTGGCAGGTGGCTCAGGCACGGGGGAAGGAGGGGACATGGCTTCTCTCATGCAGAAACCACAGCAGATCGCAGTCTCAGAGCCCAACACACAGGGGTAGTTGCAGCAACACACAGCCGGCAGGAGCTCGGTGGGGAGTGGCCCCGGTCCTGGATCTCAGCACAGGGGCAGCCGTGGCAACATGTGGCAGGGCAGGGGTCCAGTGGGAAGTGGCCCTGGTCCTGGATCTCTGCACAGGAACAGCTTCAGCAGAAGAAAAAAAAATGGAGAGGATGGACCCAAGCCAGTGAGCTGGGCTACAGTGTGGCAGAGCAGCCAACTGCTCCCAGCAAAAAGGCCGACTGCTCTCTGTTCCCAACCGGGCACAGACTGACCCACCCCCAGCCAAGAGACTGCTAAGTCACAATGTAGCAGTACCCTGGGCTCGATACACACACCTCTGCACACGCAGCCACTCGCTCTGATCCCGGACCGGAAGAGAGAGAGCAACTCCCGGCCTCGCCCCCACCAGGATCCCGGGCTGGGCTCCCAAGCATTGCGATACCCCCGAGCTGGGAAGGGGGAGGGGGAAGAAAAAGAAACAGTAACAATATTTGGGCACAACCTGAATATGGGATAACAATCCCCAGGACAACAACTACCTGAAAGGAGGTTGTAGCCAGGTGGGGGTCATCCTCTTCTCCCAGTTAACAAGTGACTGGACAAGAGGAAATGGCCTCAAGTTGCACCAGGGGAGGTTTAGGTTGGATATTAGGGACAATTTCTGCAATGAAAGGCTTGTCAAGCCCTGGCATAGGCTTCCCAAGACAGTGATGGAGCCACTGTCTTTGGAGGGATTTGAAAGCTGTGTAGATGTGGCACTTGGGGACATGGTTTGGTGGTGGACTTGGCAGTGCTGGGTTAATGGTTAGACTTGATGATTTTAAAGGTCCTTTCCGTCCTAAATGATATTGTGTCTAACTGTGGCTGCTAAAAACAATGCTTTCATTGTGGCTTGCAAGGGCTGTAAATAGTGTGTAAATGAAAGGAAAACTCCTTTGGCTTCCTTCCTTGTCAGACACAACATTCGTAATAACTGCCTATGGAAGACTGGATTTCTTGGATATGTGCATACCTATCAGTGGATTATAGATATGCAAGGAAATAATAATTGGACATATTAAATTAGTGTAATAATTTATGGAAAGATTTTACTTTGAATTCAGAGAGCATTTCAGGGAAACCTGAGACTGATCTAGAGTTCAAGTAAGAATGTCTTTCTTTAGGATGTTCTCCACCTGACCTTTGTTACTGACATCTTCAAAATTTTAAGCAAAATTATAAAATTACTTGACTTGCCAAGTAATAATAACAATAATACTTGTCACATCTCATAACCACATTCTGTAGTTGACAGAGGTATGTCCGTTCATCTAGTTTTTAGTATTTTTATTTAAAATCGTAAATTTGTTCTCCCAGAAAAGTTTTTGGCCCTTGAAATGCAGTGCTGTGCAAGTGGAAGAACTTTTATTTTTACATTGTTTAGAAGTTGGTAGGTATTCAAAACCTGTAGTATAGGCAAAGTTATAGAATTCTTTTAAATATATATGCATAGGGTGGATTCCTGGTTTATGAAGTTACTGAATTCTATGTAAAAGTGCTGTTTGTAAATCAATACGTTTATAGTTACAGAGCATGAAAATTAGTGCTTCTTTAGGAAGACTGAAATATACTTTTTAATCTTGTTTTAATGCTCATTGTCTTAGTTTGAGAGAATTTAAAAGAGGACACTGGAGTGAGTGTTGTCTCCTCTACAGGGTTCCAATAATCCCTTTCCACTAATAGGAAATGAATACTAATAGATGAAAGTGAAAGAAAAAACCCCAACAGTTTATTAATAAACAGAATGCCCACAAGGCAAGGGAAAAAAAAGGTAAATAACTGCTAGATATTAAACTGTCAGACCTTACCCCCCCCCCACCACACACTGGGACAAAAGACCCAAAATGCCAGAGAAATACCCACTCATGACGCGGTACAAGATGACGCCAGCTTCTCTCTCAGGAAAAAAACCAACCAGGGGCTATCACAAAACAGATGAAAGCCCGGTGGCTTGTCTGGCAGTGAACTCTTCCCCACGGCAGGGCTCTGTGGAAGCTGTCATGGCAGGTGAAACAGCTGGGCTGAAGTCTCGGTGTGTTTTTTCTCCCTGGCTCGGCTCAGCTTGCAGGGGTTTTGGACTGGAGTGGTGCTGCTCCGCTCCTGCCAGCGTGGAGTCCCCAGTCTCCGACAAAGCAGCTGCTCAGTTCACCTCAAGGCAGTCCAAGGCTTGCCACTGCAGCCTCTCCAAACCAAGAAAAGGAAAAGCTTTTCAGCCAAGCAAAAAGCCACGTTGCACAGAGCCGCGGAAAAAACCTGGGCAGTGAGGCTTCAAAATGCCCACACAACCAACAAGAAGACTCTCCCCCCCCCGGCCCACAAACATCCAGTCCCTGGCTCCCGGGTCTTAAAGATACAATAACCTTTTTTTTGGGCACAAAGCAGAGGATCACTATCATAACAACTCACTACAAGACACTCATATACAGCATTCTGCTTTTGGAACTCATAATCAGTTTATTAAAATTAATTTTAGCAATAGCCCCTCTTTTTAAAAGTGCCATTTCCATTCAACTAGCACCGATATCACTAGAAAGTATTTTTAATGGCCCTCAGTCAATCATCATGGGTATAAGAGTCCTTGTGTTATGATGCAGTAACTTTTAGTTTTAAAATATTTTATATTTGAAAGTTATATCTCTTATTTTTCTTATATTTCTTTGGGGCTGTAAATAGTTTTGAAGGCCTAGAATAGATCTGTGTGTAAACTAACTCTTGGTGCAAATGAACTTTGAACATCATCTTGCCAAAATCAGGGCTTCTGTTCTGGTTTGGGCTGAGGTAATTTTCTTCACAGTGGCTGGTATGGGGCTGTGTTTTGGATTTGTGCTGGAAACAGTGATGATAACACAGGGATGTTTTTGTTACTGCTGAGCAGGGCTTACACAGAGCCAAGGCCTTTTCTGCTTCTCACACCATTCCACCAGTGAGTAGGCTGGGGGTGCACAACTGACCAAAGGCTAAAATGCTGATTAAAATTAGCTTCATGGGCTGATTAGGATTGCTGTTATCTTTAAATTTAAATTTTCTTATACTATAAACTAATCCTTTCTATGTAGAACATCCACATCTCACTTTCAGCATGCTTCAGAAGTAATACCAAGTTACTCATGCCCTTGGTTGAAGAACTAAACATGAATCTGCTCACGAGCGAACTCTGAAACTAAAAAACTTTGCTATGTAAATTGATGGTTGTATTTGGAAGGAGGGATAAGGAAATAAAGATTAATATTTATCACTGTAAAGTTTGATCTTGTTGCATTGTTCTGCAAATCTACTTTATCCTATGAGCTGATGTAAGTTATAAATGCAATTATTTTCTGTTGCAGATGAGCCGACACGTTCCTTGAGTGGTCTCATCTTGAAGAATAATGTAAAAGCACATTTTCACAACTTTCCAAATGGGGTAACTGACTTCATTAAAAGTGAATGTTTGAACAATATTGGTGATTCCTCCCCCTTAATTAGAGCTACTGTAGGTAAGTTTACTCTTATTACTGTATTTTGCATGCTGAAAATGTTACTGATATAAGTGAGAGTTATTAAACTCCTAAAACTGTTTGCTTCTGATAATTGTCACAACTACACCATGATTTGACTGATATTAATCTTCAGTGTGAATATATGAATATATTTTTCCTTCTTATTCTCTTAAAACTGAATTAGCAATTCAGCTCGTATCTCTTGAAATGTGACTGAACATAAGTTTACTTGAATCTACTGAAATTCAGCTTGCTGCCAATTTTTATACCTAAAACCAGGAGTACGGTAAAGGTTCTGACTTCAGAACTATTTCAGCACTCCACTTGCGTCAGTGAAACACTTCTGTTAGCTGATTTTGTCTTTGCTCCCCCATATGCACACCTCTTCAGGAAATCATTACACCAGATATTACATACATTAACATAATGAGTTTGTTTTTTAAATAGCATCTGTCAGAAAATAGTAGATAGTGTGGTGATCAGAACATCAGCTACAAGTGTTTTTGTTGCATGTTTTTCTTATTTCCTAAATACTGTGGTTTAGTACACCTCTTCCATAACATGAATATTTGTGTTATTTTTACTTATTTCTAGGTAATGTTGCTTTTCTGTCTACTCTTTGAGAATATGATTTCCCCCAATAACTACAATCATAATTTTCCTTGTCCACTCCAAAAACTAGAAAAAAGTAAAATAAATGTATATTTAAGTACAATAGAAAAAAAACTGGGATTGGGTGAAAGTTCAGAAAGGCATTCAGCTTGTATCAGCTGATTTCTGTTATAAAATAGTCATGGTTTCACCCCTAAGTAACTAAGTACCACACAGATGCCTGCTCACTCCCCCATCTGTCCCCCCAATGGGGAGGAGAATCAGGTTGAGATAAGAGCAATTTAATAATTGAACCAAAATAATAATTTTAATAGTAAAAATATACTAATAATACTACTAATAATTGTCATGAGAAGGAGAGAGAGTATACAGAAGCCAAGAGAAACAAGTGATGCGCAATACAGTTGCTCACCACCTGCTGACTCATGCCCAGCACATCCCTGAGCAGCAATTGGCCCCTCATGGCCAACTTCCCCCAGTTTATATACTGGGCATGACATTCTATGGTGTGGAATATACCTTTGGCCAGTGTGAGACAGCTGTCCCAGCTGTGCTCCCTCCCAGCTTCTTGTGCAGCTCCTCGCTGGCAGAGCCTGAGACACTAAAAAGCCCTTGATTCAGGGTAAGCACTGTTCAGCAACAACCAAAACATCAGTGTTATCAGCATTATTCTCATACTGAATCCAAAACACAGCACTGGACCAGCTATTGAGAAGAAAATTAACTCTCCCAGCAGAAACCAGCACATTTTCCACCCCTTATTCCATACCGTTTACATGGTCACATGCCATTTACCATTCCATACCATTTACCAGGTCACACAGTTCCCAATACCCCATCACCTTTTCTGTCTTTTGAGAGACATACACACAGATATCATATTCCCTTAGTCTATGGACTATAGACCCTATAAGTCTGTTGAGTTCATTCCTTCCAAGTGCCAGGTCCTGCAACTCCACGCAGTGCTAGAGACTTGGGTAGAGTGGCTGTGTCACGGCAGTGGGACAGCTTCAGACAAAGTTTATTAGAGAAACTCTCCGGTTGAGTCACAAGGTGCAGAAAGGACCCCCTTGCTTTCTAAACTCCTCCTCAGAGAGGAGTCTGGGTGCAGCTGGATCCAATCTTAGCCCCAGACTTGGCCAACAGTTTGCATCTAAAGGATTATATAGGTGTAATTGAACGTTTATACAACTTTGTCCTGCAGGATTAAGGATGACAAACCAGATGTATTTATGTATATAAATATATATGACTTATGATAATGATTAGACAAAAATATCTTAATCAGAATTATTTACTACACAGTATAGGAGCTATAACTACTAGTATATTATAGTGCACTATTTTGAAGCAATATTGAAGCAATTGTATTAAAGCTAGCAAAAACAATTATTAAGTAGAGATTGATGTTACTCACCCATACCAACAATCGTGGGCAAATCTATTTCACTCAGCCTCGAGGAGTAACCATGAGAGGTGTCCCCATTTAAGGGAGGAATCTCCACAGATACACTTCAAGAAGGGGTATGTTAAAAGACCCTGGCATTAAAATTTGGGACTGGGCTATTATAGTATAAAGTGATTGACTGTCAGTCATATGCCTCCAGACCAGCTCAGCAGCTTTAGATAAGTGATCAGTAGTATAATTTGTTCCTTTATCTGAGTATTTTACCAGGTCTACCACATCTTCATCTCACTATCAGGATGTTTAACTTTGGGATTGATGAGTCACACTGGTTTCAGCATTGTTCAACACTAAAAGCAGCAGGACTCCCTCTTCTTCATTTACCAGTGATAGCTTTGCAAATAGGGCATTGAGTTGTTTTCCCCATTCCAAGCAGAGCATCCTGCTACACTCCACCATGTGACTGCAGTCAATCATTATCTCATGAAGTGGTAATATAGGTACCTCTTGCCTTCATGCTGTAAAAGCATCGACTGCATATGTGTACATTATTGTTAAATGTGTTGAGATACATCAATCTCCTAAGTGTTACTATTTTATCTTAACTTGTGGTTTGATAGTATTAGCTATTTTATAATTATACATTACATGTTTACATACAAAATTATCAAAATCAGTTTGAATTTAGCTAGCAATATTAAATGGAGCATAATACAGAGTTAGCTATCGATTCTGGCAAAAAACCCCACTGTTATTATTTCAATTTATATACTTCTGTAATGGTTAGTATCATTATTTGTTGAATTAGGTACCACACATATATACAATGATTACTAATAAAAACCAGATTCTGATTAATAACAATATTACAACAACAGGATGTAACATTAGCTCCAGAATGCCCATTGCGGTTGGAGACCATCCGTGTGAGTTGACACAGGCAGGTGGCCAGAACAACCACAAAACAACGGCTGAAATTCAAGGAGTAAATTTATTTCATTACCTCACTAACCAGAGGATCCCGAAGCAACACCTGGGCGGAGACACACAAGTGGGAACACAGCATTGTCAGGCTCAGTCCTTCCTAGCGGGCGGTGGGGCTGCTGTTTGCACTCATTTACCAAGGGCCTGTGCACGTGTAGTTTACCACCATGCTGTCATCTTCTCTGTGCTTTTTATGATCTCTGAGCTTTGATCTTCCCTCTACCAAGACAGGGAGCTCAAGCATGTCTGTGAGAGGGCCTCCAACTCTCTCCAAACACCTACGCTATCTCTACACAGAGATTCTACTTCTCAAAACAGACTGAGGATAAACAGTAGTAGACATAATATATGGGGTTTCCCACACTTATTCTCCAGGCCTTGGCATTCCCAGCTGCAAGGTGACTTGAGTGAATCTACCATCCTCCTCCCTGTTCTTCTGCTTTTAATCGTTTCCTCCCAACATCCCACCCCCTCTCTCAAGAGACCACTGTCACTGGGGCTGGAAGTGTAGAACGGTAATTTGCAGAGGCACTTAATGGAGCCTATAGGAAAAAAGGAATAAACATATAATGGTCTAAGGTAAATGTCCCAGTCCTTCCAGGGAATTAAACCACTCAGCTAGCAAGGCACCACTGATAGGTTGCCCTAGTCGATGTATGAAGTCCTGTCGATGTCAAGTGTTCCTCTTCTGATGCAGCATCATGTTGAGGCAGCACATGCCTTCAAACTCAGAACAGTGTATGTGGTGTTGAGACAGGAGGTAGCTCCTCAGCAACTGATTTGGCAAGGTTCCCAGGTGTAGTGGTTGCTTCCACATTCAGGGCAACAATTGCCTTTGATGTCCAATTTAAACCTTAGGCGACGGCATGCCCCAGGTGCTCTATATTTGCTACGTGGAGAAGGAAAAAAGTTACCACACAACTATTCACACAGTAATCCTGCAAAAATGTATCCAGAGTATGTGCATGTCATACAAGTCTACAAAGCATGACAAGCCAATCTGTGATAAGGAAGGAAAATAGGAGTGTCATCTCCTTCCAGTAATACATATGCTGTTGTCTCAGCTCCTTCAGCTAAAATTACTCCAGGCCTGGTAGCTTGAGATGGGGTGATTGACCACACAGTTTTAAGAGGTTTGGTTTGTGCTTTTTCAGACCGAACTTCAATTTGATGGTGGGTTCACAGCACCAATAACAGAGTTCCAAAGCTGTTTCCCCCTGATAAAGCCCTGGTATTTGTTGAAGATACCTGAAATACAAAACTCGAGAATCTGATACTAACAGAGGATGTAGCATAAGGGGTAAAGTTGGAGTACGGAACCATACTGCATTGTCAGGGGTTATTACATGAATTTTTATATCTAGATTAACAGGCTGTGGTCCTGGCACATAATCCATTGGTGCAAACAATTCCATTTCGCCTGTAGTGAATATTTTGGGAGAGACACCATCTGGAAGAACATCAATTCTCACCATGTTTGGTACTGGAGGTGTCGTGATGCAGTTATAGGGCGTTTGGTTATGAATATTCCAGTTGTTTAACAAACTGCTTTAGTAAGGTGTGAACTCCACTGTTGTAAAGTTTTAGTATTGGTTAATTTTTTCAATTGTTCCTTCCAACATCCCATTCGTTCTTTCAATCAGTCCATTATCTTGGGATTGTTAGGCAATGTGGAATAGCCAATCTATTTCCAGGCTTTGAGCCCAGTCTTGAACATTATGTTCACTGAAGTGTGTTCCTTGGTCACTCTGTATTTGGTGAGGAGGTCTGTATTGATGATGGAGTTGTTGTAATGCTTCAGTCGTGCTGTGTTGGTTGGTATATTTGGTGGGTTTAGCAAAGAGCAACCCTGACTATCCACAGCAGTAGATGCATATTGCCACCCCCTTGATGGGGGCAAGCAACCTGCCAGGTAGTCAGAGCCCACTGTCCCCGCTTTATTTTTCCCCAGGGCCTATATAATGCCCTTAAATGCAGCTGTGTGCAAATAGTAAGTGCAATTATGTGCAAATGTCTAATATACATGTAATGGCAAAGGGGTTTGGTTGTGGGCAATATCCCAGGCACGTGCAGTATGAGCTGCTCGATGTCCACAAGCTATATTTGCATCCATAGCTTGTGCATGTACCTCAGCAGAACTCATATCATCTACTTCCCTATTATTTTGTGACTCAAGTGAGTCATCCTTCTAATGGGCTGAGACGTGTCTTACTTTTAAGGGATGTTCTTGTACATGTTGCCAAATTTGTTGCCATATATCTGCCCCCATTACAGGATATTTCTGTACATGCCAGTCTTCCTGGGCCCAGTGGGGTAACAACATTGTGAGGCTTTTGTATACAACCCAACTGTCAGTGTATAAATAATGTGCCTGCCCTTCCAAGATGGCAAGGGATGCTGCGACCAACTCAGCCCACTGACTAGATACCTGTACACCCGTTTGCCATAGTATGAGTCCTGGAACTGGAGCACATGCAACTGCTCTCCATCGTCTCTGTCCAGTGGCCATGTATGTTGCACTCCCATCAGTAAACCAGGCATCTTTCCTGTGCTCTTCTGTTACCTTGTCCTAAGGGGGCGCTTCCTCCACAGGAGATGCGGGGAGATCTCCGGGGAGGACAAGGTTCCCTCAAGGTGGATACAGTTCCCAGAAGGGCGGGATGTGGAGTGGTTACATGTGGTTTTCTCAGTAAAAATCATTGCTGTAAATAATGTTTCCATTTCCAATGTGTGGCTGCCTTGGCCACCCCCGCATGAGCCCTGACAGAATTATCAGTTACCCACCCATGAATGGGGATGGGTGTGTGTACAGTCACATTATCTTGGCCTGTGATTTTTTCAGTTTCTTGAAATGCCCAAACTACAGCTAGAATTTGTTTTTCCATCAGGGCATAATGTGTAGCAGAGCCTTGTAACGCTTTAGACCAAAATCCTATAGGTTCTTTCTGATTTTTTTGCCCAGCTGTCTGCCACAATCCCCACAAGACTCTGTCATCTAGAATTGTTACTTCTAGTTCAAAAGGATTTCCTTGCCTAGGAGTGTACAATTGGACATGCTCAATCAAAGCATTCTTGCAGGCATCAAAGGCTTCTTGTTGTTGTTTGGTCCATTGCCAAATATCTTTCTTCCCAGTCCATTTCTGCAGAGAGTGCATCAGTACCGTTAGGTGTGGAATAGATGTTCTTCAGTACCTTAAAAGTCCCAGGAACATTTGCAGTTGTTTGTTTCACCGTGGTCGGTACAAGGAATTGCTGGACTGTTTGCTGTACTGTTTTCGGTATTTCTCTAAGCTGCCCATGCCAAACTATCCCCAAAAGTTGCACAGTAGTACTAGGGCCCAGTATTTTCTGTGGATTAATTACCCAGCCTCAGTCTTGTAAGCAGGCTTTCAGCGATTCAGCGTCTACCTCAATTTCTTGTTGTGACTGCTCCATAATCGGTGGATCATCAATATAATGATGAACAGTGATAGCACCCGACCACAGTGCTACATCAGCTGCCACCATCTGGTGGCAAATGGAGGGTCTGTGTTTAGAACCCTGAGGCAATACTTGAAAAGTATACTGCTTTTGTTGACAGATAAAGACTGACTCATCCTGACTCTCTAAAGCAATGGGTATTTGTATTGGTTTTGCATGGCCTGGTTTTTGGTAGCGGGGGGGCCCACAGAGGTGGCTTCTGTGACAAGCTGCTATAAGCTTCCACCATGTCCGGCAGAGCCAATCCCTGATGGCTCCAAAGATGGACGTGCTGCTGGCCAAGGCTGGGCCAATTAGAAATGGTGGCAATGCCTCTGTGATAACATTGTTATTTAAGAAGAAATCAAAACAAAAGTTGTTGCACAGTTTTAATTCCAGACAGAGAAGAGTAGGAGTGAGAATACATGAGGAGAACAACATGCAGACACCAAGGTCAGTGAAGAAGGAGGGTGTCTTGGTTTAAAAGACAGATGTCTGCCAAGGAAGGCAGGAACCTTCCTGGAATGGAAAAGATGACCCCCTCCCTCCAAATTATTATAACCTTGAAATTATGGGGCTTTCAGGCAAAGAGATAGGAAAAAGAATAACAGTTCTTTACTAGGATATATAACAAGACAGACAAACAGCAACAACAAAAAATAAAGAAAAAAGAAAACCCAATAACAGCCTTTTCTCGCCTGTTGAGCAATGTCCCTTTTTTGGTGTAGTTATGACTACAACCGGCAGGGGGCACTGGCAGGCCTGGTGAGGCAGGGCAGGCACAGTGATTCCCCTGCGGCTGCAGGGGGCGCTGTGGCGCAAGTGCGGTGACTTCTCACATGCTATGGCGGCTCAGGCAAGAGGGAAGGAGGGGAGACGGCTTCTTTTTGTAAACTCATGGACCGCAGTAGGTCGCAATGTCAGGCTACCGTGCAGAGAGGTGGCCTGTACGGGGACAGCCCCAGTCCCAGTGGCACCCCACACAGCGGCCCTGGACTCCCCAAATGGCTGGGAAGCAGGGAAAAGAGGACCAGGCTTGCCATGCAGAATCTGCAGCAGATCGGAGCCTCAGAGCCAACACACAGGGGTAGCCGTGGCAACACGTGACATGCAGGGGCTCGGCAGGAGGTGGCCCCGGTCCCAGGTTTCAGCACTATACGTGCTGACTCTGAGCTCCGAGTGACAGAGGAGCAGGGGAGCGAGCAGGCAGGCTCTGCTCGCAGTGCCAAAAAGGGAAAAAAATCTACAGGGCAATAGGATCCCAGGTCAGTGGCGCTCACCGTGCTAAAACCACACGGCTCCTGCCTCTGTCCCTCACTGGAAAAGGAAATGGCAACCCCCCGGCCCTGCCCCCAAGCCCCCTCACCCCCGCAGGGTGTTGGCTGAGCTTACATTTCTTGTGATACCCCCCGAATCAGGAAGGGAGAAAGAGCAGGGAACAGTGACAATTTTTGGTACAAATGATTATGGGATATGAACCATCCCCAAGACAGAGGGGGAGGAGGTGCTTCAGGTGCTGGAGCCAAGATTCCTCTGCTGGCTGTGATGAGGACCATGGTGAAGCAGGCTGTCCCCCTGCAGCCCATGGAGGAGGCCACACCGGAGTGGGTGGATGCCTAGAGGAGGCTATGATCCTGCGGGAGACCCATGTAGAGAGGGGCCGTGCTCCCAGGCTGGAGCAACGTGTCCTTGAAGGACTGTACCCCGTGGCAGTGACCCACACTGCAGCAGTTTTGGGAGGACTGTTTGCCTGTGGGATGGATTCACGTTGCAGCAGTTTGCAGGGAGCTGTTGGTCCTGAGATGGAGCCACGTCAGAGAAGTTCATGGAGAACTGTCTCCCATGGGAGGGACCCCACGGTGCAGCAGGGGAATGACTCCTCTCCCTGAGCAGTGGGATAAACAATGTGTGATGAACTGACCATAACCCCCATTCCCTATCTCCTTGCACCTCTCGGGTAGGCGGTAGAGCTGGGAAGGAGGGAGGAGTGGTGGGGGGAAGGTCTTTTTAAGGGCTTATTTTACTTGTCGTTATCCTGCTCTGATTTTGTTTGTAATAAATTCACCATATATCTCTAAGTCAAGCCTGTTTTTTCCTTAATGGTAATTGATGAGTGTTTTCTCCCGGTCCTTATCTCAACTCATGAACCCTTCATTAAATTTTCTCTTCTCTGTCCAGCTGCAGAGGGGAGTGAGCGAGTGGCTTTTGTGGGTGCCTGGCATCTAGCCAGGGTCAAACCATGACACTATTGAAAAGAAAGCATTAGCAAGATCCATTACCACCTTCCAGGGCTGTAGATTTTTACT
Source organism: Amblyornis subalaris (assembly GCA_018881555.1). Lineage (NCBI taxonomy): Eukaryota > Metazoa > Chordata > Aves > Passeriformes > Ptilonorhynchidae > Amblyornis > Amblyornis subalaris. The sequence continues at coordinate 77,883 of JACAXG010000326.1, read as the reverse complement.
GATTTTTTCTATGAGGGTAACCATGTCTGGTACCATAACTGCAAGTAGGGGGGTGACTTTATTCAATTTTCTGTAATCAACAGTCACTCTCCAAGTGCCATCCAATTTTCGAACAGGCCAAATGGAATTGTTAAAAGCAGTCATGTTTTCTCTAAGGATTTCCACTCGTTGGAGTGCCTGAATTATTTGAGTAATTTCCTCTTCACCCCCTGGAATGTGATACTGCTTTACATTTACCACCTTGGCAGATGAAGGCAGCGCAACAGGAACCCACTTCAGGACCCCACACAAAACAGTTATAGATCAAGTGGCAAATGCCGCTTGTGGAGTCACGAAACCAAAGCGATCATTCAGTGTTTCAACAGTGTGCCCTGCCAGCACGCCATTGCCCAAGATATATATTCTTTAATTGGGGCAATCAACAACTTGGTCACAAATGGGGTGGCATCTCCTATCCTTAATGTAACTTTTGCTTGGGTGGGGGTGGAACTGTCTCCCAAGCCACAGATCTGCGAAGTAGCTTCATTAGGAGCAATATCACCATGTAATATGGTAACTTCTGCGCCTGTATCCACCAGACACATGCAAAGTTCCTCCAGATGCCACTTTATAGTGAGAGGAACACAGGGACATTGGTCCCCCTCCCAGTGAGAGGCTGCAGCAGGGGCAATGTGGGGAGACATTTGTCAGGAGTTGCAGTGCTTTGAGGTGGCAGGAGGGGTGGTTGTGGGATTATTTCTTTTCATAGGTGCTAACTTTTGCCAATGACGAAACATTTCTTATGTTGTAATTCCATCTATTTCTGACTGTGGAACACCAGCTTGCACAAGATCGTTCCGCATTTGTTTTCTTGTCACCCATGAGGTGACTCTTCAGCTTTGTGGGCTTATTCTTTCTCACTACCCACACAGCTGGCTCTGAGACCATAACCTCAGTATCCATCAAGGCATTTGTTAAGGCACTTAAGTTACCAGTAGCATTCATGACTGTTGATACAATCAGGGGTTTCAATTCATCAGGTGCTCCTTTCACAAACTGTGTTTTAATACTTCCCATTACTGCTACTTCATCAGTATTAGATCCTGTGGTCAGGGACTGAACCACCCCCATCTGCCACAGTAAACCAATACCTTCTTCCATTTTGCACCAGTTTCTGAGGGACGACACTAACTCAGGAGTATCTGCATGTGCTGTTAAAACCGCTGCACACAGCCATTGATACAATGTAGGCGCAACGATATCCCGTCCATCAGGACCCCTGATATTTTGTAGTTGAGCATACCCCTGTTGTTTATTATCAGTGGCTATAGGCGTTAATAGATCTTTTTTATCCACTAATAAGTGAACAGATGCAGCACCACCATCCCAAGCTCATAAAATCCATGCCAGTGTTCTCTCCCTGCTCTTCTGCCAATAGGTCTCTAAAAATTCCCATAACTCTTTTGGGGTAGCGGTCCATGTGACCTGTACCCCTCCGTCCGTCTGATCCTGCTGCTCCTCCATTTGTACAAGGGGTCGTGCTTCTACCACCTCCTTATCTGACGAGTCTGGCTCAAATTCAATCTCAGAGTCTGAGGACCCTGTCCAAATATTTCCATCCAATTCCTTGGGATCCCATGATGGGTTCTTAATAAGAGCACAAACTTGAGAAGTTGAGACCTTACTTTTCCCATATCTTTGCCTTCGTTTGTTAGCAATGCGCTCCACCAGCCATTCCATAGTGCATTGCTGCTCACAGCACCACTCCTTTTGAGCAGTAAATGCTTCTCGTGCAAATTACTTTGCATCCTTTAGAGCCTCGATTTCCTCTTTCAACTCTCTCACTTGTCTCCATAAGGCTATAATCTCATGTTCGAGAGCTCTAAGACAAGTAACTAACAATGGTCCCAATCTCCCCACTAACTTGCTTGCAGACTTCCACGCGGCTTTCCATGGTAATCCACGCACATCTGATTAAATTGTTTTTGGAGTAACCACTGTCCCATCATCTATTTCAGGCCATGCCTCCAGCGGAGCCATTGTCTTTAGGAAAGTGGCCACAGGGGTCCAGCACTCAGGGCTTGGCCATCCCTAAATGCAGAGTCATCATCACGGCCTCCCCAGTCCCTGACTTTTTCCTTAGCCATGGCATGGTTGTTCCTGGATCCTGTCAACTATGCCAAATGTGTGAGTCAACACAGGCAGGTGGCCAGAACAACCACAAAACAATGGCTGAAATGCAAGGAGCAAATTTATTTAGTTACCTCACTAACCGGAGGATCCTGAAGCAACACCTGGGCAGAAATACACAAGTGGGAACACAGCATTGTCAGGCTCAGTCCTTCCTAGCGGGCGGTGGGGCTGCTATTTGCACTCATTTACCAAGGGCCTGCGCACGTGTAGTTTACCACCATGCTGTCATCTTCTCTGTGCTTTTTATGATCTCTGAGCTTTGATCTTCCCTCTACCAAGACAGGGAGCTCAAGCATGTCTGTGAGAGGGCCTCCAACTCTCTCCAAACACCTACGCTATCTCTACACAGAGATTCTACTTCTCAAAACAGACTGAGGATAAACAGTAGTAGACATAATATATGGGGTTTCCCACACTTATTCTCCAGGCCTTGGCATTCCCAGCTGCAAGGTGACTTGAGTGAATCTACCATCCTCCTCCCTATTCTTCTGCTTTTAACCGTTTCCTCCCAACAGCATCCAAACAAGTCCCACTAGTTATGTTCTCCATCCCTTTTCACTTGCTGTAGGACATGATGTATTTTTTCCACATCATGAGGGACAGTGATTAGTGTTTTCCGACTTTCCATTTTCTGGTTTTACCAGTTTGTGTAGATCAGGATGTTCCAACAGCTTTTTGACCAGGGTAATGTCCATTACATTAGGCGTTGGAGACAAAGTGTCATATAACACAAAGTTGCCATGTGTGTTCTGGAACACAGTTTCTTGTAGGGAATAAAGCTGGATCTTTGTGCTATCTACTGTTAACACAAGGGGTCCTTAAATATGCACATCCTTGTCCTATGTATACCTGGACGGATCCAGGATCATCGTCAGAGTACATTTCAAAGTGACAAATGCTTTGTTCTGCCTTTAAACAGATATTTTGGGCTTTCTAAGTTTTACTTTAACATATAAATCCCTGTCGTTCTCTCACCATACAAGCATCTACATCAATTGTTTGCTCTGTGCGATTGTTTTTGAAAGCCTATGTGCAGTGTTGCAACAGATAGAGTATGGTTTCGTTATGATTCAGTCCCAGTGCAATGATTTGGTATATGGTATTGTCGTGGTTTAGGAATGGTATTCTCAAATTTAGTACTCCCTCTAAAACACACGCTGCCCCCCCTCCCATTTGAGGCACAAAAGGCAAAAATCATGGGTTGAGATAAGAACAATTTACTGGAAATCGCAATGAGATAAGAAAACGAACAGTAACAGCAACAATATTAATAACAAAAGGTATAAGAAAAAGAAACAATTTACGCAGAAAACCCCCAACAATAAACAATACTGGACCGCTATGTCCACCATGTTTTCTTGACCCCTCGGAAGGAAGAGTCTTTTTCCCCCCACCCCCAGCAATGACGAGAGGTGGTATAGAATAACCTCTGGGTACTAGTCACGCCCCCTCCCTGCTACTGCAAGAAATTAACCCTGTCCTGGCTGGAACTAGGACAGGTATACACTGAAGCATTGCTTATTGTCTGTAAAAAAGCTGTGGTCTTATTAGCAACTGGGTCATAGGAAAATTTGATTGAAGACCACCAGGACTGAAATTCCCTCTCAAATTTAGTTACATTGTCCCAAATTTCCTTTCAGATTTCAATAAGTGAAAATCCATTTCCTCATTCTCTAATTATCACAGCACTGGTAGTTTGTAGTCATAACTGAGCTTGGATACAGCTTAGTGCCAGAGACACATTACTTTGAGTAATTCCTGAAGCATCAGCCAGTAATGCATGATTAGCATATTGATATTTTTCTGTCTCAGAAAATAAATTTAAAGCGGACCACTGAGTGTTTCCTAAAGCGGATAAGGAGGACTCTAAAGATTGCTCTATAGTACTCAAATCACTAACAGTTGTACCTAATTTATTAGCCAGGGTTTCAAGATCAATGGTGTTTAATACCCCCATCCCAGTTCAAAATATACCAGTTACATCCCTCCTAAAACAAGTTAATGTCCTCTTGTTCAGCCCGGCATACCATCCAAGAGAAGAGGTACGTATAAAAGGCAAACACTTTGGCCTGATAGCTGTAACATCAGTTTGCATGGACATTTCTACTTTTTTTGAAGACCTATCTTGGTTTAAGACAATTTAAGGGGACGGACACTCCAAAATTAGTTACCTCTCGTTTATTTTTAACCAATCCCTTTCCATCAATAAGGAGAAATGAATACGAGTAGATATAAATGAAAAAATAACAGTTTACCAAAAAAAATGAAACAGCAATAGGCAAAAATAACAGTAAATAATCACTAGATACAAAATTGCGAAACCTCACGGACTCCCTGGGGTCAAAGAGAAATAAAATGGTGAAGAAACCCCTCCCCCAAGATAGCACCCTCCTCAGTCAACCGCGTGTGGAGAGACAAAGGGAAAATGACAGACAAACTTTGCTTGGCTCAATTTTACCCCTGGAACAAAAACCTGGGAACGTAGGAGCTTACAAAGCAGTTCTGGTGGCAGATGGGAATTGCTGGCATTGTCTGGGAAGCTCTGGCCCTGTGACGTCAGTCTCCCCTGCTTCCTTTCAGCAGCTGCAGTGGTGCATGTGTCTGATGTCAATGCTGCCACTCGCTGTCCTCCTCTTTTCACCAAGTGGACTCAGCTGGTGTTGGTGCTGCTGTCTCCAAGCTGTTGGTGTGTTGCAGGGGGGAAAGAAATGGTCTCCGCAAGCACCAGAAGCGGCACTCCCCGGCCCCGACCGGCTCTGGCTCCATGCTGCTGACAGATGTTGCAAAATTCACTCTGAAACAGTTTTTACTGCTAAATGCATATCAATAATCCGATTGTTGGAACAGACAAACACACACATCGAGTGCTTTTCAAAAAAGGCTTCTTCCTCTTTATTTCTAACAAGCTTTTTTATACCTTTCTTAAAGCAGTGCTGTTACAACAGAGTCTGGATTGGCTAATACAAAATTCTGCTGAGGGTTAGGACAAAGACACATTTTTAGCACTATCTCAGCCGAACATTTTGTGGTTTCCTTTGGACTGCATTTGTTCGTCTGGTTTTCAGTTCCTCAATTTTTAAAATAGCCAAAAAGCCTTGCATTTGCATTATTGCTACATTATCACATTTTAGGGATACACTTTAATTGTTTCATCAACAGGCCATCCTTCTTCTGGTATGAATTCTCCCATAAATGCAGCTTCTCAGGTTGCTACGTTTGCCAGTCTAGAGACCAGCCCGAATCAACCCCCTCTGTAGGCCAGAGAGAAACAAAAGAAAACCAAAGGGGAGCCTCCGCCCACGCTGCCTCAGTTCTCTTCCTGCAAGAACAAAAGAAAAGGAGCCAGAGCCAAGAGGCAAGAGAGCTTCTGCCTGAGTGCCCCAAACTTAATAAGACCAGTACTCCCCCGGCCCCAGGGTTCTGCTTCCAGATGTGTTGCCGGGTCTTAAAGAGACACTAACAATTTTGGGCACAGACAGATATGGAATACAATAACATTTTGGGTTACCGAGGACATTATCCACCCCTTATTCCATATCATTTGCATCACGCCCAAATTAATAACTTTCAACTGTACACATATATACATATAACTATATACAAATACAATTATTATTTCAGTAGCCACTGACCATCCCTCAGGATATAGATTGAGTTCATTTAGTCCATGACTGATATAATGGGAGCAGTCCATTCTCATTGTCCATGGTAGTTATGACATGCATTGGCATTGCCATTCAGCAACCAGTGTTAGATATGCAATTCAACATTACAGGCTGTTCTCACCCAAGGTCAAATCCCCCTGGGTACGCAACGTGTTTCCCCATCCCTCTACATTATCCACCAAGTGTAACCAGGTCCTTGAGCAAAAACAATCCCATGGATGGGTTTGCCTTTGCTCGAGGTGGGATTAATCCAAACTGTCTTTCCTAACATACTTCTCATATGCACCATGAGGACTTTATCTCCATTTGCTGTACGCAGGGGTTTGGATCAGGCAGGGCCAGCTGGGTTAGGTGAACCTCTCGTGTTGACTAACCAAGGAGACCTTTGCTAAATGCAGATCCCACTGCTTGAAGGTCCCACCGGCCATTGCCTTCATTGTGGTTTTTATTAGTCCATTGCATCATTTGACTTTCCCAGAGGCTGGTGCATGAAAGGGAATATGATACACCCACTCAATACCATGTTCTCTAGCCCAGGTGCTTATGGGGCTATTTTTGAAATGAGTCCCATTGTCCAACTCAATTATTTCTGGTGTGCCATGTCGGCACAGGACTTGTTTTTCAAGGCCCAGGATGGTGTTCCGGGCAGTAGTGTGAGGTATGGGGTACGTCTCCAGCCATCCAGTGGTTGCTTCTACCATTGTGAGCACGTAATGCTTTTCTCGGTGGGTTTATGGCAATGTGATGTGATCAATCTGCCAGGCCTCCCCACTTGGCCTGCTTGATCGCAGCATGTGTTTCGCAGTCATGGATTACCTGGGAGATAGTGTCCGTGGTTAAGTCCACCCCTCGATCACAAGCCCATCTGTGTGTTTCATCTCTGCCCTGATGACCTGAGGCATCATGGGCCCACCAAGCTAGAAATAACTCACTCTTATGTTGCCACTCCAGATCCACCTGTGACTCTTTGATCTTGGGAGCCTGATCCACCTGTTCCTTGTTACAATGCTCCTCATTTGCCTGACTGTCAAGGGTTAAACTGGAGGCAAACTCCAGATCCCCACGCTTAGTTCTTCAGAGGAGAGGAGACAGCAAAAACAGGCTGCAAACTTGGAAAATGATTAAATGATTTATTTACTAACTCTACTAAGAATAGAAAGAATAAAAAATAATGAAAATATTAAGGCATAATATACAAATATCATTCTTCCCCCATACCTTTCAATCTTTCTCACTGATCATGCGAAGGACATAAACATGAGATTCTGATCTTATGATTAAGAGTTCTTATTGCCACCTCATGGGATAAAGAGAGTTCTTTCTGTAGTGTAGTGGGATCCATCCCACAGAAGACAGTTCCCTAAAGAAGTATCTTCAGCATGGTTCCAAACCTGCCAGAAACACCACAGCCCGCCCAGGTTTCTGCAGTGGTGTATCCTCTCTCCCACAAACACTTCGCAGTTTGTGGGTCACAAGAAAAGTCTAATGGGGTTAAACCTTTTAAGAGTAAGTCACTCCAGCCTAAAGGCACTAAAGGCAACAGGCTCCTGCTTTACTCATAATCTCTAAAGGCTGCAAGCTTTATCTGCACACAACATAGAAATGTTCTTATTTTAGGCTGTAAGTTTCAAACTCCCCAACGTCTAAATTGTGATTTTAAAAGATATTTAGTTTGGTATTACTTCAGATCACACAGCACAGCTCAGAAAAAAGATGGATCTTTATGCTGGTAAAGATGGCTTCCCTGGCACTTCCTGCCACTCCTTGTCTTCTCTTCCATTTGGCTGCTGGTCTCCATATTTAGTCTTTCACGTGACTGCTTTCCTTTCTCTCTAGCTTAGAGAAGAGGTTAATATTTGCAGAAAATGCCTACAAAAGTATTTATAACAATTACATGCTCCCACTGTAATGAGGCTTGCTTTCCCGGGTACAAGATTCCTTCCTCCCCCATTCTGTTTTCTCTGCACTGGCAGCCGTCCAAATTTTAGTAAGTCTTTTGGCTGCTACACAGATCCTCTGCCTTATCTTAAAAGCAAGGTCACCCTTCGATCTCACCAGTACACCTTTGAAAGGGTTGGTGTTTTTTTCTGCATGGCATGCTTGGCTCGGCTTCGCTCAACTCGGCTTCTCTCGGCTTGGTGGCCTTGCTACTTGGCCTTGGTCCAGATGGCATCAGACCAGCTCCTCTCAGGTCCAGAACAGCACAGGACCAGTGGGGTGAGGCCGGCTGCCCCCACCGGCCCCCCCGGGCCATGGGCCCCTGGCCCGGGGGTCGGGGAGAGCCACTGCCTCTCGTGGGTCAGCAGGAAGCAAGGGAGCAAGAGAGGAAGTGAGAGCCAGTCTGCATCACTTCCTAGATGTTTTTTTTAACATTCCTTTCACAGAGACATCACAGGAACACTAAGTGGCTCATAGAATTGTCCTTTACCTGTTTTTAACCAATCAAATTTCTCTCACACCAGGTCAAACCATGACACTGACTCTTAGGCACATGTGCATCTACATGATGGACTTTCACAGTCAGCTTCTCCACCTGGGTAGCGATGTCTTGCCACACTTCAGCAGCCCAGATGGGTTTCCCTCAGCACTGCCAATTGGCCTTTTTCCATAAGTCCAGCCAACCCCACAGAGCATTTGCTACCATCAACAAATCAGTGTAGAGTGTTGGCCACTTCTCTTGCTCAGCGATGTCCAAAGACAGCTGGACAGCTTTCAGCTGTGCAACCTGACTCAATCCACCTTGTCCCTTGGTAGCTTCTGCGACTCGCCGCATAGGACTCCATAAAGATGCTTTCCATTTCATATTTGTCCCTATGATATGGCAGGATCCGTCAGTGTAGAGAGCGCATTCCGTCTCACTTTCTGGTAGCTGGTTATATGGTGGGGCCTCCTCAGCATGTCACCTGCTCCTCTTCCTCTTCTGATGATAGTCCAAAATCTTCACCTTCAGGCCAGTTCGTGATGACGTCCAAGATCCCAGGGCGATTCAGATTTCCTATTCGAGCTTTCTGTGTGATGAGAGCAATCCATTTACTCCATGTTGCATCAGTGGTATGATGTGTGGCAGGGACTTTCCCTTTGAACATCCAGCCCAGCACTAGCAGTTGGGGTGCCAGAAGCAGCTGTGCTTCGGTACCAATCACTTCTGAGGCATCTCAAAACCCTTCATAAGCTGCCAGGATCTTTCTCACTTGGGGTGTAGCTGGCCTCAGATCCTTTGTATCTCCACTCTAGAACTCGAGAGGTCATCCTTGAGTCTCTCCAGGTGCCTTCTGCCAGAGTCTCCAAGAAGGACCATTCTCCCCGTCTGCGGTGTAGAGCACAATCTTCACATCCCATCCTGTCCTGACTGGCCCAAGGGCTACTGCATGAGCAATCTCCTGTTTGATCTGTTCAAAGGTTTGCTGTTTCTCTGGGCCCCACTTGAAATTTTTTCTTAGGGGTCACAAGGTAGAGAGGGCTAAAATCTGGCTGTACTCTGAGATGTGTCCTCCAAAAACCCATGGTACGTAGCAAAGCCGGTGTTTCCTTCTTTCTGGTCAGTGGGGACATAGCAGTTATTAATCACCTCTGTTGGAACCTGTCGACATCTTGTCACTACACTCCTAGGAAATGAATTTCCTGGGCAGGTCCCTTGACTTTACTCTTTTGATGGCATACCCACTTTCAGGTGGATCTGGATTATTTTCTCCCCTTTCTCAAAAACTTTCTCTGCCATGTTCCCCCATACAATGATGTCATCAATGTACTGCAAGTGTTCTGGAGCCTCACCCTTTTCCAGTGCAGTCTGGATTAGTTCATGGCAAATGGTGGGACTGTGTTTCCTCCCCTGGGGCAGTCAATTCCAGGTGTACTGCACCCCCCTCCAGGTGAATGGGAACTTGGCCTCCACTCTGCTGCTAGAGGAATGGAGAAAAAGGCATTAGCAATGTCAATAGTGGCACCACTTTGCTGCCTTGGACTGCAGTTCATACTGAAGTTCCAGCATGTCCAGCACAGCAGCACTCAGTGATGGTGTGACTTCATTCAGGCCACAATAATCCACTTTCAGTCTCCATTCTACATTAGACTTATGCACAGGCCATATGGGACTATTGAAGTGTGAGCAAGTCTTGCTGATCACTCCTTGGCTCTCCAGTTCACAAATCATCTTATGGATGGGAATCACGGAGTCTCAGTTTGTGTGATATTGCTGACGATGCACTGTCGAGGTGGTGATCTGTACCCACTGTGCTTCAATCCTCAGGAGTCCTACCACAGAAGGGTCCTCTGAAAGACCAGGCAAGGTGAACAACTGTCTAATGCCTTATCTCAACAGCAGCTATCCCAAAAGCCTACTGATGTCCTTTTGGGTCTTTGAAATACCCTCTTCTGAGGTAATTTATGCCAAGAATACACGGGGCCTCTGGACAAGTCACAATAGGGTGTTTTTGCCCCTCCTTCCTAGTCAAGCTCACCTCAGCTTCCAACAGAGTCAACTGCTGAGACCTCCATCTCCCCAGCAATGGAAATGGGTTCTGCCCCCACGTCTCGATGGTATCACAGTGCATTGTGCACCAGTGTCAACCAAAGTTTTGTATTTTTGTGGTTCTGATGTGCCAGGCCATTGGATCCACACAGTCCAAGAGACCAGATTTTCCCTGGTGTCTACCTGGCTAGAGGCAGGGCCCCTCTAGTTCTGACTATTGTCCTCTCCCTGGGCATACATTCTGGAGGTCCCTTCAAGGGGATCAGACATGTCATCCTCTCTTCTGTTATGCCTAGCAGCTTGGTCACAGGAAACTGGAGCTACATTCATTCCTGCAGAATTCCCTGTTAGTAGTTTCCTCCTTTAGCTTGCACACCCCTTCTGCTAGGACAGAAGTGGGTTTTCCAACCCATCTTCTCATGTCTTCCCTGTGCTCATGCAGGAAGAACCACAGGTCACCTTGTGGGGTGTACCCCCTCTCCCTAGCTGGGGGATGTCTGCTTCTGATAACAGGGGCTCTGGTCTGTGTTGACGAGACTTGGAGAATGCCCTCTTTAAGCTCCTTGCTGAGTTCCTGATGGGTCTCTTCAATCCTCTCGTCCAATTTCTGCATGCCCTCAGTCAATTCTGTTTCCACAGCCAAGACTTGGGCTTGTGTTGGGGCGTGGACAGTATCTTCATATGTCCGGAGACTTCTTGTCATAGCGCCCACTGTCTCGTTTCCCTCATTCCATCGCAGCATCACTAGGAAGTGGGAGTACGTCTGTGTCCTGAGTCATGCGAGTCTGATCCACATTAGTGTTGTACATTTGACCAGGTCTGGACTCTTAGTGGCTTGGTTGTCATTTGAGAAAAGGATCTCTATCACAGCCAGTTCTTGCAAGCATTTGATTTCTTGCTCCATGATCTTCCAATGGCCTTTCTGCAGCTGGAGATCTTGGCAAAGGTATCTCTCCTTCACAGTTGCTAGGAGTCACATCCAGAAGCTGAGAGGTTCTAGTGTCCTTGCAATCCCCTGGTCAATACCCACATCACGCTTCCAAGATCCCAAGTGCCTCACTTCAGTACCATCCAAAATTGTACCATCACCTGCAGTGTTCCTGACTCGGATCACCCAGCTTAATATAGACTCATCGGTTTGTTGGGTGAGGTCTTTCCTCAGATTGAAGAGACTTTCTAAGGATAGATTCAGTAATTATTTCTGGTTCTGATTCCTCTGCTGGCTGTGAGGGTCTTGCCTCCCCATCATCATCCACCAGGCAAACAGATTTGGTCTTGTATTGTCTCCCCTGGACAGGGGCGACTGCTATTGGCTTAGGCTGCCCTTCTGGTTTAACTGCAGCCTTAGTGACCATGGTGTCTGTAGATTTGTTCTCCTTCCCCTCTGGCTGTAGCTGCTGCTGTACAATATTGAGCAGCATGCGATAAGCATTAGCCAGGGCCCAGCACAGTGCAATGAGCTGCCTCTCTTTGGAGCTGTCATTGCAATTTTCTTTCAGATATTTTGCTACCTTAGCTGGGTTCTGAATTTGTTCAGGGGTGTCGTGGGTTTGCCTGGTGATATTCCAGACAACCACGAGAAGTTATTCTTAAGGGTGAATTAGCATTTAGGAGCTGAGGAGAACGACAAAGAAACAGCAGAACAGGCACAAAACTTGAAATAGTGGGAAAATTTTATTACTAAGAAAACAGAACTAATGTGGAAAAAGAAATAATGAAAATTAAGGCAAATGTCCAAACACCCCCTCTCTTCCCAATACATCCCAAACTTTCTCACTGATCACGCAAAGGGAACATAAACCATGGAATTTTGGTCACTATGATTAAGAGTCCTTATTGCCATTTATGGGAAAAGAGTTGTTTCTGTTGTGCCGAGGGATCCATCCCACGGAAGATAGCTCCCTGCGGAGTGTCTTCAGCATGGTTCCACACCTTCATGAAACACCACAGCCCGCCCAGATTCTGCAGTGGTGAATCTCTCTCTCTCCCACAAGACACTCACAGTCCGTGGGTCACAAAAAAGGTCCAGTGGGGTAAGCTTTTAAGGACGAGTCATTCCAGCCCAAAAATAAAGTCTCTCCCTCTCCTTCACAATCTCCAGAAGCTGTAACATCATCTGCTCATAGTGTAAAGTGTTCTTATTCTCAGGCTGTGTGAATTTCAGATCCCCCCATGCTTCTTAATGAATTACAGAGAAAAAAATAGTTTGGTTCTATTACTGTCTCACCAAGGCTTACAGAAAGGATCAGCATCGGTGGTAAGATGGCGTCTCATCTGCTATTTCCTCCTTCTCCTCACTTGAGTTGTCGGTCGCCATGTTTTCTTCCCCTCACATGACTTGCTTCCCTTTCTCTCTGACTTGGAAGAGAAATTAATATTTGCAGAAATACCTGCAGGAGAATTTTTATGGGGTCCACACTGGGGTAATACTCGCCTTCTCTCTCTCTCATCAGCCATACGTTGTTTCTTCGGCTAGTATTAGCTGCAGCTGCACCGTGCCGAGGAGAAGGGGAGGGGCTGCCCCCGCCGCTGCGCTGTCCGTGTCAGCGGCGGCTCTCAGCGAGCGAAAGGGGAGGGGCCGCTCCCCTGCCGTTAGTGCTGGCAGCGGCTCGCAGCGGTTCCAGTGCTGCAAATTAACAAGCCGCGGCATCGACCTCGGCTCCCGGGCCCGCCACCCTTGATCTCACCACGGCTGGCTCCGGGGCCAGTCCCTTCTCCCTCAGCAGCCTCGGCTCCTGCGGCCGCCGGGCTGGCTCGGCCCTGCCGTGGCCAGATGGAATGGGCTGGCCCCCCACGGGGCCCCGGGCCATGGGGCCCGGGCCCAGGCGCCGTCCCTGCTGTGGGAGAGGCAGGGGAAAAGAGAGCCAACGCACTTCCTGGGTGCTTCTTAAATATGTCACAGCAGAGGCGTCTCTAAGCTATATCAGTGGTTTAACTAATTGTCCATCAGCTGTTTTGACCAATCAAAATTCCACACTGGGTTAAACTACCACAAGGGGGTAACTTCCAAACTATTGAAACAGAGTAACTTTTAGATTGTCCTGAATAGCTTCAATTTTATCATTTGGACTTGATTCAAGAGATATGGGGCTCAAGAAAGCTCGTGAAACAGGACTACCCATTGATCCATATCGCTTAGTTATCTCATAATACAGAGGGTAACCTTTTATCCCATCCAGATTTGTGTGGTCTAAGGTAGTGTTTCAGCAAACCATTTGTATGCTCCACCATCCCATTTGCTCGGGGATAATAAGGTGTATGAAAAACCCATTTAATACCTTATTTTCTGTCCCTGTCTTGCACCGTCACACTGGTGGTGTGATTGTCACTGTATAGAATCTGGAATAGGGAGACTGGAAAACCAATTAGAGTCCTTAAATAGTAGCTTTGGCATCAGAATTCCTGCTTTTAGTGGCAACTAACAGTCCAGATACCACTTCCACACCTGTTAGGATGTACTTGTAACCATTAGATGTCTTCAGAGGTCCAATATAATCTATTTGTCAAGTTGATGAGTGCCTTTTTATTTTTGATATGTAAAGGCAGTGCCTGGTCTGGGTGATTTTGTACAAGTCTTAATTGGCACTGGGGATATTGTGCGAGAATGCCTTTACACATGGTCAATGGCCAACCTCTACTTTGTTATGCAAAAAATAAAGCCTCCTGTCTGGTATGCCCCAGTTTACAGTTTAACCATTCACCCAAACAATACTAATGTTGAGGATCTTCCAAGTGATCAATTTTAATCTTTCTAATTTTTGTCAGATGATCCACCTTGTTCCAATTCGTCTATAAGGCTTGATAATTGGCATGAGCTTTGAACTATCCTTTGTGGGTTGGTTGGGATTCAGCCTGTAACAACAACCATATCCAATCTTCCTTCTGCCAAACCTCCTTTTCATTTACCTGCCAACCTAATGCTTCCCATTAATACCAGCACTGTGTGGCATCAGCCCAAACTGCATAAGAATCAACATATATTGTCCTTTCTTTCTCTTACTGCAAGAAGTACAGTCTTTAATTCTCCCACCTGTGCACTTCCCATTCCTTCTTCTACTACTTCCATTCCTGTCTGAATGTTAAGAGCAACTGCTCTGTACTTCCATTCACCATCAATGTGTTTGGCTGAGGCATCAGTGAACCAGACATCTTTAACTTCAGTCTGAAGTGAATACAGGAGCATCCAGTATAGGACTAGGTTTATATGGCTGTTGCATAGCCAGCATATCTGGGGTCACAGGTATCTGTAATTTTGTAGCTTTTGTCAGTCCTTCAGTTATATCCATCTGATCTCTGAGTCCTGAGAAATACACATACCATTTGTGTACTGTTGGTTTTTGTGTAATCCCATTAGGCAGAGCACTGCCCTTCTTAATACTGGCTAACAGGTTAAAAGGTCCTTGGATTTGCACAGGTTGATGCTGTTGAATTTTCTCTACCTGTTTGAGGGCTCGGGTCAGAGACAATAATCCCTTTTCCCAATCAGTGTCTCTCTTTTCAGTATCTTTTAATGCTGTGGAACTGAACCATTTTGGTCATTTGGGTCCGTGAGGGCCTTCCTGGAACATATTACAGTAAGACCCATGTTCAGCAGAACCCCATTCAACTATTATAGGATCACTGGGATGAACTGGTCCAAGTGATTGATATATTTTTGACTTGTCTATTGGTGTTTGCAAAGCCTGTTTGTGACTATCAAGCCACTCCTGTGGTCTGTTTTTTCCTCATTACTGAGTACAATGGTCTCGCTATTATAGAAGATCCAGGAATATGATTTCTCCACTATCCTAAAGTACCCATGATCTTTTGAAGTTCCTTTTTAGTAGTCGGAGTGGGTTTGGCATCCAATTTTGTAATGGTTTACTCTGGGATTACAGCCTGACCAGAAATCCACCAGGTTCCCAGGAATTTTACCTCCTTAGAAGGGCCTTGGCATTTAGCAGAGAGCACTTCTTTCCCCTCATCATTTAATTTATTCCATATATCCTGTGCTGTTGTTCTTACTGCACCTTCCCCTTCACCCCCTATCAACACATCATCGATGTATTGATAGATTTTTACCCCTCCCAGGATTTCTGTTTGTTGAAGGAGTTCAGCCAAAGCATTGTGTGCTATCCTGGGTGAATGCTTATAGCCTTGGGGTAGGTGATTAAAAGTATATTGTGTCCCCTCCCAAGTAAATGCAAATTTGGGCTTCGTCCTGAAGTGGAACCACGAAGAACATGTCTTTTACATCTAAAATTGCCATCCATTTATGTGCAGCTACTTGCAGGGTGGCAGTGAGGCTGGCAATGTTTGGGACGGCTGCAGGGAGTGGTCCGATAATCAATTGTTAAGTGCCAGCTCCCATTTCTTTACTGGCCTAACAGGAGAATTGTATGGGGAGTGTGTCCTAAATAAAATACCCCTGTATTCTATATCCTTAATTACTTCATTTATCCTTTCTCTGGTTGCAGGGGAAACAGGGTACTGTTTGATATTGGTTACAGTAGAAACAGGTAAAACTGGAGACATTTTTAATAGATTAATTTTCCTTTTTTCACCAGAAAATTTACTATTTTGAGATTTTGCAGGCCCAAATAGCCAAACATTCACATTGGGCAATTGCCAAACTTTTCCTTTAAGAATATCACATCCTAAAATATTTTCTTCATGGTCTGCAATTGCAAATGTGAGTGAGGTAATTCATTTTCCCGAGGTAACCATAAAGGTACTTTGGCAGTATAACATACTTTTCCCATTAAATCGTTTTAGATGGACCCTTTTTCTTTTAAAACTTTAGTTTTTCAGCATCTGTGGAGGTGACTAGACATATTTGGGCTCTTGTATTAATTAGAAAATTCAAAGTTTGTTTTCTAGGTCCTACTGGCAAGTAGATATGGGGCCCATCCTCATCAGACCATTGATGGGTCATAATGCGCCACTGATGAGGTCCAAGGGTTTTTTCCCTTTTGTGTTTGTGTCATCTCAAAAGAGTTGGGGAGGTGGGGTGGTTTTCCTGTGGAGGTTTTTTGTTATTTGTGTTTCCCCCTGTTCTGGTTTGAAAGACAGGTGTCTGTCAAGGAAGGTGGGAAACCTTCCTGGGATAGAGAGGATGACCCCCCTCCCTCCAGATTAATATACCCTTGAAATTACGGGGCTTTCAGGCAAAGATGTGGGAAAAAAGAATAACAGTTCTTTACTAGGATTATATATCTATAGATATATATGTTATGGGTTCGACAAACAAAAATTTCTTTTCTTTCCCCCATCTAGCAGGGAGGCTGTGTAGGTGGGGAGGGGCTGGCCAGGAACTAATGAGTGATACTTAAGAACAAAGAAAGTTGTCTATCCATCCGCATTCCACACTGATCACCCAAAATGGGCGATACTTAAGGACAAAAGGAATCGTTTGCCCAACCCAGATGCCAGGACATTTTCCCCAATTAAAGAAGCAAGAGCTGGAAATGTTGGCAAAGGGTTTGTTTCCCCAGAGGCTGGAGCTTATCATGGTGAGAGATGAAGGGGGACTTTTCGAGACTTTGGTGAGAGGGGGGTGGAGATGAGGCTCGCTGCTTTTTTTCTCGGCTCGGTGTTCAGAGAGAACTGTCGTGTCTGCAGCGGAGTGCCGGTTTTGCTCCGGGAACACTGCTACACTGCGACGTCTCCGCCCGCTCGCTCCAGAGCACGGATACACTGTGACGTCTCCGAGAGGGTCCTGCCGCGGCACAGGGTTCATTGTTCCGCTGTAACTGTCACCGCCCGGAGCTGCTTGCCTCTGCCGTCTCTGCCACCAGCCTGGGTTTTCTGCTCCATGTGGGTGGGCGCTGGAGTCTGCTCGTCTCTGCTGTTCTTGCCTTCTGCTGGCCCCTCGGTGGGTGGTATCGAGGTCCATCGCTCCCCAGTCAATCCTGCCTGCCTGCGCTGCTTGCTGCCCGCTGCCGAGGTTGGTGCAGACAGGCTGCTGCCCTGTGGGTTCGCACCGGGAGCGATCTCCCCTCTCCCTCTTCCACTCGCTGGAGCCGCCATTGCCACGTGGAGAGGTCTCCGCACTCGTGCCACAGCGCCCCCTGCAGCCGTGGGGGAGTCACCACAGCCTCTCTGCCTCAACAGAGAATCGCTCAACGACAGAGAACAGACTGTTACTGGGTTTGTCTGTTCTCTTATTGTTGCCGTTTATCTGTCTTGTTATATATAGATAGATATAAATCCTAGTAAAGAACTGTTATTCTTTTTACCACATCTTTGCCTGAGAGCCCCATAATTTCAAGGGTATAGTAATTCGGAGGAGGGATGGGGGTCATCCTCTATCCAAGGAAGGTTTCCCACCTTCCTTGACAGACACCTGGATTTCAAACCAGGACAATATAACAAGACAGATAAACGGCAACAATAAGAGAGCAGACAAACCCAGTAACAGTCCGTTCTCTGTCGTTGGGCGATTGTCTGTCGAGGCAGAGAGGCTGCGGTGACTCCCCCGCGGCTGCAGGGGGCGGTGTGGCACGAGCATGGTGACCTCTCCACGTGGCAATGGCAGCTCGGGCGAGAGGGAGAGGGGGAAATTGCTCCCAGTGCAAATTCATGGGGCAGCAGCCTGTCTGCACCAACCTCGGCAGTGGGCAGCAAGCAGCGCAGGCAGGCAGGGTTGACTGGGGAGCGATGGACCTCGGTATCACCCACCGAGCGGCCAGCAGAAGGCAGGAACAGCAGAGATGAGCAGATCCCGGTGCCAACCCACATGCAGCAGAAACCCGAGCTGGTGACAGAGAACAGCAAAGGCGAGCAGCTCCGGGCAGCAACAGTTACAGCGTGGTGTTGTACCCTGTGCCACAGTGGGACCCCCGCAGAGACGTCACAATGTAGCAGTGCTCTGGAGCGAGCGGGCAGAGATTTCACAGTGTAGCAGTGGTCTCGGAGCGAAACCGGCACTCGCAGCACACACGACCGTCCTCGCCGAATGCCGAGCCGATAAGAGAGCAAGCCCCGCCTCCGCCCCCTCCCACTAAAGTCTCAAAGTCTTTTTCACCTCTTGCGATGATAAGCTGCAGTCTAGGAACAACCTCCTGGCCAACAGTCCCAGCTCTGGTTTCTCTAGCTGTGGAAATTATTGTGGCATGTGGGTTTGGCAGGCAACTTTCTTTGTCCTTAAGTATCGCCCATTCTGGGTGATCGTTGTGGCATGCGGGTGGGTGTTACGAATGGGAGAGGGAGTTTAAACCAGGCTTCTACCTTTCCTCAGATTTCTGGCAGTAGGCAGCAGCTATTTTGAGATGGCCTGCGCTTCAAAACTCACTCTTGCTCACAAGTTCTTTAATCATGACCGATCAGGTCTATTACAACATGAATTATTTATTGAATAAACACAAAAACAAGAGACATAAGACTTTAAACAGTCTTCTTACTACACAGGATAAACAAAAGAAACACTACTAGTAGGTTCATATATAAGACAGTGCACAATAATAAAAGTACCTATTTTTCAGCTGGTGAAGAAATAGTATAGATTAGGAAACCAATGTAATTTACCAACAAAGGATAGTGGTGTACAGAAGTCTCCTTTCACTCAACTTCTACAAGGGTAACTCGAGGCCGATGTCTTGACTTTGGGGAGAACTCTCCACACACTCAGAGAGTGTCTAAGAGATTTCTGATTTCATGAAAATTATAGTGGTCTTTTAGAGATGGTAAAAGTGCTGTGTTTGTCAGTCACAAATTTTTGCTTATCCTTTCACATCCTTTCCCAGGAGGATGTTTGTTGCTAGCTAAGGATGTTTTTGAGCTGACACAACTCACCATAAGGCAAGTTATTCTGGCTTGAATTAGCCATGGGGGAAGTAGATAAGCTTTTTGCTGTCTCAGGGGTGAAAGGTCCTGTCACAGTGGGCAGGCAACTTTCTTTGTCCTTAAGTATCGCCCATTAGTTTCCAGGCAACCCGTCCCAGCCCCCACAGGTCTCTCTGCTAGATGGGAGAAAAAAAAAATTCATTTGTAAAACCCATAACACCCCCTTGTTGTACTACTTTGACTAAGTCTGCTATTACTGCAGTGGGTTGTCCCCTCAGAGCTGCACGGGGAATACCTAAAGTCACTGCCATCCTCCACAGCTCATTTCACTCTTCCTGGAAGTGAACAGGGGTTTTTGATCTTTTTATTATCTCGGGTAAGCTATGTTCACATTTCAGTTTTTGGGCTCCTCTCAATAGCCGAAATTTGTTTTCTTTGATGAGTTTCCCTGCCCATTTTCTTTTCATGGTTTATATCATGCAAGAGTCCTGCCCACGTGGAGATAGGTCATCTCAGGGCTTGGGGATCTTGTAACTCTTCATTATGCATTATATCTCTTCTGATTTAATCTTGTTGCCCCACTAAATAAGTTTTTAACAATGTTGGGGCTCCTCTCAATAGAGGTCTTAATATATTAGGATACACCTCTGCAGAGATTGGTGTGTCTCTATTTGCACATCTGTGCACTTTCCAGAGGCAAAGCTACCTTTGTACCAGCGGCAGTGATTTCATTAGCTGACCATATGGGTGTGGAAGCTGGTTCTCCTCTTTCCATAACATCTATTCCTCCTGCCCAACATGCAACCCTGCTGGTTATGAAATGAGGTTGATTGGTAGGCTCAGGTCCTAGATTTAATAAGACTCTTGGCCCCCAGTATCTGTCAGCTTAATTTCCATCCAGCAATATTCTGTCTCCCCTCGAGAGGCTCCCTCTCCACAAATACTCCATTTCTGAAACCCCTGGTTTTTGTCCGTATTTTTCCTGTAGATTTGCCAATTGCAGAGGATCCCAGGGAGTAGTTCTGACCATGTTCCTCCTGACCTCCTTGAGGTCCTTTGGACACTTTGGTCTTAATTATGGGTCTCATTTTTAATTCTGGAACCTCTTCCACTTTAGGAGCTAGAGGTTCGTTTGTTTCATCGGAGCTGGGGAAGGGTCTGGAGCACAAGTCTGATGAGGAGAAGCTGAGGGAGGTGGGGGACTCAGAGTAGAAAAAAGGAGACATAGGGGGGACCTTATTGCTATCTAAAACTACCTGGAAGGAGGTTGTAGCCAGTTGGGGGTCAGTCTCTTCTCCCGTAACAAGTTACGGGATGAGAGGAAATGGCCTCAAGTTGTGCTAGAGGAGGTTTAGATTGGATATTAGGAAACATTTTTTCACAGAAATAGTTGTAAAGCATTGGAATGGGCTGCCCAGGCAAGTGATGGAGCCACCATCCCTGGAAGTGTTCAAAAATATGTGGATATGGCACTTGAGGACATGGTTTAGTGGTGAACATGGTGGTGGTGCTGAGTTAACGGTCGGAGTTGATGATCTTTAAGATCATCTTTTCCAACCTTAACGATTCTATGATTCCATGATTTAGTCCATGACCTTGGGCTCTATCTGTCATAACAGTCTTTGAGGCAGGAAAGATCATGTGTGGTGTTGGATTGTTCTGTCTTTAGGCCAATTCTATTCCCACCACTGCTGCGCTCATTCAGTTTTCTCCAAGTTCATTCTTCATTAATGTGGTGATTGAAGGGAAGTCAGGTTCAGATCCCCAAATCTGGAGTGGTAAAGATCTATGCCATGACGGTCCCAATGTGGTGATGCACATGCAGCTGCCACAGAGGTGATAATACACAGTGTTATACAGCAATTAACATCATAGAATTTAATTAATTGGCTATTCTCATTCAAAATCAAATTCCTTTTGAGGCACTGTTATGATCTCACTCCTGAAATAATGTTAGGGTCCGATTATTAAAAGAGGCCTCTGCCCGAATTCAGGTGCAAACAAGACCATATACCAAAGTCAATAGTACAGATTTTATTGAACAGTAAATGTGAGGTAGAGAGAGAAAGAGGAGGGGAGAAAGAGAGAGATAGATTAAGTAGAAAGATAGTCACCACAACATGGGCCCCTGTGGCGTCCCACTGGCCCTCCTTTTTCTGGTCTTCTCAGAGGTGGGGCTCCCCTGAGTGTTCTTCTGGAGGTACCACTTTTATACAGTACCAGTTCAGGGTATCCAAGAGGTGTACGTGTCATTCCCACAACTTGGGATGGCATGTGTTTAAGCAGTTGCTTCCTTTCCCACAGTTTTCCATGGTGGGAATTTTTGTCCAGATAAGTTACCCAGATCTGCCTCACCAGGCCTGGCATCTTCCTGTTGTTGCCGTCTGCGCTTTTCCCACAGTCTGCACAGTGGAATCTAGTCTGGTGTTCTAATTCCAAACCTTTCACGTTGGTGTAGGCCTGAAATTAACACCTTCCTGTTTGCCATCTGAGTTTATCTTAAGTTCTTGTTGTGGTAGTTTCTCTTGTAGGAACTTCCTCCTTTGAAAGTGTTTGAGAATTTAACTTCATTCTTTCTTTAAGTCCTGACAGGCACTCACAGGACTTCCCCATCCTTCCGCATTACCCACCAAGGGCTCCCGGGTTCTTGAGCAAAAGTAATCCCATGGATGGGTTTGCCTTTGCCCGAGGTAGGAATAACCCAGACTGTTTTCCCCAGCATGTTTTGAATGTGCACTACAGGAACTTTATCCCCCTCTACAGTACGTAAAAGTTTTGATTGGGCAGGGCCAGCCCAATTGGCAGATCCTCTGGTGTTAACCAGGTAGCCTTTGCCAAATGTGTATCCCAATGTTTGAGGGTCCCAGCACACATTGCTCTCAGTGTGGTCTTTAACAGTCCATTACATCATTCAATCTTTCCAGAGGCTGGTGCATGATAGGGAACATGATACACCCACTCAATGCCATATTCTTTGGCCCAAGTGTCTATGAGGTTGATTCGGAAATGAGTTCCATTGTCTGATTCAATTCTTTCTGGGGTACTATGTCACCATAAGACTTGCTTTTCAAGGCCCAGGATAGTGTTCCAGGTGGTGGCATGGGGCACAGGGTATGTTTCCTGCTATCCAGTGGTTGCTTCCACCACTGTACCATAGAATCATAGAATATGCTGAGTTGGAAGAGACCCATCAGGATCATTGAGTCCAACTCCTGGCCCTGTGTAGGACATCCCAAGAATCACACCATGTGCCTGAAAGCATAGTCTAAAAGCTTCTTGAATTCTGGCAGGCTTGGTGCTGTGACCACTTCCCTGGGTAGCCTATTCCAGTGCCCGACCACCCTCTGGGTGAAGAATCTATTCCTAATATCCAACATAAACCTCCCCTGACACAGCTTCATGCTGTTTCCTCTAGTCCTGTCACTGGTCACCAAAGACATTAGTGCCTGCCCCTCCGCTTCCCCTCATGAGGATGTTGAAGATCACAATGAGGTCTCTCCTCAGTCTCCTCCAGGCTGAATGGATCAAGTGACCTCAGCTGCTCCTCATAAGGCTCCCCCTCTAGACCCTTCACCATCTTTGTGGCCCTCCTTTGGACACTCTAATAGCTTAATGTCTTTTTTATATTGTGGTGCCCAAAACTGCACACAATATTCAAGGTGAGGCCGCACCAGTGCAGAGTAGAGCAGGACAATCACCTCCTTTGACCGGCTGGTGATGCTGTGCCTGATGCACCCCAGGACATGGTTGGCCCTCCTGGCTGCCAGGGCACTGCTGACTCATATTAAACTTGCCATTGACCAGGACCCCCAGGTCCCTTTCTGCAGTGCTGCTCTCCAGCCTCTCATTCCCCAGTCTATACACACAACCAGAGTTGCCCTGTCACAGGTGCAGAATCCGGCATTTGCCCTTGTTAAACTTCATATGGTTGGTGCTTGCCCATCACTAATTTCTGGAGGTGTCTCTACAGGGCCTCTCTGCCCTCGAGGGATTTGACAGTTGTTGGCAAACTTACTTAGTATTCCTTCAAGTCCTTTGTCCAAGTAGTTAATAAAGATGCTGAAGAGAACTGGGCCGAGGATGGAGCCCTGCAGAACCCCACTAGTGACTGGTCACCAGTCTGATGTTACCCCATTCATTATAACCCTTTGTGCCCGACCCACGAGCCAGTTGCTCACCCATTGCATGATGTGTTTATCCAGCAGTGTGCTGGACATTTTGTCCAGAAGGATCCTGTGAGAGAGTATCAAAAGCATTACTGAAATACAAAAAGATTACATCAACTGGCTTCCCTTGATAAACTAGGTGGGTTACCTTGTCATAGAAGGAAATCAGGTTCGACAAGCAGGACTTTCCCCTCATGAAGCCATGATGGCTGTGACCAGAATAATCTTTTCCATGATTTTACCAGGCACAGAAGTGAGACTGACAGGCCTGTAGTTTCCAGGGTCCTCCTTCTTGCTTCTCTGGAAAATTGGGACAACGTTATTCATCTTCCAGTCAGCTGGGACTTCTCCAGATTCCCAAGAGCACCCAAAAATCATCGAGAGAGGTTTTGTAATGACGTGAGCCAGCACTTTCAGGATTCTTGGATGAATCCCATCAGGCCCCATAGATTTGTAGGGATCCAGCTGGAGCAGCAGATTCCGCACAAGTTCAGGGTCAACTGGGAGTTGATCATTCTCACATAGTCCTCCAGCTCAGGGCAGCGAGACACCCTTGATCCGTCATCCATATTGAAGACAGAGGCAAAGAATGCATTAAACACCTCTGCTTTGTGCATGTCCTTGTTTGTGAGGTGACCATCCTCATCCTGTAATGGGTTGATATTATTTTTACACTGCCTTTTGCTATTAATATATTTGAAAAAGCTCTTTTTATTGTCCCCCACATTTCTGCCCAGCTTCAACTCGAATTGAGCTTTGGCTGCATGAATTTTCTCCCTACAGTGGCAAGCAGCATCTCTGTATTCCTCCCATGTCACCTGTACTTGCTTCCACTGGCCATACACCTCCCTTTTTTGCCTTTTTTCCAAGACTCCCTTCTCAGCCAAGCCGGCCTTCTGCCTCGTGTACTTGACTTCAGACATTTGGGAATTGCCAGCTCCTGTGCCCTTAAGAGATGATATTTAAGAAGTGACCAGTCCTGATGTACCCCAGCACCTGCAAAAACATTTTCCCAGGGGACCTTACTCACTAGTTCCCTGAGCAGCCTGAAGTCTTCTCTCCTCATGTCCAGACTTGAGATTTTGTTAGGACTTTTCCTCCTGTTGGCAGAGATTTTAAACTCAATCGCTTTGTGGTCGCTGTGGCCAAGACAGCTGCCAATCACCACTTCACTCACAAGATCCTCTCTGTTGAGAAGCAGTAGATCAAGGAGGGCATCTTTCTGAGTCAGCTCCCTTAAGACCTCTTCCATAACGTTTTCATCCAGGTATTTTAGGAATCTTCTGGCCCGAATTGTACCAGCTGTGTGATGCCCCCAGTTAATTTCTGGCAAGTTGAAGTCCCCCATAAGGACAAGTGCAGTTGACTTGGAAGCATCCCTTAGTTCCTCAAAGAATAATTTGTTGGTGTCATTGTCCTGGCTAGGAGGTCTATAGTAGACTCCCATGATGACATCCGCATTATTTGTTTGTCCCTTGATTCTTACCCAGAGGCTCTCAACTGTGCCATTTCCAACTGCAAGCTCCCTACATTCCACTCCTTCCATTACATACAACACCATCTCCCCCACCTCTTCTGCCCTGCCTATCCCTCCTAAAGAGCCTGTAACCATCCATCAGGGCACTCCAATCACAGGACTCATCCTGCCAGGTTTCACTTATACCAGTGATGTCAAATCTCTGGGACTGGGCCAAAGCTTCCAGCTCATCTTCTTTGTTCTTCATGCTGCGTGCATTGGTATAGAAACATTTCAGGTGTGGTACATTGTAGCCAACACCTCCTGAAACCTATTGAGGGATCACATTAGTGCTTGTTTCCTCAAGTTTTGGCATACCATTCCATTGCTCATCACTGGCAAGCCTTGTTTTTTCCCTTTCTCCCTTCCAATCTAGTTTATAGCTCTGTCAATGAGCCCTGCTAGCTCCTGTGCTAGAACTTTTTTCCTCTCTGAGACAGGTGCATCCCATCAGGTGTCAGTATACCAGGTGTTGAATAGATCGTCCCATGGTCAAAAAAACCCAAATTTTTCCAATGACACCAGCTTTGTAGCCATGCATTTACCTGATGGATCTGTCTATTCCTATCAATATTATTCCTTGTTATTAGAATGATCGAGGAAATCACTACCTCTTCTCCTGATCCTTCAACCAATCGTCCCAAGGCCCTGAAGTCTCTTTTGATTGCCTTCAGACTTCTCTTTATTTCATCGCTGCTGGCTTGAACAACCAATAACAGACAGTAATCAGAGGGCCTTACTATACTAGAGAGTTTTCCAGTAATGTCCTTTACCCAAGCCCCTGGGAGACAGCAGACTTCCCTGTGAGTTGGGTCCAGTCTGCATATCAGGCCCTCTGTTCCCCTTAGAAGGGAGTCTCCTATTACAACCACCCTTTTTTTCCTCTTAACAGAGGAGGTCTTGATGTGGGCTACAGGTGGTGTTGTTTTAGGAGGTCCCTCTATCCCAGGAGGACCTTCGCCCACCTCATCAGTTCTCTGGCCTTCTAGTTGCAGACTCATACCTGTTGTAGAAGGTGCCAGTCCTACTTGTTAAATTTTCAGAAGGAAGAGGAACCTTCCTCCTGGTATGTGCAGTGACCTACTTCCAAACCTTCATCTTCAACTGACCCTTGACTAATTACCCTGAAGGGTTCTGAGTTCATCTGCTTCTCCACTTCAATGGAGGTTCGAGAGTCCCGAGTCATGAGACTGTAGTGTCTCTGAGAATAACTGATCAGTCTCCTGCTTGTTCGCTCAAATACTACATAGCCTATTCAATTCCTCCCGTAGCTCCTTTACCTGGTGACTCAGCTCTTTAACCACAGCATACCTTCTGCAAAAGGAATGATTGCTGGCCCCAGCCTCGCGAAGAGACATCAGGCACTCCTGGCAACCTGTGACCTGGAGAACTATATCTACCATCAGCAGGTCTGTCTGTCGGGAGGCCTCTGACATGGCTGGTTCAGTGACTCCAGCAGCTACAGGGGAATGAGCACTACAGTGTGTCAACACCATACTTGAGGAAGCTTACACTAGTATGCTAATAAGGCTGAGGCTGAAAGTATCTCTCATGCTCTTCGTCATCAGCTACTGAGTCTGCTGCCTCTATTGGCTGCTCCCAGATGGTTGGAGAGGAGCCCTTCCTGCATGCCCCATCTGCTTGCCCTGCCCATGCAAACTGCCA
Organism: Amblyornis subalaris; assembly: GCA_018881555.1. NCBI lineage: Eukaryota > Metazoa > Chordata > Aves > Passeriformes > Ptilonorhynchidae > Amblyornis > Amblyornis subalaris. The sequence goes on along the minus strand of JACAXG010000326.1, from coordinate 51,468 downwards.
TGCCACACCCCTGTTTACCTGCTCCAGGTCACTCCTGCTTCCATTTAAAACTCCCATGCTGATTCTGTCTCTGCCCCCCTCCTCCTCTGATTGGCTGTCATGCACTTCCGGGTCCTGATGGGGCTCCGGGCTGCTGCTCAAGTGTCCCCCAGTTCTGGAACCCCCCTGTACAGCCTGATCTAAAAATCACCCCTAGACTTAGTCACTGTAAGCACATAGCGCTTGCTGTACGGGTTTGGGGGAGTGTGATAGAGTCAATCTGCCAGGCCTCCCCATATTTATATTTCCGCCATCGTCCTCCATAGCAGAGAGGCTTTACCTTCTTGACCTGCTTAACTGCAATGCGTTTCACAGTCATGGATACTCTGTGTGATAGTGTCCTTGGTTAAGTCCACCCCTCAGTCATGAGCCCAGCTGTGTTGCATCTCTTTCCTGATGTCCCAAGGCATCATGGGCCCACCGAGCCAGAAATAATTCACCCTTATGTTGCCAATCCACATCCACCTGAGCCACTTCAATCCTAGCAGCCTGATCCACCTGCTGGTTGTTCCAATGTTCTTCAGTGGCCTGACTCTTGGGTACATGAGCACATGATGGACGTGATGGACCTTCACAACCAGGTTCTCTACCTGATCAGCAATATTTTGCGACAATGCGGCAGCCCAGATGGGTTTATCTCTGCACTGCCAGTTATTCTGCTTCTGTTGTTGCAACCACCCCCACAGGGCGTTTGCCACCGTCCATGAGTCAGTATAAAGTATTGGCCATTTTTCTCATTCAGCAATGTCTATGGATGGATTTCACCCCTGCAAAGTGACTCGATTCACTTTCTCCTTCAGCAGTTTTCAGACTTGTTGTAGGGGGCTCCATACATCTGCTTTCCATCTCTGCTGCTTTTCCACAAGATGGCAGGATCCATCAGTAAATAAGGCATATTTCCTCTCACTTTTGGTAATTTATTATTATACAGTGGGGTCTCTTCAGCACATATTACCTCCTCCTCTGGCGACATTCCAAAATCTTTGCCTTCTGGCCAGTCCGTCCTGGATGACTGGGGTTTCCTATGTGAGCTTGTTGTGTGATCAGTGCAACCCACTTACTCCATGTAGCATCTGTTGCATGATGTGTAGAGGAGACCCTCCCTTTGAACATACAGCCCAGCACTGGCAATCGGGGTGCCAGGAGGAGCTGTATTTAAGTGCCAATCATCTCCAAAACGGTTCAGATACTTTCATAAGCTACCAGCGTCTCCTTTTCAGTTGGAGTATAGTGGGCCTCAGATCCTCTGTATCCCCAACCCCAAAACAATAGGGGTCGGCCTCAAGTTTCCCCTGGTGCTTTCTGCCAGAGGCTCCAGGTAGGGCCATTCTCCCCAGCTGCAGTATAAAGCACATTTTTTACATCTTGCCCTGTTTGGACTGGCCCGAGGGCTAAAGCATGAACTATCTCCTGCTTGATTTGTTCAAAGCCTTGTCATGGCTCAGGGCCCTATTGGAAATCATTCTTCTTCTGGGTCACTTGATAGAGAGGGTTGACAATCAGGCTGTGATTTGGAATGTGCGTTCTCCAAAATCCCACAACACCTAAAAAAGCTTGTGTTTCTTTCTTGTTAGTTGGTGGAGACATCACTGTTATCTAATTAATAATGTCCATTGGGATCTGACGATGTCCAACTTGCCATTTTATTCCTAAAAGCTGGATCTCCTGTGCAGGTTCCTTTACCTTACTTTGTTTTATGGCAAAATCCACTTTCAGAAGGATTTGGATTATTTTCTTCCCTTTCTCAAAAACAACTTCTGCTGTGTTGCCCCACACGATGTCATCAATATATTGTAGATGTTCCAGAGCTTCACCCTGTGCAGTCCGGATCAGTCAATGGCTGTTTCCACCCCTGGGGCAGTCGATTCCACGTATACTGGACACCCCTTCCAGTGAAATGCAACTGTGGCCTCTACTCTGCTGCCAGAGGGATTGAGAAAAACGCATTAGCAATATCAGTTGTGGCAGCACTGGGCTGCCTTTGACTCCAGCTCATATTGAAGTTTCAACATGTCTGGCATGGCAGCACTCAGGTGGCGTGACTTCATTCAGGCCACAGTAGTCTGTTTGTATTGGGTCTGACTGAGGTAGAGTTCAGCAGCCCTCCCAGTGCTGTGCTTTGCATTGGGAGCTGGAAGGGTGTTGAACAGTGGCTTGATAGGCCCAGGCCCCAGTACAGGGCGAGAAGCTGCTGAGGTTCATGGGGGTAAACAAGACACCCTTCTATCAGTCCACGGGTCAGTTAGTTAGGCTTGTTTAGCTGTTCAGGCGTAAAGTCCCAGGCAATGGGAGGTGATAACTGCCCTAGGAACCTGCCCAAATCCTTCCATGCTCCCTGCCACCCAGGAACTGGATGCCTCAGGGCAGATTTTAATAGCTCGTCACCTAAAGGTTGTTTTCTCTTACACCAGGATGACGATAGATTCCATGAATTTCATTGCGTAAGAACAGTATTAGCCAGTATTATTAACAGTATCAAACAGCTTATGTAAGGATGAGCAAGGACTGTGGAAGTCTGCAGTACAAAATCATCCACATTCAAATCCACCCTGGGCAGCGAGGAGTTGTATTCACTCATCATCATTGTTTGTCTGAACATGTTCCCAAACTTAGCAAAATAAAGAGATAAGCAATTGTCACGGTCTGGACAAACTTAGGAGGAAGACTCGAAGAGCTTCCTCTGCAAAAGATAGGGTTCGAAACTCTCTTCCCTTCTCCTTAAGAATTTTTCGGAGGAAAGTGAAAAAAACCTGTTTATTTAGCAAAACCCAGCTGCCTGGGGAGGGTGCACGCAGGCACCAGGGGAAGGGAAAAGAAATTAAAAATAAAAATAAATAATGTTAGATAATAAACCTCTCATGAGGAGGATAACCTGAATGAATCCAAGTCCTGAGTCCTTGGCAGGTGTGGTCTTCTACTCTGTCCCTAGCTAGCTGCTTGAGTATGGAGTAGGCCCTGTCCAGGCCCGGGGGGTGTAGGCCCCGGAGAGATGGTATGTAGAACAGAGCTCAGTTGTCTGTTGTACAGTTCCAAAGGAAGAAGAAAAAGAAAATATAATCCCAGAAATAAAACTGTCTTCTTCCAGTGCCTCAGGCAGAGGAGGGAAAAAGCCAAAAGCAAGTTTTAACTCTGTCCAAATATCCCTCAGCTGAGTAAAAACCAGGCGAAAGCTCACAAGAAAAAAAAGTAAAGGTAAAAAAGTGTCCCTTTGCTTTCAACTATAGAAAGCGACTGCCGAGATGTTCTCTCCTCAGAACCATAACATAGCGAGCTGATAAAGGTGAAAGAATGTAAATATCCTTCGAAGAAAACCAAAACATAGCTCCTGGCTTCTCTAGCCAGCTTAAAGACACGGAGTTAATACTTTTCATTAAGCAGGCAATTGGGATATATAGCATCATAAAGTCACTCCAGGACAGCAGTGCAGTTGCCAAATGCCGTGTGCCGCACAGGAGCTTGCTACTTGATAACTACTGTTTACCATTTACTATAGCATGCAATATATATATAAAAAACTACTTGTATCTTGCCTCACGTAGGGCGCCAAAAGAACTGTAGTGGTTTCATCTTGGCTGGGTGCCAGGTGCCCACTAAGCTGCTCTATCATTCCCTTTCCCAGTGGGACAGGGGCGAGAATAAGATGAAAAAATAACCAGTGGGTTGAGATAAGGCAGTTTATTAATGCGACAGAAAGAAGCAAGCAAAGATCTGCACATGCATAAGCAAAAAAACAGGTCAATCTCTACTTCCCATCAGCAAGCGATGTTTGGACATTTCCTGGGAAGCAGGGCCTCATCACGTGTAGTGGTTGCTCTGGAAGGCAAACATTACAGAATAATGGATGCCCCACTGTTCCTCCTCTCTCCCTTAGCTTTTATATCTGAGCTGACGTCATATGGTATGGAATATCCCTTTGGTTAACTTGGGTCAGCTGGCCTGGTTGTGTCCCCTCCCAGACCTACTCCCAACCCCTTGATTGGGGAAGGAATGTTAGAGGCACAGTGCTACTCAGCAGTAGCCAAAACACTGCTGTGTTATCAACACCCTTCCAGCTCCCAATGCAAAGCACAGCACTGGGAGGGCTGCTGAACTCTACCTCAGTCAGACCCAATACACTATTGTTGGCCTCCATTCTCTGTTAGAGTTTTGCACTGGCCATATGGGGCTGCTAAATGGTGAGTGGATCCTGCTGATCACTCCTTGGCCCTCTAGTTGATTAATCAGTTTATGAATGGGAATTACAGAGTCTCAGTTGGTGTGATATTGCTTCTGGTGCGCTGTTGTGGTAGCAATCAGCACCTGTTCTTCAACCTTTAGCAAACCCACAGCAGAAGGGTCAGTGCTTGCTTCCCTAGAAAGTGATCCCAGCTGCTTGGCTTCCTTACCCTCTAATTTCAAACTGCTAACCCCATTATCCCAGCATTGGAGCAGCCAGGTGGTAATGTGCTCTCTTGGGTGATGGCTGAAATCTTTTCTCATCTTCTGCAGCTCACTCAGGGATAGGGATCAAGTGGTTACCTCTTGGTCTTTTTCTGCCTCTTCCTCCTGTTCCTGTGATGGTCCTGCTTTGCCCTCTTTGTCCTTTACTAAACAAGATTACTTTTGTGCGTATTTCTTCTTGTGTATAGGGGTGACTGATACCAGCACAGGTTGGTTCTCTGGTTCAGCTACACTTGCCATTGTTGAAGTGTGTGGCTGTAGCATCCATCACTGGGATTTGAGTAGTTGCAGTGGTTAAAGTACCTTGAGTAGCCCCAATGCTCATGTCCTGGGTTACAATGTGGAGTGTAACCAAACTATATATTCTACCCCCATCTACATCACTCCTGGTGAACTGTTAACGGTGGGTCGTTTGCAACGGTTGCCTAGTGCACACCCCACTCCCCAGGCTGCAAGCTGGGTGTTAGATAAAGGAAAGGCAAACCCTGCACAGCAGGGTAGTGTTTCTTTTTCTTCACAAATTGACTCAGCCGTGATAACTGCACCCATCCTTAGGGGGTCATCTCTGCTAATGGGCCATCATGAACTGAATGGCATCAGCAGAATAGGCAGCTGGAACGACCATCGAGGACTCCAAAAATATCCTATGACTCACAGGACTACATCATTCCGTTTTGAAACTCCATGCCCTGGTGGAGGTACCACCTGAATTTGACCACATATAATCTTGAGGTTTGGGGACCTGGAACACCACCACCACTGGACAGATCCAGAGGAGGACCTGAACTTCCACAAGAGGACCAGACCTTCCACAGGACCACTGCTTTCGACAAGACTGGAACCATAACTTCAACAGGACTGCAACCACCGCTTAATCGGACTGCTACCACCACCCTGACCAACAGGGTGTCAGGTTGTACTGACTGTCGGTTTAAGCCAGTGTTTCTGTATTATTGCATTTATTGTAATCTTTCTATTAAATTGTAATTTTGACCTGAAATCTCTCTCAAGGTGATTGTATGGGGGTTCATTTCTCCCACTGGTTTACTTTCAAACCAGCACATATTTTGGTGCCCAATGTGAGGCCTCCTGAGAGAAGTTGGAATTACAATTTTGCATTACAGAAACCCCATATTCATCATGATACTCAATGTGTTTACATGGATGTTGTACCTTACCCGATATATATTTCCACACATGGGGAACTATTTGCCTGTCATGATGCTCATTTTGAGACCAGGGAAAGGTTCGAAAATTCCTTTGTTGGTATATTATGTCTATTGCGTGATAACATCAGAGGCAATGAACCTCATTTGGAATGTATATTCAGTTCTGTTCGCCTGTCCTAGTGTGGGCTGCTACCTCTGGGGCCTCATTAATAATTGCACCTGACCTGCGTGGGGAAGAGGAGAGAATGGTTTTTTCCAGCCCTTCAGGCCTGACACAGTTTTTAAAAATGTTGAGTTCCCTCTGGATGTTAAGGACGGCATATTCTTGTTGTTAGTTCTGCTTTGTTTTCTTTGTACGGCCTGCACTGTCTACACCAGGCTTGCAGTCAGGACAGTGCTTGGTATGGTACAGCACCCTCAGGAGGAGGACAAAAGAACCAAATCAACAGACACCATGTCCACACAAACCACAGCTGAGCCAGAGGAAAAAGTGAACAAAGCAACAAGCACCGCATCCATGCAAACCATCACTGAGACAGAAGGACAACCTAAGCTGGTAGCAGTTGCCCCTGTTCAGAAAAGGAAATCCAAGACCAAATCTGTCCACGTAGTGAATGATGAGGAGGAGGCAGGACCTTCACACCCAGAGGAAGAGATGGAGCCAGAAATCATCACACTGTCTCTTTCCCTGGGTGAGCTGTGTGAACTGCGCAGAGAGTTCACCTGCCAGGTGAACGAGTCCATACTGACCTGGCTGCTCCGCATCTGGGACACCACAGCCAATGACACCGATCTGGATGGTAGTGAAGCCAGGCAACTGGGATCCCTGTCCCAGGATATGGTCATTGACCAGGGAATCGGGAAAACACAGGAGACTCTCATCCTGTGGCGGTGACTGCTGGCAAGTGTAAGGGAAAGGTACCTTTTTAAGAAAGACCTCCATGTGCAGCAAGGACAATGGAGCACAATGGAGGCAAGGTATCCGATGCCTAAGGGAACTGGTTGTGCTGGAGATCATTTTTTTGGAAGATGAGAGATTCCCTAAGAGCCCAGATGGTGTCCAGTGCATGTCACAGATATGGTTGAAGTTTGCACGGCTTGGACCATAAATATACTCCTGGTACTTAGTGATGCTGCAATGGAGGGAGGGAGAGGACAAGGTGGGAGCATTAGTTAATAAATTGAGGATTTATGAAGACACTGTCACCGCCCCGCTACGGGCCCATGTCTCGTCTATGTAAACAAAGCTGGCCAAGTATGTCTGGAGCCTGGAAGAGAAAATTGAAGAGGGCCATCAGAAACTGAGAGAATAGCTTAAGGAGGGAATATTCCACATCTCACCAGGACCAACAAGAGTCTCTGCTATTAGGAGCAGGCATCTCTCAGCCAAGGAGAGAGGGTACACTCCGCGAGGCAACCTCAGTTTTTCCTTCACGAGCATGGAGCAGACATGAGGAAGTGGGATGGAAAACCCACCTCTTCCTTAGCAGCCCGGGTAGGTGAATTGAACAGAGGAACAACTACCACAAGAAGCTCATCTAGGGTAAACACTGCTCCAGTCTCTCGTGGACAAGACTCCAGGTGGTATAGGAGTGATGATATGACCAACCCTCTTGAAGGGACCTCAAGGTCATATTTACAGGAAGAGAGCAATGTGTACCGTGACCAGAATTAGAGGGGCCCTGCCTCTAGCCAGGTAGAGGAAAGGGACAGTCAGATCTATTGGACTGTGTGGATCTGATGGCCTGGCACATTAGACCCACAAAGGTATATGGCTTTGGTTGATAATGGTGCTCAATGTACCCTGATGCCATCAAGATATGTGGGGGTGGAATCCATTTCTATTTCTGGGGTGATGGGGGGATCCCAACAGCTGACTGTACTGGAAGTTAAAGTGAGCTTGACAGGGAAGGAGTGGCAGAAATACTCCATTTTAGCCTGAAAAAAGGAGGCTCAGAGGAAACCTTATCACTTTCTACAACTACCTGAAAGGAGGTTGTAGTCAGGTGGGAGTCAGTCTCTTCTCCCAGGCAACCACTGACAGAATGAGAGGACACAGTCTTAAGCTGCACCAGGGGAAGTTTAGGCTAGATATTAGGAAAAAATTCTTCACTGAAAGAGTGATTGGGCACTGGAACGGGCTGCTCGCGGAGGTGGTGGAGTCACCATCCCTTGAGGTTTTTAAAAAAAGACTGGATGTAGCACTCAGTGCCATGGTTTATTTGATAAGGTGGTGTTAGGTCATAGGTTGGACTTGATGATCTCAAAGGTCTTTTCCAACCTAGTTAATTCTGTGATTCTGTAATTCTGTGATTCTGTGATTCTGTGATTTTGTGACTGTGACTGGTCCAGAGGCCCCATGCATCCTTGGCATAGATTATCTCAGGAGTGGATATTTCAAAGACCCAAAAGGACATTGCTGGGCCTTTGGGATAGCTGCTCTGGAAACAGAGGAAACTAGGCAACTGAATACCTTGCCTGGTCTCTCAGAGGACCCTTGTGCTATGGGACTGCTTAGGGTTGAAGAACATTGGGTACAGATCACCACAGCAACAGTGCAGCTTGGGCAATACTGCACGGACTGAGACTCTGTGATTCCCATCCATAAGATGATTCATGAATTGGAGAGCCAAGGGGTGGTCGGCAAGACTCATTCACCCTTTAACAGTCCTATATGGCCAGTGCGCAAGTCCAGTGGAGAATGGAGACTGATGGTGGATTACCGTGGCCTGAATGAAGTCACACCACTACTGAGTGCTGCCGTGCTGGACATGCTGGAGCTTCAGTATGAGCTGGAGTCCAAGGAAGCAGTTTGCCTTCACCTGGAGGGGTATGCAATACACCTGGAATCGACTGCCCCAGGGGTGGAAGCACAGTCCCACTATCTGTCATGGACTGATCCAGACTGCACTGGAAAAGGGTGAGGCTCTGGAACACCTCCAGTACATTGATGACATCATCGTATGGGGGAACACAGCAGGGGAAGTTTTTGAGAAAGGAGAGAAGATTATCCAGATTCTCCTAAAAGCTGGTTTTGCCATTAAATAAAGTAAGGTAAAGGGACCTGCTCAAAAAATTCAGTTTCTAGGAGTAAAGTGGCAAGATGGACATCGCCAGATTCCAACAGAGGTGATTAACAAGATAGCAGCTATGTCCCCACTGATGAACAAGAAAGAAACACAGGCTTTGTTAGGCGCTGTGGGCTTTTGGAGGATGCATATCCCAGAGTACAGTACGACTAAGCCCTCTACCTCATGACACGAAAGAAAAATGATTTCTAGTGGGGCCCTTGATGCCTACAAAAATCGAGAAACAAAACACACTTCTGAGACAATATTAATCTAGGAAGTAATATAAAAGCAGGTCTTTAATGGAGGCCCTCCAGGTGCAATATAGGAAAATGCACACGATACAGGACTTTGACAATTTTATGAGTTTAACAAATCAGCATATTTAACAAAAATCATCCAATTAGAGGTACAGTTTGTTAAGTAATCCCCCCTTTTGGTTCTGCCCCACTGGAGTCCCCCCCAGCTTCTAGCCCTACATTTATTATGTCTACGTGTGCTGGTTTGGCTGTAAACCAGCAGGGGAAATTAACCCCACACAGAATACCTCGAGAGATTTTAGGTCAAAATTACAATTTTAATAAAAAAGGTTAAAATAAATGCAGTAATACAGAAACACGGGCTTAAACAAACCGACAGAGTCACGGTACAACCTGACACCCTGTTGACCAGGGTGGTAGCTGTGCAGTCCAGTTAGGCACTGATCCTGCAGGAAGGCCTGGTAGCCCAGTCCCGGTAGTGGAGTGGAGTAGCTGAGTCCAATTCCGGGGAGCAGAGTCCAGTCACGTCGAGCCGAGTCGAGAATCCCGTCGAGAGCGGAGTCCCGTCGAATCGAGGGTAACCTCTCCCATCCAAAACCCCTTTTTTTATGCTGTGCTTCTTGGCTGGCACCTCCCCCAGGGGCGGGGACTTTCACAATGGAAGAGGATCTTCCGGGTGTTCTATTGATTGTTTCAGTAATGAGCTTGGAGGAGTCCTAGGGTCCTTCACAATGTTCCGGAAGGGTTCAGGCTAAGTAGTCAGGCTGGGTGGTGCTAATGGGCCATTGCCTGAGCTCAGATAATCAGCTGGGTGGTGCTAATGGGCCATTACCTGAGCTCAGATAACCAGGGTGGGTAGTACTTCCTGTCGGTTGGAGTGCTTATCTCAGTTGAGATAAGGAGTCCCAGGTGTGTAATTATGAAATTTATCCAGCTTTTGTGGATGGTAATAGAATATTTAACTAACCCAGGACACTACGATACATGGTAAAAAAACAAGATGTCCTTGGTTGACTAAAGAGGCAAGACTGAATAGGATTCCAGGAATGTGTTAGAAGGTTAGCTTATTGTTCTAAAATGTAGGGGGAAATGGTAGGAAAAGTACTGGGAGCTACAGCCATGCATTAGCAATCTACAAAGCTACAAATATATGAAAAATATATAAAAAGCTTAGGCATCACCCTTAACAACAAGAAGCTTTCGAACAAATTAAACAGGACATTGCCCATGCAGTAGCCCTTGGGCCAGTCAGGACAGGGCAGGATGTGAAGAATATGCTCTAACTGCGGCCGGGGAGAATGGTCCTTCCTGGAGCCACTGGCAGAAGGGACTTGGGGAAATCCGAGGATGACCTCTAGGATTCTGGATTCGGGGATACAAAGGACCTGAGGCCAGCTATACCCCAACTGAGAAGGAGATTCTTGCAGCCTATGAAGGGGTTCGAGCTGCCTCGGAAGTTATTGGCACCAAAGCACAGCTGCTTCTGTCACCCCGACTACCAGTGCTGGGCTGGATGTTCAAAGGGAAGGTTCCTTCAACACATCATGCCACATATGCCACGTGTAGCAAGTGGATCGCTCTGTTCATGCAGCAAGCCCGGACAGGAAATCCTAATTGCCCTGGGATTCTGAAAATCATAACAAACTGGCCTGAAGGTTAGTTTTTGACTATCTTCTGAAGAAGAGGAGCAGGTGACGTGCTGAGGAGGCCCCACCATATAACCAACTATCAGAGAATGAAAAGCGATACGCCTTCTTCACTGATGGTTCCTGCCGAATTGTAGGGACAAACAGAAAATGGAAAGCTGCTGTATGGAGCCCCACACAGCGAGTCGCAGAAGCTACCGAGGAACAAGGCGGATCAAGTCAGGTTGCAGAGCTTAAAGCCATCCAGCTGGCCTTGGATACTGCTGAATGAGAGAAGTGGCTGAGACTATCTCTACACTGACTCGTGGATGCTCTGTCTCTACACTGACTCGTGGATGGTAGGTAATGCTCTGTGGAGATGGCTGGATTGATGGAAAAAGAACAATTGGCAGCACAGAGGGAAACCCATCAGGGCCGCTTAGATGTGGCAAGACATCTCTGACTGGGTAGAGAAGCTGACTGTGAAGGTCCGTCACGTAGGTGCACACATACTCAAGAGTCAGGCCAATTAAGAACATCGTAACAATGAGCAGGTGGATTGAGCTGCCAAGATTTAAGTATCTCAGGTTGATCTGGACTGGCAGTACAAGGGACAATTATTTCTAGCTTGTTGGACCTATGATGCCTCTGGTCATCAGGGAAGAGATGCAACATACCAATGGGCTAGTGACCGAGGGGTGGACTTAACCATGGACAGTATCTCACAAGTCATCCATGACTGCGAGATGTGCTGTGATCAAGCAGGCCAAACGGGTGAAGCTTCTATGGTACTGTGGACTGTGGTCAAAATATAGGTATGGGGAAGCATGGTAAATTGATTACATCACACTTCTCCAAACTTGCCAAGGCAAGCACTATGCTGACCATTGTAGAAGCAACCACCGAATGGCTTGAGACATACCCTGTGCCTCATGCCACTGCCCGGAATACCATCCTGGGCCTTGAAAAACAAGTCCTGTGGAGACATGGTACCCCCGAGAGAAGTGAGTCTGACAATGGGACTCATTTCAAAAACAGCCTCATAGACACCTGGGCCAGAGAACACAGTATTGAATGGGTGTACCATATTCCCTACCATGCACCAGTTGCCAGGAAATTTGAGTGGTACAATGGACTGCAAAAAACCACCTTGAAGACACTAGAGGGGGGACTTTCAAAAATTGGGAGCTGCATTTAGCGAAGGCCACCTGGTTGGTCAACACTTGAGGCTCCAGCAATCGATCTGACCCTGCCCAGTCAGAACCCTTGCATACTGTAGATGGCGATAAAGTCCCTGTGGTACACATAAGAGGTGTGTTAGGAAAGACTGTTTGGATCAGTTCGACCTTAGGCAAAGGGAAACCCATCCGTGGGATTGTTTTTGCTCAAGGACCTGGTTACACTTGGTGGGTAATGCAGAAAGATGGGGAAACCCATTGTGTACCTCAAGGGGAGCTAATTTTGAGTGAGAACTCAAGGTGAATTTGTGGGGGTTCATTTCTCCTGCTGGTTTACTTTCAAACCAGCACAGCTCATCACCAGATTTTTAAAAGCTGCAGTGCATGTTGCAGCTACAGAAGGAGCTGCAGTGCCCATCATTGGAGTTTTAGTGTCTGCACTGCTTGTCGTGGGGATTGAAGTAGCCACAATGTTTTTTGCCAAGGTTTAAATAGCTGCAGTCTCTCTCCTTCTTCCTTAATCTGCAGTGCTTATCACAGGGTTTTGGATGACCACAGTTTGTTGCTTAACTCTAAACAAGATCTGAACCATAAGCAAGCCCATGCTTGTTCCTAGGAAAAGGGCCACATTGGTTTCAAGGGTATTCAAAGGATAATCAAAATCTTTAAAATTCTGAAATGCTACTGTAATCAGCAGATTCAACCTGGAGAGCTGGAAGGCTTCCAAAAGTAAAAGAAAGGAAAGGTTTTAAGATATTTATCTCATATGTTGGCTGCCCAAGGAAAAAGGATAAAAGGTGTAATTATTGATCTTCCCCACTAGATGTCTCCTGAGGGGCAGAGGGGACCACAATGCTGATTACACATTGAATTAAAGAAATCAAATCCAACAGCAAAATTCTGTTAGAGCGAGCATTCTTTTATTCAGCGCTGGAGAGATGTTGGGAATTTTTTGCCATGAACATGTCCAATGAGACACGATTTCCAGGGATTTAAATACACTGCAACATCCAGGACCTCCCCATAGCCCCCTGGAGTCCTGCCCAGTTCATTACGTCAGAGGTGCCTTCTCCAATTTAGTCTTGCTGTTTGTGGTAGTTTGACCCAGTGTGGAGAAAATCTGATTGGTTAAAACAGGTGATGGACAGTTGTTTAAGCCACTTGATATTCAGGAACACCTCTCTGGAAATATGTTTAAAAAAAACACCCAGGAAATACGTGCCTCTTGTTCCCCTGCCGCACCCACAGCAGCAGGGTCCCCCGGACCGGGCCCTTGGCCCGGCCCAGTGGGGGCCGGCCCGCTCCGTCTAGCCCTGAGAGAGGGCTAGCCCGTTTCCATCTGACCCACGGAGGGGCTGAGCCAGCAAGTCGCCGGAGCCAAGAAACCAGCCGGCAGGACGCAGGAGCCGGGAGTTCCCCCCTCCCCCCCTTCCTCCCATGGAGATAGGCAAGGTGAGATAAAAGAGAGAAGGACCCGGGAGTTGAAGTGCTAATTGCAGTAATAAAACTGCTGTAAACTGCTGTAAGCTGCCAGTAAAAGCGGTGTGGCTCAGGGGGAGAGGCAGTCCCCCGCCTTTCGCTGATACTAGCCAGAGACGCAGCTATATGACCAAGGAGGAGAGAACAGGCGAATATTATCTGATGTGAACATGTGAACTCCATAAATTCTCCTGAAGGCATTTTCTGCAAATATTAACTTCTCTTCCAAGTCAGAGAGAAAGGAAAGCAAGTCACGTGAGGAGATGAAATATGGCGACTGAGAAGAAAGAGGGAGTGGCAGAGGAGAAGCCATTTTACCATCGAGACTGACCCTTTCTGTAAGCTGTGGTGAGACTGTAATAGAACCAAACTATTTTTCTCTGTAATTCATTAAGGAACATTTGGGGGGATGTGAAATTCACACAGCCTGGGAATAAGAGTACTTTATGCCATGAGAAGCTGATAATAAGGCTTTTTGGAGATTTTGAGAGAGAGACTTTACTTTTTAGGCTGGAATGACTCGTCCTTAAAAGAGTACCCCATTGGACCCCTTGGTGACTCCCGGACCACGAGTTCTTGTGGGAGAGAGGAAGAATTCACCACTGCAGAAATCCGGGTGGGCTGTGGTGTTTTCCTGAAGGTTTGGAACCACTCTGAAGGCACTCTGTAGGGAGCTATCTTCTGTGGGGTGAATCCCACAGCATAACAGAAAGAACTCTTTATCCCATAAAGTGGCAATAAGAACTCTTAATCAAAAAGACCAGAATCCCATGTTTTATGTCCTTTGCATGATCAGTGAAAAAGATTGGGATGTATTGGGAGGAGAATGGTATTTGTATATAATGCCTTAATATTTTTATTATTATTATTCTTTCTATTCTTAGTAGTGTTAGTGAATAAAACTATTTAACCATTTCTCAAGCTTGCAGCCTTGTTTCTGCTATCTTATATCCTCTTAAGAATATAATCATGGGGGTCTGGGGGCTTCTCCAGGCTAACCTGTGACACTGTTCTTTTGTGGAGCAAGGCTGCCATCTAGTGTCTTTCCCTCCACCCCCACCCCCTCGATATTATTTTGCGTGAGGGGGCTTTGTTACTTCATCATTTATCATCTTTATCATCTTCATCACATCCTCTGGATGACCCTTCAATGTTGGCAGCTTCCAGCGCATGTGTAACCCACTTCTGCCAACTTCTAGTTTCTTATCCCATTGTTCTAAGTTACTACTAAGACACTCCATTCATCTTTGGTTAAAGATAACCCAGAACTTCTCTTACCCAAACAATTCTTGATTGAATTTGCTCTTCTAGCTAAACAATCCTCTATTGAGTAAGTTTTCTGAGGTGTATAGGTCTCTGGAGTTATTTCCTGAAGTTGCAGGCTCAGCTATTCCTTAATTTTCTCAGGGTTTTCATCTTGTTCTACTGATACTAAGTTAAACACAAATTTAAACAAGAACAGCTAAAATTACAAAGTCAAAAAAAACCCATAAATTCCTTAGGTAACTAGAGCACAGCTCCTTGCAAAATTCAGGAGACCACAAGATTCTTGGCTAAATGAGATAATACTCCTTTTCAACATACCAGATTAGGTTCATGACCAGCGATTCTTTCATATCAGAAGCCACTACTTCACAGGGAATACATACACTAAGAACAGTATTATATAACATGCCTGTGAGCAAAAGCACAGGAACTCTGAGAGCAAATGAAATAACAGTGTGACCAGCAACTACTAAACTAATAGAATAAATACTTATAACAAATTTGTTTTAACAGGCTTTGCTTAAGATCTGTTGTTATTTTAATCCTTCGTGCCTCATGGTGGGTGCTACAAAGGACTGTTGTGGCTTAACTCCAGTCAGCAACTTAGAAGCACACAGCCATTCACTCACTCCCTCTCCACACCCATCACCCCCCCGGTGGGGAGGATAATTGAAAAGAAAAGGTAAATCTCATGGGTTAAGAACAATCTAATAATCTAAACACATTATTATTTTTTTGGTTGTTATTATTAAGATAATACTACTGATAATAATATTTGTAATCATAGGGGAGGGGAGAGAAATATAGAGTAACAGAACCCAAGAGAAACAAGTTATGCACAATATAGTTGCTCACCACCCCGTGACCGATACCCAAGCAGTGATCAGCAGCTCCTGGCCAAGCCCCGCCCCCCTCCGGTTTATAGACTGGGCATGACATTCTATGATGTGGAATATCCCTTTGTCCAGTTCAGGTCAGCTGCCCCTGCTGTGCTCCCTCCCAGCTTCTTGCGCAGCTCCTCACTGACAGAGCATGAGACACTGAAAAGCCTGTGACTCAGGGTAAGCACTGCTCAGCAACAACCAAAACATCCGTGTGTTATCAGCATTATTCTCATACTGAATCCAAAACACAGCACTGTACCAGCTACTGAGAAGAAAATTAACTCTTATCCCAGATGAAATCAGGACAAATAATCTGCCAGTTATTGCTCCTTTAGAATCCCTTGCTTTCTCTATAGGATTCCTTCTCCAGACGTCTGTGTTAAGGACTTTGGACTAGAGGAAAATGTCCATCTCTTTGCTTTTTCTGCTGTCTCATCCCCTGTGAATTTGCTTTACTGTGAACTATATTAACGCTCCATTTTCTTAATGACAGTAGTGATTTAAGGTTGTGCTTGATTCATTGTTTAAAGTGTCACCAAATTACCAAAAACAGTTTAATAAAACTCCTTAACACCAATTTAGTATTAAAGAGGGCATCATTTATTCAGGTGCCTGGAGTGGCACAGGGGATAACTCCTCCTAACGTGCCCCCTGATTTCTACAAAAGTGTTGCTAATAAACAGTCACTGCATGCATATTATAATTTGTCCATTACCATAAAACCCTCCCCATGTTCCCTAAGTTCCCAAACTCAGTCCTTGTTTTGGCTGTAGCTGCATTCCTGAGTCAGATGTCTCCTCTATCTTCCAACGTCCTTGCTTGGAGAGCAGGAGTTGTCAAGGGAGTACAATGCAGCAGACTAAAGAATATAACAATATCAGAATCACAGAATGGTTTGGGTTGAACGGGACCATAAAGATCATCTAGTTCCAACCCCTCTGCCATGGGCAGGGACGCCTTCCACTAGACCAGGTTGCACAATGCCCCATCCATCCTGGCCTTGAACACTTCCAGGAATGGGACATCCACAGATTATCTGGGCAACCTTTGTGTCGTGGTTTAACACCAGCCAGACACCAGGCATCCACAAAAAACTGCTCACTCACCCTCCTCTGCTACAGCTGGACAGAGGAGAGAAAATTTAATGAAGGGTTCATGAGTTGCGATAAGGACCAGGAGAAAACACTCCAAAGGCAAAACAGGCTTGACTTAAAGATATGAAGTGAATTTATTACTAGAAAAATCAGAGCAGGACAATGAGAAGTAAAATAAGCTCTTAAAACACCTTTTTTCCCCCCAACCCCTCCCTCCTTCACCAACAATGCAGGGAGACGGGGTGGGGATTTCGGTCAGTTTATCACCTGTGGTTTTCTCTCACTGCTCAGGAAGAGGAGTTGTTCCCCTGCATGCACCATGGGGTCCCCTCCCACGGAAGACAGTTCTCTGCGAACTTCTCCAATGTGGCTCCAATCTCATGAGCAGCAGTCCTCCCAAAACTGCTGCAGTGTGGGTCACTCTTCCACAGGGTTCAGTCCTCCAAGGACAGGCATCTCCCAGCCTGCAAGCAAGGCCTTTCTCTCCATGGGTTTCCCACCAGATCACAGCATCCTCTAGGCATCCATCTGCTCTGGCATGGGCACCTTCCCCATGGGCTGCAGGTGGATCTCTGCATCCCCCGTGGATCTCCATGGACTGCAGGGGCACAGCTGCTTCACCATGGTCCTCACCACAGGCTGCAGGGACATCTCAGCTCCAGCACCTGGAGCACCTCCTCCCCCTCCTTCTTCACTGTCCTTGGTGTCTGCAGAGTTGTTTCTCTCACGTTTTCACCTCCTCCTCTTCTCTGGAATTAAAACGGTGCCCAGACTTTGTTTTGATTTCTTAAAGATGTTATCACAGAGGAGTTACCACCATCTCTAATTGGCCCAGCCTTGGCCAGCAGCATGTCCATCCTCAGAGCCATCAGGGACTGGCTCTGCTGGACATGGTGGAAGCTTCTAGCAGCTTCTCACAGAAGCCATGTCTGTGGCCCCCCACTACCAAGAACCAGGCCATGCAAAACCAACACACTGTGCCAGGGCCTCACCACCCTCACAGTAAAGAATTTCTTCCTAATCTCCAATCTAATCTTGCCCTCTTTGAGTTTAAAACCATTCTCCCTTGTCCTGTCAGTACATGCCCTTGTATAGTCTCTCCATCTCTGTTGTAGGGTCCCTTCAGGTAATGTAAGGCTGCTATAAGGTCACCCTGGAGCCTTGTCTTCTCCAGGCTGAACAATCCAAATTGTCTCAGCCTTTCCACATAGGAGAGGTGCTCCAGCCCCCTAATCATCTTGGTGGCCTCATCTGGGCTCGCTCCAACAGGTCCATGTCCTTCCCGTGTTGGGGACCCCAGAGTTGGATGCAGTACTTCAGGGGGGGTCTTATAAGAGCAGAGTAGAGGGGCAGAATCCCCTCCCTCACCTGCTGCCCACGGTGCTCTGGATGCAGCCCAGGATGTGTTTGGCTTTCTGGGCTGCAAGTGCACATCGCCAGCTCATGTCCAGCCTCTCATTAACTAGCACCACCAAGTCCTTCTCAACAGGGCTGCTCTCGATCTGTTCATCCCCCAGCCTGTGTTGAAACCGTGGGTTGCCCTGACCCAGGTGCAGCACTAGCACTTGGTCTTGTTGAACCTCATGAGATTCCCAGGGGCCCACTCCTTGAGCTTGTCCAGGTCCCTCTGGATGGCATCCTGTCCTTCAAGTATGTCAACAGCACCACTCAGCTTGGTGTCATCTGCAAACTTGCTGAGGGTGCACTCGATCCCACTGTCATTGATGAAGACGTTTAAAAGCACTGGTTCCAGTAGGGACCCCTGAGGGACACCACTTGTCACTGATGTCCATCAGGACTGAGCCGTTGACCACTACCCTCTGTATGCGACCAACCAATTCCTATCCATCCACTGAATCCATCCCTCTCCATATTAGAGAGAAGGATGTTGTGGGGGACTGTGTCAAAGGCTTTACAGAAGTCCAGATAAATGACATCTGTAGCCCTTCCCTTGTCCACTGATGTAGTCACTCCATCATAGAAGGCCACAGGTTGGTGAGGCAGGTTTTGCCCTTGGTGAAGCTGTGCTGGCTGTCCCGAATTACTTCCCTGTCCTCCATGTGCCTTAGCAGAGCTTCTGGGAGGATCTGTTACATGATCTTCCTACGCACAGAGGTGAGACTGACAGGTTGGTAGTTCCCAGGGTTCTCCTTTCTACCCTTTTTAAAGATGGGTACAATGTTTCCCTTTTTTCAGTCTCCATGGACTTCACCTGACTGCTATGACTTCACATATCATGGAGGCTGGCTTGGCAACTACATCAGCCAGTTCCCTCAGGAGAATATATTACAGCTCTGTTTGGATTGCACCTTTAGGGTGGTTTGGTCGTGGTGACAGCTGGGGGAGGGGCTGTGTTTTGAGCATATTTGTTTTGAGCATTTTATTGTTTGATTTGAGGAAACATTTGTGGATTAATAGCTCAATTACTGTTGAGCTTCAAGTGGTCCTTGCAAGGATTATTCAAGCATATATGAACTCTTAAGATGCGTACCAACTGATGAACTGTAAGCTTACATAATAAGAGTTGCTATTTAGTATTTTTGCACCCTCCTGTGTGAAGTAATTAAGTATTGAATCCTTGTAGGCTTGTGTCTTAATAGTGAGGTTGGTCCAGTACTCACTGGTCTCTTGTCTTGGGGTGACTTTATGATGCTATATATCCCAATCGCCTGCTTAATGCAAAAATATTAACTCTGTCTTTAAGCTGGCTCGAGAAGCCAGGCGCTGTGTTTTGAATGCTTGCAGGATATTTACATTTTTTACTTATCACTAGCTGTTGTTGTGGTTCTCAGGAGAGAACTCTTGGCAGTTGCTTTTCTACAGCTGAAGGTGAAGGGAACACTTTTTTTACTTTTTTACCTTTTTTTTCTGTGAGCTTTCGCCCTGCTTTTACTCAGCTGAGGGATATCGGAGGGAGTTAAAATTTACTTTTCGCTTTTTTCCCTCCTCTGCCTGAGGCAAGGAAAGAAGACAGCTTTTTCTGGGACCGTGGGTTTTTTTTACTTCTTCCTTTGGAACTTTACAACAGACCACTGAATGCTGGGGCCTACACCCTGGGCCCGGGGAGAGGCCTGCACCATCCTAGGCCTGGAGGGAGACAGCAGAAAACTACACCCAGGAAACAAAGGACTCTGAATTCATCCAGGTTGTCTTCACCACGCGAGGTTTATTATCTAACATTATTCATTTTTTAATTTTCCTTTCCCTTCCCCTGGTGCCTGCGTGCACCCCCCCCCGGCAGCTGGTTTTGTTAAATAAACAGGTTTTTTCACTTTCCTCTGAGAAATTCTTATTCGGGGGGGGGGGGGAAGGGAGTTTTAGAACCCCTATCTTTTGCAGAGGAGACTCTTCGAATCTTCCTCATAAGTTTGTCCAAACCGTGACATCACTTCATACTATCTAGGTGTAAAAATATTGCTATCTGCCTAGGCTTCCTTGTTAGCACATGAGTTGGCATAGCTGCTCTTTGAGATGCTGTAATGGGTTTGCATGGCCAGGTTTTAGTAGTGGGTGGGGTTACAGGGGTGGCTTCTTCGAGAAGCTGCTGGAAGCTTCCCCCATGTCCGACAGAGCCCATGCCAAGCGGCTCCAAGATGGACCTGCTGCTGGCCAAGGCTGAGTCAATCAGTGATGGTAGTAATGCCTCTGGAGTAACATTTAAGAAGGAAAAGAAAAGAGTTATGGTACAGATGTAATTGCAGCCAGAGAAGAGCAGAGTGAGAATATGTGGGAGAAACAACTCTGCAGACACCAAGGTTAGTGTAGAAGGAGGGGCAGGAGGTGCTCCAGGTGCCAGAGCTGAGATTCCCCTGCAGCCCATAGTACAGACCATGGTGAAGCAGCTATGCCCCTGCAGCCCATGGAGGTTAATGGGGCAGCAGAGATCCACCTGCAGCTTGTGGAGGAGACCCATGTTGGAGCAGGTGGATGCCTGAAAGATTGTGACCCCGTGGGAATCCCATGCTGGAGAAGGCTCCTGGCAGGACCTGGACCTTGTGGGAAGGGGTGCCCATGCTGGAGCAGGTTTGCTGGCAGGACTTGTGACCCCATGGACGATCCACACTGGAACAGTCTGTTCCCAAAGGACAGCACCCCATGGAAAGGACCCACACTGGAGCAGTTTGTGAAGGGCTGAAGCCTGTGGGAAGGACTCATGCTGGAGAAGTTTGTGGAGGACTGCCTCCTGTAGGAGGGACCCCACGCTGGAGCAGGGGAAGGACTCCTTTACCTGAGGAGGAAGCAGTTATAGAAACGACATGTGATGAACTGATCATAACCCTCATTCCCTGTCTCCCTGCACTGCTGTGAGAGGGAAGAGGTAGAGAATTGGGAATAAAGTTAAGCCTGGGAAGGAGGGAGGGGTGGGGGGAAGGCGTTTTTTAGGATTTGTTTTACTTCTCATTATCCTGCTCTGGTTTTGATTGTTAATACATTCAACTCATGTCCCAAAGTCAAGTCTGTTTTGCCCATGACAGTAATTGCTGAGTGATCTCTCCCCATCCTTATCTCAACTCATGAACCTTTCGTTATATTTTCTTTCCCCTGTCCATTTGAGGAGGGGAGTGATAGAGTGGCTTTGGTAGGTACCTGGCATCCAGCCAGAGGCAAACCACCACAATGCATGTGTAATTTCGCTGTTCAAGCACTGAATTTAATGAGCCAATCACAAATAAGATCTCTCGAGTTCTGAGAGGAGGATGAGCAAGTACATCAAAATAGCATCAGGGAAGAAGTAATGCAGCATTTGTGGTCTTTAGCATCTGATGTTAAGCAGACAAAAGCTGATACCTTTTGATCAAGATGGAAGCAAGCTGATTAATCCCATTCTCAGAAGTCACCTCACTGAGGACGATAGATTGCAATAGAGTCTATTTTAGAACTGTGATTGGAGATGCAATGGTAACTACACATCGTTGTATCCTTACTTAGGTTTTCTTTTTTTTAATTCTGAAATGAGTAACATTGGGAAACTTCTCTGTGCTGTGTGGCACAGATTTTAAAAACCCTTGTGCCAACATTGAAATATGGATTCAAGTTCAAAAAATACAGTTGCATA
Organism: Amblyornis subalaris; assembly: GCA_018881555.1. Lineage (NCBI taxonomy): Eukaryota > Metazoa > Chordata > Aves > Passeriformes > Ptilonorhynchidae > Amblyornis > Amblyornis subalaris. The sequence goes on along the minus strand of JACAXG010000326.1, from coordinate 29,910 downwards.
TGTTTAGGACCCACACACTTACCAGGAAATAAATGCTTCTATTTAGGAGGTTTCTATGTAATATTGTTCTGTATTCTTGTATATTTAATAACAATTTTAACATTTTATTCCAAAGAAAAAGGATATATGGTGATTAGCTCAATGAAAAAGCTTAGAAAAGCTTTTTTTTCATCACTTGCCACTTGGGAGATTACTAGTTGAGGCAAAATGGACTCATAGTCCTAGTTTATAAGCAGCCTTCCTCATTCCTGTCACCTAATTAGTTTTTCCTGGCATTTCTGTATGTGTTAAAAATGGAAGTGACTCTTTCAGCCGTTTTCTCTGTTTGCTGAATCTGAATCAGCCAACCCTTACAGCTGATCATTGGATGACCTGCTGTAGTGTGTAAGCTGTTAGTAGGTATGTCTTACAATTGTTGTCCTGAACGTGGACTTCCTGCCCTGTGTGCAGCGCCAATTCACACACCGAGGCAAGGTATCTCTATTTCTTTATTCTAGTTGGTGTAAAGTAGGGAGCTGGGTGGTAACCCACAAAAGGCTGGCTCCCCAATCATCAAAGCTTTATGTTGTTTATACATTTTTAGCAAACAAAGGCATTAATGTTCATTGGCTAAAAGTTACCCAGTTCTTTTATTAATTAGTATTCTACCTTCTATTGGTTAATTATTCTCTCACTTCTCATGCTAATTAGTCCATATGCTCAGTCTTTCTCTTCTTTTGGGTCAGTGGTCCGTGAGTCAGTGGTCACATCTCCCCCTGCCAGAATTACCTTTTACCCAGTCGGAGCTGATTCAGCACAGTTGCTGAGTTGGCTTTATTAGTTTCTCCCTTATTTTAGGAGTTCTGCCAAATGTTCATGTGGCCTGTAAATTCTGCATTCTTTGTGTTCACTATCAGTGGTACATCCTTCTCAAGATTTGGTAACCTCCCAGTAGGTCTGAGATCACTGAAGCATGTCAAGCCCTAAATCTTAATAAGGCAGTTCTACCAACAAGTAATTTATATTTCTAACATCTGGACATCAGCATGTGCCCTTATTTGTAGCGTATGAAATGCGAGAGACACAGGCTGAGAGCGAGTGATTCTATATTTTGCAAAATAGAATCAGCTTATATACAGTAAAACTTGCTATGTTCAGCGAAACTTCAAAAGCCAGTTCCCAGAATCCTGTAAATTCGGCTGTTAGCTTTCTTATCAGAGCCAAGTTAGCAGAATGTCTTTCCTGCCCTCAGGCCTTTGTGTGATAAGCACCCCCGATAACAGCAGAAGATGTCTTCACAATAGGGGGTGGCTCCAGGGTCTTATCGCAGGTGATAGCTCCGATAGCTTCACAGTCCTTTTGTATAATACCACACTTAATGTTTTGTGTAAACATAGTAAAGTTGTGAGAACATAATTTAGCAATGGGTTATTTTATTGAATGACAGCTTCCAGTGTTCATACCTTTGTATCATAATAAAGAGGGGGTGACTTGAGATGGATACTCTATGTTTACTGGAGGTTAAGATTTGTACAGTTTTTAGTAAACTTAGAGCAGAACTTGCCCTGCAGTGTTTGGGCATGATTATTACTGTAACTGGAATTACTTTGTGCTTGACTTCTCACATCTGAGCCCTTCATGATAGCAGGAAGGAGCAACCTGCCTTTGCATTTCAAAGCCCTTCAAATATCATTTGTAATTAAATATACTTCCTCTTTTTATGCTTGCCAGCTCTTAATAAAACAAGAAATTTCTTAACTCCTTAGACCTTTAAAAAGAGTAAAATGAGAAAAAATGGTGTGAAACCTGTGAAGATATATGAGATCTCATTTCCTTTATTCCTCTGATTCACTTAGGCATTCTGATAACAACCATTGCTTCAAAAGGGGAATTGCAGAATTGGCCTGACCTCTTACCAAAGCTTTGCAGCCTGTTGGATTCTGAAGATTACAATACCTGTGAGGTAAGTAGGCTTGTTTTGCAATGTGTTATTGTGTAAATTTGATTATTTTTTGTCTCTTTTCATAGATATTATATATATGTATAGTATTTTGTGTGTATATGCACATATATAATCTTTTTTTTCAGTGTTTATGAAGGAAAATAAATCCCAGCTCAACTGTTTTAAGCTATGAGGATAAAAATCTTGTCTGATTTTTAAAAAAATCTTGCTTTTAAGCATTTAAAATAATATGATTAAATAAGTGAGCATTGGATGTTAAAATTAAAATTACCACTTACGTATTATAGACTCATCCACCTTGAGATCTTACAGATGACAGTATAAAGTGCTTAAATAAAAAGTCTTTAAGGCTGTTTTAATTTAACTCCATATTTAATTAGCTACATTTACTTTGTTAATTAGCTACATTTACTGCAATCTTTTGCTAAAATTACCTGTTCTGTACAAACCCTAAAATGTTGCTTTCTTCAAAATGTAAAAGAACAGATTTTTTTTTGCTTTGGGGTTGGTTTGTTTGTTTATTTTGTTTTTAAACAGGGTGCATTTGGTGCTCTTCAGAAGATATGTGAAGATTCTGCTGAAATTTTAGATAGTGATGTATTGGACCGACCACTCAATATCATGATACCTAAATTCTTGCAGTTCTTCAAACACAGCAGTCCAAAAATAAGGTAGGTTTAGGTGTTACACTAAAGTTATCTGTTAAAAATTTTTTTACATGAGCAGTGAGATTGATATTTTGTAGATCAGTTTAAAACATACTTAGTTTTTTTAAATGATCCTGCATATGCAAATATGAGAAGGCACAGAAATTTCATGCATCAGTAATTTCCATGCTTATCTGTTTAGTTAATAGATCAGCCTCACCTCTTTATACATCTTCCAAATCAAGAATTTCACAGAATCACAGAATCACAGAATCACTTGGTTGGAAGAGACCTTCAGGATCATCAAGTCCAACCCATGCCCTAATTCCTCGACTAAACCATGGCACTGAGTGCCACATCCAATCTTTTTTTAAACACATCCAGGGATGGTGACTCCACCACCTCCCTGGGCAAACAATTCCAGTACTTTACCACTCTTTCTGTGAAAAACTTTTTCCTAATATCTAGCCTATATTTCCCCTGGCGCAGCTTAAGACTCTGTCCTCTCGTTCTGTCAGTTGCTGCTTGGAGAAAGAGACCAACCCCCACCTGACTACAGCCACCTTTCAGGAAGTTGTAGAGAGTGATAAGGTCACCTCTGAGTCTTCTCTTCTCCAGGCGAAACAACCCGAGCTCCCTCAGTCGTTCCTCATAGGGCTTGTGTTCCAAGCCCCTCACCAGTCTCGTTGCCCTCTGGACGCGTTCAAGCGTCTCAACGTCCTTCCTAAACTGAGGGGCCCAGAACTGGACACAGTACTCCAGGTGCGGCCTCACCAGTGCCGAGTATAGGGGAAGAATGACTTCCCTGGTCCTGCTGGCCACACTGTTCCTAATACAGGCCAGGATGCCGTTGGCCTTCTTGGCCACCAAGACACACTGCTGGCTCATGTTCAGTCGGCTGTCAACCAGTACCCCCAGGTCTGTTTCTGCCTGGGCACTGTCCAGCCACACCGTCCCCAGCTTGTAGCGTTGCAGGGGGTTATTGTGGCTGAAATGCAGGACTCGGCACTTGGACCTATTGAAATTCATCTTATTGGATTCTGCCCATCCATCCAATCGTTCCAGGTCTCTCTGCAGTGCCCTTCTACCTTCCAACAGATCGACACACGCTCCCAGCTWARYGTCRTCTGCAAATTTACTAATGARAGMCTCRACACCCTCGTCCATGTCATCAATAAAAATATTGAACAAAACTGGCCCCAGCACAGACCCCTGAGGAACACCACTAGTGACTGGCCGCCAGCTGGATGCGGCACTGTTCACCACCGCTCTCTGGGCCCGGCCTCCAGCCGGTTCTTAACCCAGCAAAGAGTGCTCCTGTCCAAGCCACGGGCTGCCAGCTTTTCCAGGAGTATGCTGTGGGAAACAGTGTCAAAGGCCTTGCTGAAGTCCAAATAGACAACATCCACAGCCTTTCCTGCATCCACCAGGCAGGTCACCTGGTCATAAAAGGAGATCAGGTTGGTCAAGCACGACCTACCCCTCCTAAACCCATGCTGGCTGGGTCTGATCCCCCGGCCATCCTGTAAGTGCTGTGTGATGACACTCAGTATAAACTTCCATAACCTTACCGAGTACTGAGGTCAAGCTAACTGGCCTGTAATTGCCGGGATCCTCCTTCTTACCCTTTTTGTGTATGGGCGTCACATTGGCCAGCTTCCAGTCATCTGGAACCTCACCAGTGAGCCAGGACTGTTGGTAAATGATGGAAAGCGGCTTTGCAAGCTCATCTGCCAGCTCCCTCATCACCCTGGGATGGATCCCATCTGGTCCCATAGATTTATGAATATCCAAGCAGCTCAGCAGTTCCCAGACTGCCTCCTCCTGGATAACAGGGGGATCATTCTGTTCCCTGACTACATCTACCGATACAGGAGGACAGGTGTCCTGAGGACAAACCATCTTTCCAATAAAGACCGAGGCAAAGAAGGCGTTAAGCACTTCCGCCTTCTCCTCATCTGCAGTTACTAAATTCCCTCCTGCATCCAGTAGAGAACAAAGGTCGGTCTTACCCTTCCTTTTACTGTTAATATATTTGTAAAAACATTTTTTATTATCCTTTACAAGGGTTGCTAAACTAAGTTCAAACTGAGCTTTGGCCTCTCTAATTTTTTTCCTACATGCCCTAGCAACACCCTTAAATACTTCCTGAGACCTGACCCTCCTTCCAAAGATGATACATCCTCTTTTTATTTCTAAGTTCCTTCAAAACCTCATTGCTCATCCAGGCTGGACGTTTGCCTCGTCGACTCATCTTTTGGTACACAGGGACAGTCTGTTCCTGTGCCTTCAAGATCTCTTTTTTGAAACACGCCCATCTTTCTGGGACCCCTTTGTTCTTAAGGGCTGCCTCCCAGGGAACTCTCTGAATAAGTCTCCTAAAAAGGCCAAAGTCTGCCCTTCGGAAGTCCAATGTAAGAGTCTTATTGATGTTCTTCCTCATTTCACCAAATATTGAGAACTCTTTATTTTTATGATAACTATGCCCTAAGTAGCCTCCAACTACCACATCCCCCACCAACCCATCTCTGCAAACAACAGGTCCAACATAGTCCCTCCCCTGCTGGGCTCACTCACTAGCTGCGATAGAAAGTTATCCTGCATACACTCCAAGAACTTCCTGGACAGCCTTTTTTCTGCTGTATTAAGTTCCCAGCAGATGTCTGGTAGGTTAAAGTCACCCACCAGAACAAGGGCTGGTGACCCTGAAACATTCCCCAGCTGCTTACAGAATAAGTTATCCACCTCTTCATCCTGATTTGGTGGACAATAACAGACTCCCAGTAGGATGTCGGCCTTGTTGGCCTTCCCCTTAATTCTTACCCATAGACATTCGACTTCATTGTCATTAGTTTCAATACTCATGACGTCAAAAGCCTTCCTAATATAAAGGGCCACCCCTCCTCCTCTTCTCTCTCTTCTGTCTCTTCTAAAGAGCTTGTAGCCATCCAGTGCAGCACCCCAGCTGTGTGAGTCGTCCCACCACGTTTCTGTGATGGCGACTACATCATAGCTTTGTTGCTGCACCATGGCTTCCAGCTCTTCCTGTTTGTTACACATGCTACGTGCATTAGTATACATGCACTTCAGCTGGGCTACTGATTGGACCCCTAACTCAGGCTTACCATCCTTAGGCCTGCTTCCAGAGAGCCCAGCTTCATCCCCTTCCCCCTTCAAACCTAGTTTAAAGCCCTTTCAATGAGTTCAGCCAGTTCATGAGATAAGAACCTTYTGCCCTTAAGARAGAGATGGAGCCCATCYGGTTCCAGCAGACCAGGTGCTGAAAAAGTTTCCCCATGATCAAAGAACCCAAAATTCTGCTGTTGACACCAACCCTTGAGCCACTTGTTGATAACGTGGGCTTTCCTATTCCTTTCGTCATCTTTTTCTGCCACCAAAAGGACTGAGCAGAATATTACCTGCGCTCCTGCCCTATCAACCACTTGACCCAGTGCAAAAAAGTCCCTTTTAATTGCCCTGACGCTCCTCTTTTCAATATCATCACTGCCAGCCTGGAGTACCAGCAGTGGGTAATAATCAGAGGGCCGAATCAGCCCAGGTAGTCTCTCGGTAATATCCCGTACCCGGGCCCTGGGGAGGCAGCAGACCTCCCTGTGGGATGGGTCCGGTCGACTTTGAAAATCAAATTTTAAGATTTTGCATATTATTATGAAAATTTAAATACTGTGCTTAAAATTTCAAATTCTGATTAGAAAGAGCTACCTTGCATTCATTTTGTTATGACTGCAGCAATGGGAGAGTAAAAAATCATTTGCTGATAATGGTTTCTGAGTTTTTGCAGAAAAATATTTTTCTGCTTTAACTGCAACAAAACTTATAAAGGTCTTTATCTTTCAGCTAGATCAAATTAAATGGGTTCAACATCTTTTTACTTTAATAGAGTATTAATCTCTCCAAAGTAACAGAAGTATAGAATACAAGAAAAATTCCAAAATTAATTTGTTAATGCTAATATTTATCAACAAGAACAGTAGCTTTTACCCTGAAATGAGCCAGCAGTGTGCCCTTGCCACAAAGAAGGTGAATGGTATCCTGGGCTGGAGTGTTGCCAGCATGGGAGGTGATCCTTCTCCTCACCCTCCAGGTGAGGCCACACCTGGAGTACTGTGTCCAGTTCTGGGCTCCCCAGTACAAGAAAGACATGGAACTACTGGAGAAAGTCTAGTGAAGGGCCACAAAGATGATGAAGGGATTGGAGCATCTCTCCTATGAGGAAAGACTGAGACAGCTGGGACTATTTAGCCTAGGGAAGAGAAGGCTCAGGGGTGACATAATCTATGTGTGTAAATACCCGAAGGGAGGGTGCAAAGAAGACAGAGCCAGGCTCTTATCAGTTGTGTTCAGTGACAGGACATGTGGCAATGGGCACAGACTGAGATACAGGAGGTTCCCTCTGAACAGTGGGAAGCACTTTTTTACTGTGAGGGTGACCAAGCACTGGCACAGGTTACCCAGAGACGTGGTAGAGTCCTCATCCTTGGAGATATTCAAAAGCCATCTGTAAAGACCCAGAAAACTGGCTCAATGAGACTCTTAAAAGGGCTTATGGTTGTTCATGTAGTCTTGAGTTAGACGCATGGGAGAAATACCAACAAGATATTCTCAAGGAGTCAAAACAAGAAAAAACTTTACTGGCAACTTCAGAAAATCAGAGAACTGGCAAAAGTTTAGAGCAGCATTCAATCAACATAAAACATTCCACAAAGCATTAACTTAGCCCATTCAGCTTAGCAAACTCCAGGCCCATCCAATTTTAAATTCCTCAAAACTCCGAGAAGAGGGAATTAGAAGAAGAAAGAGAAAGAAAAGATATAGAAAAGTGTAGCGATATGAGGATACAGACTGACGTGGAGAACCCAGGCAGGTGCAAAGGAGGGGTGTTTATTGCAAAAATCCGGCCTTTTTAAGCCGTTAGTCTGTTATTAGTTTACATACTTTTAAGGCCCAACAAACTAAGTTCAACCAACCACCATACACCACGATGTGAACACACGATGGTTATACAACTTGTTTTCTTGGCTCTAATTCAGCCGAGCCACCTTCCCACGGTCCTTTTCTACTGGCCTAAGTAACAGGCCTGAGCCATGATTTTACAAGGCCTTCCTTTACAAAGCTTTACTTATACGTGACAGAAAAGAACAAATATAGCTACCACTCCTGGTTCCAGCGGTGTTCAGCTGATAGAAATTCCAAGAGGAGGTAGGGTCAAGAAGTGTTCACCTCATGTCCTGGGTTAAATACGCTTTGACTTTCCTGGGCCCTTCCCCCAGGTGGGACTTCCGGTCATCTGGCCACTCTGGGGCTAGATTGGGCCTCCAGAGGCAGGGTGCAGAGGCAAGCGATCCCTTTTGTCTTTAAGTATTGCCCATTCTGGGTGATCAGCGCGGAATGTGGTTGGACAGATAATTTTCTTTGTTCTTAAGTATCGCCCATCAATTCCTGGCCAGCCCCTCCCCACCTACACAGCCTCCCTGCTACATGGGGGGAAAGAAAATAAATTTCATTTTTCGAACCCATAACACACTTCTTCACTTTTAGTTTGTTTCTACCACAAGTGTTTTATTATGTATCCTAATGCAAGTGTGTATTTGTTCTAAGCTACAACTATATTACTGATGCATATTGGTCTCATTAAATGCTAAAAATCTTGCAAAGACAGTTGGATACTTAGCAATGAAGAAGGGCATGCTAAAACTTCACCATGTTGACTTGTATGGACCTGTTAATATTGTTACCATTAATCGGTAAAAATAAAACTCCTTAACACCAATGTAGCATTAAGAAGCAGGCATTCTTTATTTGGCCGGATGCACGGGAGAAAAGCTCCTCCAAAATAATCATGCATCCCGAGTACAGAAAGAGCTCCTGCTTATATACTATATTTTACATACATAGGTTTTCCCGGAAGAAACATATGTATTATAATCATTTCCCTGAAGTCATTAACATATTTTCCCTCCTCTTTACGCATGTGTTTCTCTTTCATGGGGGTCTTTTTGGTGGTCCCTGGTGGTTGGCGACCCCAAATCATGCCTGACTGCCTGGTGAACTGGTAAAAGTTGGCACAACTGGGCTGGTTGCTTTCCAGTTCTTCTTCCTACAGAATAAGCATTGTGCGGTTCCATAGGCCAGTGGTTTTTGAAGAATAAGCATTGTGTTAGCTCACCAGGTGCAGACAATTCTTCATCTGGCAACAATATCAGAGAAAATTAATAATCATACTGAAAAAGAACATCCTTACATATTTGGAACAAATGTGCCAGGTATAGTCATCCTGCTATGGTTTTTATTTACTGAATACTTAATTTAAAATTATTTATTAGATATATTGGAATATAAGGTGGTACTTAAAAATGTGGTTTAGTAATTTTTATTGGTAACAATACAGATGTTCAGATTTGTTCCCTCTTGCCTCTAGAAGATGCTTGGACAGTGTGATTTACTTCCTAATGTTTTTGATGCCTATGTACAGTTTAGAAAATGTTTAAGTCATGAAAAACATATTTTAATGTTCCATTTGTAGGTCTCATGCTGTTGCGTGTGTCAATCAATTTATCATCAGCAGAACTCAAGCTCTTATGTTGCACATAGATTCTTTTATTGAGGTGGGTGTATATTCTTGGTTGGAGGGTTAAGTCAAGTTACATATGTGATTTGTCAAGAGTTTTGAACTATGTTTTACAACGACCTCTACCCCTAAACTCCCCATTTCTGGTTGCCTGTTCTTAGCTTCAGTCCCCATGAATTGAAGTTCATTCTGTATGCTTGTGCTCAGAGCTAACCACTCTGTAATCCAAAAATATAGGTGTCTTTCAAAAGATGTTTCCTTTTCATAAGCAGGGGAAGCTCTTGTGTAAAGATGCAAAAGTAATGGCATAAGCCTGTCTCTTACCTGTCCTAAGAAGTGCATGTCACTGGGCCTGTGGGCCTGTCTGCCTGTCTGCATACTATTACTGAACTTGGATGGGAAGGATTCTGGGTTATCCAGAGTATTTGATTTGCTGTTCTTACATACTGACACAATTTTCTGTTTACTGGTGGAATTTATGTTTAGGAGGAAAAAATAATCCAGGAAGTACTGTTCTTATGCCAGTGTTAATAACACACAGTGTCATGTTTATGTGTAAAATGCTCATTGAGAGACTGAAGAGTTAATTGCTAGCCCATATGTCTTTAAGAAATACAATAGTATTCTGAGGTGTGGGGTGGGTGAGTACAGAACTACATATTTTGTCCTTTAGTTTGCCAGTAATGTCAATTTTAATACAAGTTGAACAAGATGAATTGAGGCTTTTCAACTGGTATTACTTTCCAACAGAATCTTTTTGCACTGGCTGGTGATGAGGAGCCTGAAGTACGCAAAAATGTTTGYCGTGCTCTGGTAATGTTGCTGGAAGTTCGAATGGATCGCCTGCTTCCTCATATGATTAGTATAGTTGAGGTGAGTCTTATTTCCCAGATTGTATGCTGAAACATGTTTGGGACTGCAGAAATAATAGCAAATTAAAAGCATACATCAGAATAGCTATGTTACTTTTGCACTTGCCTACTCTTCATCTTACATTTGTGCTTGCTAACTCTTTGTTTTCCTTCAAGACTGAGGTTGCAAAAGTTTCTTTTTAGCTAATTGCCAACATGACGTTGTATTTGACAGACAATGCATATGGCAGTTGTTCATTCTTCTTTAAGTTAATTGATCCAGAAATGGCCAAGATCAGCTATACCATGGAGCAGCCAGGCATTGCCTGACCACTAGTGAGATCATGCTAAAAATCTTAGTTCTGGTGCTGATACTGTTACAGTTTACACATTGAAGCTGTCACCTTTGTCACCTTTTTTGGATCTTTTGCCACAGCAAGGATAAGGAATGTAATTTTATATTTCTGAGATGCTCTTTGAGCTACTAACAAAGCTGCCTGTCATTGCATTCAATTTTATAGGTTGGTGTCCTTTGATAGTTCCTTTATTATTCTAGATTAGTGCAGACTTGCCTACCAGAGGACTAATCAACTGGTACTTGTTTGCTCAACTGAGTTGTAATTTCCATGTTTCTGGGAAATACTGGAAGTTTCTAGGTAGCCTTTACATACACTACTTGCTACACCGGAAATATAGCAAAGATCAGAATCTTTCTCATGCACATATATGAACAAGTGGGTCATAACCCAGTGTCAAATTCCATAAGTACTAAGTCCAGACAACATAAATCAGGTGTTAAGTTTTTTTTTTTGTTCCTGGACAAAGGCATTAGAGAGGCATAAAACTGAGGTGACCTGTAGCATCTGTCTAGTGTTGTCTGGAATTCCATGATACCAACCCTGGCAGATATCTTCTCATGCAACACAGGACAAGTAGGGATTGTTGGTACTTGAGGTAGTACTTTTTTCTTTTGTTTGTTCTGATTTGGGGTTTTTTTTTGAGAGAGAGAGACAATAAAGCTTTGGAGATTATATTGTCAACAAATGATAACTTCTCCGACGCTTCACCCTCCTACGATCATAGAATCCTAGAATGGTTTGGGTTGGAAGGAATCTTAAAGATCATCTAGTTCCAATCCCTCTTCCATTACTGGAAGGTGCTCTATGATCTGCCTTCTTTTCTGAACAGGTTTCTGAACTGGAAACAGGCTGAACACCCCCAGCTCTCTCAGTCTGTCTCCATGGCAGAGGTGCTCCAGCCCTCTGAGCATCTTCGTGGCCTCTGCTGGACTTGCTCCAGCAGCTCCACATCCTCATGTTGGGAGCCTCAGAACTGTATGCAGTACTCTAGGTGGGGTCTCACAAGAGTGGAGAAGAGGAGGAGAATCCCCTCCCTTGACCTGCTGGCCACGCTGCTTTGGATGCAGCCCAGGACACGGTTTCTGGGCTGTGAGCACAGATTGCCAGCTCATGTTGAGCTTCTCATCAACCACCCCCCCCCCAGTCCTTCTCAGCAGGGCTGCTCTCAATCCATTCTCTGCCCAGCCTGTACTTGTGCTTGGGATTGCCCTGACCCAGGTGCAGAACCTTGCACTTGGCCTTATTGAACTTCATGAGGTTCGCACAGACCCACCTCTCAAGCCTGTCCAGGTCCCTTTGGATGGCATCCCTTCCCTCCAGCATGTCGACTGCACCACAAAACTTGGAGTTGTCAGCAAACAAATCAGTAAGGAACTTGTGGACTTTGTAGGTAGAAATGATGTCAGCAACCAGAAGATCCAAGATTGTATTCTCATTGTATCCCTTATTTTTTTTGGAAAACTATTACTAGTCATCTTCTCTACAAAAGACAGCAGTAGTGAATTTTTTTTCTATAACAAAGTTTATACTTCCTCCCCTCCTCCTCCTTCCCCCCCAGTTTTGGAACTACTGTATACTGCTACTGATTTGCCCAGTTCTGTATACATACATATTGATATGTGACAATGTAATATCCCAGAACTGACTATATTTCAACATTCAAATGAGTCTGGTTTTGCCCCTTTGCAGCTTGAATACCTCCAAGCTGAATGCTTCTAATGGTGGCTGCCCTAACTGAAGGAATTCTTAAAAAGAGAGAAACTTGTATCCACATGATGGGTTTTTTTATGCTTATGGAGAATCACTTTTAAAATAGTTAAGAATATTAATGATGCAGTAGTGATTCTAAGACAGAAGGTCTTGGCCAGTGTCATGCTTTTAAACCAGACAGGTTTAATATTAACTTTTTTGCCAAGTTCCTGGAGGAACGGGGATGGTTGCATTTGAAATTCAGTGGGTTTTTTGAGCATGTACTTCCAGGTGAGCCAAAGCAGATATGTATTTTTCTGTGGGTTTTTTTTTTCTCCTTCCTTTGTCTGAGAACATGACAACAGGATATGTCAGAAGTAGACTGACCTAAAAGATTTCAGTTATTAGATTGCATTTGTATGTTCATAGAGCATATTTAGCCAGGCACGTGGCACCTAAGATCTTTTTCAATATAAGTCCTGACTTTTTATTGTACAATGCATAATGAGATTACTTGAACAGTGTTGATAGTATGAAATTATAACACAGAAACTCAGCTTGTTGCTGAAGAAATAAGATCGTGTGCATCCTGTTGCTTTCAGATAGATGTCTTTTACTGCTCAAAGGATTTGCCTGAATGCTTTGTGCATCATGCTATTCTTTTCTTGATGGTTTGACATAGCAAGACTCACACAACACTGTTTGTTAGAGAGTACGCAAACCAGTTCTGAATAATGTTCCTATGCTATTTTGTAATTTTTTGTTATGAAGCAACTATTTCAATTGCCTGAAGTCACTAGAATTTTTTAGCTTATCATTAAAAGTACTTATTGAAGTATGGCACAAGGATACTAAAAAAACCTAAAAGCCTTCAAATATTCTTCCCATACTTTGCTTTGCTACTAGTATCACTGTTCTTACTATAGGGGCCTACAGGAAATATGGGGAAGGATTCTATCTAGTGACAGGACAAGGGGCAATGGTTTTAAACTGTTAGAGAGCAGGGTTAGATTAGGTATTAGGAAGAAATTCTTCCTTGTGAGGGTGATGAGGCCCTGGCACAGGCTGCCCAGCAATGTTGTGGCTGCCCCATCCTTGAAAGCATTCAAGGCCAGGTTGGATGGGGCTTTGAGCAACCTGGTCTAGTGAAAGGTGTTTCTGTCCATGGCGGTGGGTTGGAACTGGATAATCTTTAAGGTCCCTTCCAACCCAAACCATTCTATGATTTCCAGGCTGTGTATATGGCTATCTTACACCACTGAGTGTAAGTAGCCTTTTCAATCTACTGCTATTTAACTTCATGGAGCATATATATCATAATACATGCTTAAAGAGGAAATGACAGTGTGAGGAGCACCTTCAAACAGAAATTACTTTTTGTCATTCTGGTTTTGTCTTTGTGACAAATAACTGGATACAACAAAAGTGTTGATTTTCAAGCCCTCTGGGGAAAAATGCCAAATCACTTCAGTTGCATTAATTAACCTTGCTTGCAATGGATAGGACATTTTTCAAAATTTCCAAGCTGTAATCTCTTCATAACTCAGAATAGAGCAGTATTTTTGTTGCTGTCAGTTCTTAATCACAATAATGACCCTTTAGGAAACACTTGCAATTTAGTGCACTTCATAGAATCACAGAATGGTTTGGATTGGAAGGGACCTTAAAGATCATCTAGTTCCAACCTCCCCCACATAGGCAAGAACACCTTCCACTAGACCAGCTTACTCGGAGCCCCGTCCAGCCTGATCTTGAACACTGCCAGGAATGGGGAGAGGAGTCCACAACCTCTCTGGGCAACCTGTCCCAGTGTCTTACCACCCTCACAGTAAAGAATTTCTTCCAAACAGCTAATCTAAACCTACCTTCCTTCAGCATAATACCATTCCCTCTGTTCCTATCACTCCATGCCCTTGTAAAAAGTCCCTCTCCAGCTCTCTTGGAGTCCCTTTAAGTACTGGAAGGTGCTAGAAGGTCTCGAATCCTTCACTTCTCCAGGTTAAACAGCCCCAACTCTCTCTGCCTGTCTTTATAGGAGAGGGGCTCCAGCCTTCTGAGCATCTTCGTGGCCTCCTCTGGGTTTGCTCCAACAGGCCCACATCTTTCTTGTGTTGGGGACCCCAGTGCTGGACACAGTTCTCCAGGTGGGGTCTCAGGAGAGCAGAGTAGAAGGGGAGAATCCCCTCTCTCAACCTGCTGCCCATGCTGCTTTGGATGCAGCCCTGTAGGAATGCAGTTCTGTAGGAAGGGATGTGTTTGTTGCAAATCTTGCATCCCTGAAATGCATAAGGATAATATAGGTTGCCCCATTCTATTTAATTTTGAGAACAAAATGGTATTCTGAAGGAGGATTTCTTTTCTTCGTTTTAAATCAATGTGTGAGGAAAGGCAGCTGCATGGACTTCCATGAGGCTTCTAAAATGAGCGGAAGAACCAACTGTTTCAGAAATAAGAGCTGGCATGGAAGAATGCAGAAATTACTATTTTGGAAGTTGCAAGCACTTTCCCTAACTTGCTTTAGCAGTCATGTACAAGAAACTGATGTAGCTGTGGTATATTTAGCCTTTCTGCTTATGCAGGTATTTGATTATTTTTTGTTTAAGGGGGTTTAAATTTTAACAGCAAGCTTAAAGATTTGATACTGAATCTCTGAATTACCATTCATACTAGAAAAAAACGAGACTTTTTTTCCTGTGCTATGGGTTCTACTTAATTGCATCCTGACAGGTAATCAATAGTTAAAAGAGAAGCTTTTTTATGGCACTGGATATAAAAAGTATTTCCATCTTACTAAGTGTATAGTTGTACTCTTTTATTCAAAAGGAGAAGGGGGGGAGTGGTAAAATAATTTTTAAAAATCCCCACTATTCTCAGGAAACTGTTTATCATCTTGGGTCTCTGTTTATAGTTTCTTGGTAATAATGTTCTCACTTAAACTGTGAAAAAACTTAGAATCTGAATCATCTAGCATTGAGAAATAAGTCTCTTGGCTTATTCTCACCATAGCCTTAAGTACTCTCTTATATCTGTTTCTTTCCATCACCCCAAAGAAACAAAATTACTCTGGGAGCGTAGTTTGTTTTTGCAAACACATTTTGCAATGTTGATAGCTTCTTCTTTTAAAACTTACACAAGATTGTTGGTTTTTTTGTGTAGTATATGCTTCAAAGGACCCAGGACCAAGATGAAAATGTTGCTTTGGAGGCTTGCGAGTTTTGGCTGACTTTGGCTGAACAGCCAATTTGTAAAGATGTATTATGTCGGCATCTTACTAAGTAAGTATTAAGAATTAGAACTAGTTATTTTGAAATAGTCATCTTTAAACTTCAGTTAACTTTTTCCTGGTTACTCTTTTGGAGACTGTATCTAGTTTGCTGTATGCTTAGGAGGAGTTTCTCGTAGCTAGTTCTTGTGCATATTAAAAATGGCTGTAGCACAGAGTTCACTGAAAAGACTTTTGAGGACTTCAGACTTGGCTCCAGAAGCAACCTAAACTGTGTCACTGGTGTTTTACCTCAAGCTTAACAGCCTGTTAAGTATCAGATGGATGCAAAGGTATATTAACATGCACTTAAGCTTAAATAAACATCTCCATGTGACATTACCTGTAATATCTGGTGTACCATGAACATGTTTTCTTGACAACTGCTATTGTGAGCATTTCTGTGCAATGCTTCTATGTGCATAGTCATGCCAGAGGTTCCCCATCTTTATGAAGAACATAACAAAATGACAAGATCATTTACATTTAGGAATCAATTTCATATCAATTGTCACAGCAGTTTAAACTTGAAAGCACATATAATGTGTTTTTTCATGCTTCTTCAGACTGACAGTAGTTCTTTAAGCTTCAAAAACTTTTTTGTAAGTTTCAAAAAGTTATCCTAAGCCTTAAAATGTAGATCTTTGATTGAACAGGAATTGAATATCCATGTTTGAGATTTAAACATCTGCATGTCTTCAACAGTGCTAATAACTTATTTCCAGACTAAAGACTTTTTCAATAGGAAACAAATTCTTCAGTGTTCCAGTAAATGGAGACCCTATATTTAATATATGCATGGAAGGTTTTTTTAAAATACTAAAGCAGTTCTGTCTGTGATTCTGCTCTTCCAGTTAGTGTTGAGAGAAGAAATGCATTATTTTCAGCAAAAATGACCATTTTAGATGTAAAGCAATTTAAAGAAAAAAGGATGGGGCTTTCCAAATTTCAGTTTTCATAAGCATTTAGAAAACAAAATTGAGATTAAAACACCTGCTGTAGCAGTACAGGAATAGGAATTGAAAACAAAAGAACCAACATTATGAGAAATCACTTTTAAGTTTTAAAATGTTTTTACTTAAATCCTACTCTTATAGCTCAAAATACAAAAGAATGATAGCACAGTTCTTGATTCTACCTACCTCCTTCCCAACACACATATTAATACTAGTCACCTTCTCAGTATAAGTTGTAAACCTCTTCTGGCCTACATGAACACTGACATTACAACAGCTTCATCCTCAGTTTTTGTGGATTTTTTAAGGAGCTTTTAAATTTCTAGTAAAACAGATAAGAGTAACATTACATTTCTCTTTCAATGTCATATTTGTTGAAAGCAACTTGTTTGTTGGCGAGTCTTTTTGACTAGGGAGCTATATAAATTTGCCAATACTTGATGATAACCTTAATTTTTTTTATATTAGATTAAGTAGAACAAGATCTTCTAAAAACCTATTTGTTTAATACCTTGTTCCATTTTGCTCCTGTAGGCTTTTTTATAAAATATATACCTCCTGCATACTTCATGAAGTATGCTGCAGAAATGCCAAGTAATGGGTGTTAATCTGAATACTTACTATTCTTTCATTGAAAGTTCAGAAGGTAATTGTTTTGAACAAGTGGTTTCAGCTGCTCAAAGAGTCACCATCAAAGGTATTAGAAAAAAACAAGTTTTAATAAGTATTTGTGAAACTGTAACTTTACAGAGTTTGATGGCAAGGCTCACTCTTACTACATAGATAAAGCATACATAGGAAAACTGGATTAGAATCAATTTAGAATGATTTGCATGGAGAATGGGAATGCAAAAGGGGGTAAGGGTGCAAAGGATATGGATACAAAAGATAAGGGTGTAGAAGGCTTTAGCAGCACTTAATCATTGACTAATTTAACATTTTAAAAGTGATTCTGTAGGATTTTGTAATGGGTTAGCCTGAGGGCAGACCCCAGACCCCCATGGCTATATTCTTCAGAGGATATGAGATGGCAGAAACAGGCTACAAGCTTGAAAAAATGATTAAATAATTTTATTCACTAACTACTACTACTAAAAATAGAAAGAATAATAATAATAAAAATATTAAGACATAATGTACAAATATCACTCTCCTCCCAATACATCCCAATCTTGCTCACTGATCATGCAAAGGACATAAACATGAGATTATTGACCATTTTGATGAGAGTTCATATTGCCATTTTATGGATGTGAAAAGAGTTCTTTCTGTAGTACAGTGGGATCCATCCCACAGAAGACAGCTCCCTAAGAAGTATCTTCAGTGTGGTTCCAAACCTTCAGGAAAACACCACAGCCCGCCCAGGTTTTGCAGTGATGTATCCTCTCTCCCACAATACACTTGGCAGTTTGTGGGTCACAAGAAAAGTCTGATGGGGTTAAGCATTTAAGGATAAGTTATTCCAGCCTAAAGGCACCAGTAGTACAGTCTCTTGCTCTCACTCATAATCTCCAAAGGCTGCAACTTCATCTGCTCACAACATAAAATGTTCTTATTCTTAGGCTGTGAATTTCAAATCCCCCCATGTCTCGTATTTTGTGAATTACAGAGAAACTTAGTTTGGCTCTATTACAGATCACTGGGCCCCAGGGCCCGGGGCCTTCACCCATAGACACAGAAAGGTGAATCTCGATGCTGGTAAAAATGGCTTCTCTTTTGGTATTTCTTGCCAGTTCCATCTTCTCTTCTGTTAGGCTGCTGGTCGCCATATCAGTTTTTCATGTGACTTGCTTCCCTTTCTTTCTGGCTTGGAGAAGAGATTAATATTTGCAGAAAATGCCTACAGAAGAATTTGTAACAGTTTACATGCTCCCATCAGATAATTCAGCTGTGTTCTTCCCCCTTTAAATCATACGGCTGCGTCTCTAGTCTGTATCAGGCAAAGGTAGGCCCTCCCTCTGTGCTGCGTCATCTGCGCTGGCAACTACCCAATTTACAACAGTTTTATTAGCTGCTAATTAATTCACGGCATTCGCCTTATCTCTGCAAGGTCACCCTTTGATCTCACCCGTCCATCTCCGAAGAGGGGCGGGGGGAAGCAGTTTCTCTCTCTCCTTAAGCAGTCTCAGGGCTGCAGCCGAGCCGGGCTGGTTTGGTCTCTGCCGTGGGTCTCTTGACTCGGCTCCTGCTTCGTCTTGGTCCAGATGGCAATAGGCCAGCTTCCTCTCGGGTCCAAATGGAATGGGACCGGTGGGGGTGAGGCCGGAGCCCCCTGCTGGATCCCCCGGGCCATGGGCCCCGGGGGGGGAGCCACTGCCGCCCGTGGGTGTGGCAGGGAGCAAGTGAGTAGCTACTTCCTGGATGGTTTTTTATAACATTCTTTCCACAGAGGCGTATTCTGAAATCAAGTGGCTTATACAACTGTCCATCACCTGTTTTAACCAATCAGATCTCTACCACACCGGGTCAACCTATAACAGATTTATTAGTTATAACAGTGACTTAATTATAGATTCACTATAAAAACATTCATACCATAATCAATTCACACACGCACAGGTAAAAGCATGTGTACACCCATTTCTATGTATGTAAATGTATCTATCAAAAATTCCCCTTGGGTTCAGTGAAATACGTCAATTCACTTTGCGTTTCTCAACAGACAAGGGTTGCACCTGTGTCGTGGTTTGATGCTGGCCAGATGCCAGGCACCCACGAAAGCCACTCACTCACTGTGCTGGTTTGAACATAAACCAGCAGGAAGAATGAACCTCAAACAAACCTTGAGACAGATTTTAGGTCAGATCTACAATTTAATGGAAAAGTTACAACAAAATGCAGCAATAAAATAATATGGAAACACTGCCTTAAACTGACAAAATCACGGTACAACCTTGGCAGTGGTTGCAGTCCTGTTGAAGTGGTGGTTGAAAGCAGTGGTCCTGTAGAAAGGTCTGGTCCTCTTGTGGGAGTTCAAGTTCCCCACTGGGTACCCAGTGCTGGTGGTGGTGTCTCTCAGTCCCCAGACCTCCTTTTATCTGGTGGTTCTTAGGTGGTACCTCCCCCAGGGCAGGGATTTCCACAATGGAAATGATGTAATCCTATGAGTCATAGGATATTTCTGGAGTTCTATTCTGCTGGTGCCTATTCAGTTTGTTAATGGGCCATTAGCAGAGATGACCCTCTCAGGATGGGTGGTGCTGCTGTTTCCCGGGGGAGTTATCACAATTGAGATAAGAAACAATACCCCACCTCACATGGTGTTTCTTCTCAGCTCATAGCCTGAGGGACCAAGTGTGTCCTCAGCTACTGTGAACGACCCATCTTTAACCAGTTTATCAAGAAGTGATGTGGATGGTGATAGAATACATACTTTGGTTACACCCTCACAACCCAGGACACTCACTCTCCTCTGCAGCTGGACAGAGAAAATATAACGAAGGGTTCATGGGTAGAGATAAGGACTGGGAGAAGTCACTCATCGAATACCATCAAGGGCAAAACAGGCTCAACTTAGAGATATAAAGTGAATTTATTACTAACACAATCAGAGCAGGATAATGAGAAGTAAAATAAGCCCTTAAAAAAACCTTCCCCCCACCTCTCCCTCCTTCCCAGCTCTACCTCCTACCCCAGCGGCCCAAGGAGACAGGGAATGGGGGTTTTGGTCAGTTCACCTGTAGCTTCTCCTGCTGCTCAGGGAGAGGAGTCCTTCCCCTGCTGCACTGTGGAGTCCCTCCCATGGGAGACAGTTCTCTGTGAACTTCTCTGCCATGGCTCCATCTCACGAGCAGCAGCTCTGCAAACTGCTGCAATGTGAGTCCATCCCACAGGCAACAGTCCTCCCAAAACTGCTGCAGCATGGGTCACTCCTCCACGGGGTGCAGTCCTTCAAGGACAGACTGCTCCAGCCCGGGAGCAGGTCCCATCTCTCCACGGGTCTCCCACAGGATCACAGCCTCCTCCCAGGTATCCACCTGCTCCGGAGTGGCCTCCTCCATGGGCTACAGGTGGATCTCTGCATCCCTGTGGTCCTCCATGGGCTGCAGGGGGACAGCCTGCTTCACCACGGTCCTCATCACAGCCAGCAGAGGAATCTTGGCTCCGGTGCCTGGAGCACCTCCTCCCCCTCCTTCTTCACTGACCTTGGTGTCTGCATAGCTGTTTCTCTCACATGTTCTCACTCCTGCTCTTCTCTGGCTAGAATTACAACTGTGTCCCAACTTTTGATTTCTTCTTAAATATGTTATCACAGAGGCTTTACCACCATTTCTAATTGGCCCAGCCTTGGCCAGTGGCACATCCATCTTCGGAGCCATCAGGGATTGGCTCTGCCGGACATGGGGGAAGCTTCTAGCAGCTTCTCACAGAAGCCACCTCTGTGGCCCCCCCACTACCAAAAACCAGGCCATGCAAAACCAATACAACCTGGAGGATCATGGAGATGGGGGGAGAATATCAGCCTAGGCCTCATTGTCAGTGATAGTCCTTTGAATATCACAAACTTGAGGATTCGCGAGCTCTGAGAGGCCCCACTCAGAGTGAGATGCTGACTCAGCCCGCTGCAGTCCAGGAGAGCTCAAAGGGCCTCACTCAGGATTGTTGTTGATAAAGGTCACAAAATTATTGACTTTGGTCATCACTAAGTTTCCATCCTGGCCATGACCCAAGTCGGTAACTACTGGGCTTTTTTCCCCAGAAAGTCCAGTAACAATGGTACCATTCCACTTGGGCTGTGATTAATTTTAAAAAGGTTTTGTAACAATGGTACCACTTCATTATGGCTATGATTCAGGTAAATTATTTACCAGGGCTAACAAGGATAACTGCTTATCCATGTTTTCCACCTTGGTCAGGCAGATGATGTTCCTGTTATGGTCAGTGTTGTTCCCACCTATATCATGCAAGAGCTCCTGGCAGTCAGAGATGCTTCAGTGCCCAACTAGTATGGTCAAGGGATGCTTCACCGCTCAGCTGGTTCAGTCAAGACTTGTCCAGAGCTTCTGAGGTCATAGAGCAGGCCTGAGGATGGGGGAGATGCACCACCACAATCCCCCCATGACTAAAATCAATCTCTCTTGCTCCACAGTGGTGGTGTGGTCACCTCTTGCCTCTGTGCCTATACACAGGTTAATGCCATGTTCCAGTTTTAATTTGAGGGAAATTTTTGTTTGCTTCATATTGCCATTGAGATGCATGACTATTATTGCTGGCCTGAATACCTTCAGAAACAATACTCCACAGCTGCAGGATATAGAGAGATTGAGTTTGTTGCTGGTGCTTGGTCAGTCCATGGTGATTTCAGTATTAGTTTGATTTGGCTTGTAATACATATATTTATTTTTATGGATTTATTTTTGTAGCGAATGTGTTTATATGTGAAATACTTGACTTTTTTTTTCCCTAGTACTTTTTTTTATTATCATACATCAATACCCTTGGAGACCCATGGCCATAACCATTTTAATAACTAAGTAAAGTTCTAATATAGACTAATGACTTGACTAATGTCAAGATCTCTGCAATGTCAGGGACTTGTCTTAAGGGGTGATACTTGAAGTAATCACAAAAGGATAGGAGGGATCAATGTAGTTAGACTTCCATCCTTAAGAGTAGTGAGGTAGAGTTTTCAGCCACAGGTAAGTAAAATGACAAATAGTATACATGAGAGCCAATTTAATAACTTGTTTATCAAGCATATTTTGGAAGTGTAAATTCTTACTGAAAAGCTTTTGACTTAACTTCTGAAAGGTACTTCAAAATAGATTTCATCGTGTGGAAGAATATCCTGTTTTCAAAGCGTGAAACTCAGTTGTGCCATCTGGCTACCTCTAGTTAGAAATTAACACTTTTTCAGATTACAAAGTATTAATGAACCTCATGAAATGGAGTATGGTTAGGGTACTGACTTATCAGGCTAAGTTTTTGTCTGGGGTTTTCTGTTTGGATTTTGTTGTTGTTGGGGGGGAGTGTGGTTACAGCCAAAATTATGGACCAGGTAACTGAAAACCAGCTTGCTTTATTTATGTGTTATTTTGACATAGAATCATGGAATCTCTTGAGTTGGAAGGGACCCATAAAGATCATCAAGTCCAACTCCCTGCTTCTCGTAGGACTATCCAACACTAAATCATATGACTTAGAGTGTTGTCCAGATGCTCCTTGAACTCGTCAGGCTTGGTGCCATGACCACTTCTCTATGGAGCCTGTTCCAGTGACTCGACCACCCTCTAAGTGAAGAACCTTTTCCTAATGTCCAATCTGAACTTGCCCTGATGCGGCTTCATTTCATTTCCTCATGTCCTATCACTGGTCACCAGAGAGAGGAGATCAGCACCTCCCCCTCTGCTGGCACCTCTGAGGAAGTTGTAGATTGTGATGAGGTCACCTCTCAGCTTTCTCTTCTCCAAACTGAACAAACCGAGTGAACTCAGCCACTCCTCATAAGTCTTGCCCTTGAGACCCTTCACCATCTTCTTTGGACGCTCTCTAATAGCTTTATATCTTTCTTATATTGTGGTGCCCAAAACTGCACACAGCACATGAGGTGAGGCCACCCCAGTGCAGAGCAGAGCAGGACAATCAACTCCCTTGCCCAGCTGGTGATGCTGTGCCTGATGCCCCCCAGGACATGGTTGGCCCTCCTGGCTGCCAGGGCACTGCTGACACATTCAACTTGCCATCGACCAGAACCCCCAGGTCCCTTTCTGCAGTGCTGTTCTCCAGCCTCTTGTTTTCCTGTTTGTCTGTACATGCAGGGCTGCCCTGTCCCAAGTGCAGAATCTGGCACTTGTCTTTGTTAAACTTCATACGGTTTGTGATTAACCAGCCCTCTCATTTATCTAAGTCTCTCTACAGGGCCTCTGCCTCCAGGGAGTCTACAGCTCCTCCTAGTTTAGTATCATCAGCAAACTTAATGTACATTTGATTCCTGCTTCCAGATCATTTATAAAAACATTAAAGAGCACTGGCCGTAAAACTGAACCCTGGGGAATCCATGGATAACCAGTTGCTAGCCTGATGTGACCCCATTTACTATAACCCTTTGAGCCTGACCCATCAGCCAATTGTTTACCCAATCTATTATAGACATTTCTAGCTGTGTGCTGGACATTTTATACAGAAGGATACTGTGAGAGACAGCATTGAAAGCTTTGCTAAAAATCCAAAAATCCTCACATCTACTGGTGTCCCTTGGTCAATTAGATGGGTGACCTTGTTGTAAAAGGAAAGTAAGTTGATTAAGCAGGACTTCCCCCTCGTGAACCCGTGCTGGCTGTGACCAATGACTGCGTTGTCTCTCAAGTGTTTTTCAGTAAGTCCCAGAATAACTTTCCCCATAATTTTACCAGATGCTGAAGTGAGACTGACAGGCCTGTAGTTACCAGGGTCTTCCTTCTTGACATGTATCAATATTTCTTTGTAGACTGATACCTGTGCTGGTAAATGGTATGAAATATTCAGAGATTGATATTATTCTGTTAAAGGTAAGCATTCCTTTCTTTTATATTCAGTAAGAATATCTGGTTAGCTTCTGACGTGTAAATCAGAATGGTTGAGCTGGTAGGCCAGATCTGGTCTGCCATCTGCTCAATGGAGATTTAGCTTTCTGGGGCAAGGTGTGCTGTTCCAAAAACTGAATGCGACTGCTGCCATGTTTGTTGGAAAATAATCTGTGGGCTTTCCTGCTTTGCCCTTCTCCCCTTCCACCCAATTTTGGCAGAGGTGGGATACTTTTACCCATGAATTACTGCAGCAAAGCAGCCTATAAAGAAATGATCAGAATCAATTTTAATGCCTTTCTAGCTTGAACTACACAGCTTTTTCCATCACGACATTTTAGAATGTGTCTGTGTACTAGAATTTCTCTATCTCTTCTTCCTTCTAATTCCTTCCCATCAAGAGTAATTTCTTAAAAAGAAGAGTACTTTGTGCTTTTCTGTGAGATTACCTCTGTTGCTTCTGTTTTCCTGAAATTTTTCTGGTAAATATTGTATCATAATGCAGGAACAATGGCATTTTTAGTTAGCTAGGCAGCACAAGTGGGATGTGAATCTTTCACATGTTTATAAAATATTGAACTAAAATTTGCACTACATTCTTAACTTCCTTGAGCAATATAGTTGCATTGGTTTATCTGATAAAACATTTTTTGACAGGGGGATGTTGAAGAAGATGAAGCTATTCCAGATAGTGAACAGGACATAAGACCTCGTTTTCATCGTTCACGGACAGTAGCTCAGCCACATGAAGAAGATCATATTGAAGATGATGACGATGATGACAATGATCTTGATGATGATGATACTATTTCTGACTGGAATTTAAGTATGTCAAAGTAATGTGTAAAATGTTTTAAAATATAGCTACTTGCATAATACGAGAACCACAGTAAACAGAGGAGTTTGTGTATAGGAATACTGAAGCTTTGCTTTTGAATAGAAAATTAACTATCTGCTGATATAATTGGTGTTTTGGGCAGAGGTGTAGTCTTTTGGGTGATGTTCTGGCTATATAACTATTGAAAAGTCTAGCCATCTGTAAACTTATTTTGAATATGGCCAATAGAGCTGCAAACATCTACTAGATGCAATTCAACAGAAGCTTTGGATTTTGAATTTTAATTCTACAAGGTAATACAAAACATATATCACTGTTTACTTTATTAAAAAAGTCTTTGTGGTGGGTTGACCTTGACTGGATGCCCGGTGCCCACCAAGCCACTCTATCACTCCCTTTCCCAACTGGACAGGGGAGAGAAAATAAGATGGAAAACAACTAGTAGGTTGAGATAAGGCAGTTTACTAAAGCAAAAGTGAAAGTTTATGTGCACACAAACATAGAGGAAAACAAAATAGGTTTATTCTCTACTTCCCATCAGCAAGCGATATTCAGCCCCTTCCCAGGAAGCAGGGCTTCAGCACGCGTAGCGGTTGCTCCAGAAGGCAAACATTGTAAATAATGAATGCTCCCCCACCACCACCACCCTTCCTCCTCCCTTCCTTAGTTTTTATATCTGAGCTGACATCATATGGTATGGAATATCCTTTTGGTTAATTTGGGTCAGCTGGCCTAGTTGTGTCCCCTCCCAGGATCTTGCCCATCCCCACCCTACTGATGGAGGGTGGAATGTTGGAGAGACAGTGCTGATGCTGTGCCAGCTGCTCAGCAGTAGCCAAAACACTGGTGTGTTATGAACATTTTTCCAGCTACCAATGCAAAGCACAGCACTGTGAGGGCTGCTACGAGGAAACGATCTCCAGCTCAGCCAGACCCAGTACAATCTTACACATTGTTCTTAGCTTAATAATGCTTTCTTTTAGTTCAGTCTTCCCTCTAAATCTAGTTTGTGTTCGATTTTTTTTCCTCCAATTGAACATGCTACTACTGACAGCCATAACCAGTAGTTCAGATGTAGTACAGATGAATGTACCTTGAAGCTTATGGATCAAACAACTGAGACATATCTAAACAATAATAATAATAATAACAACAACAACAATAATAATTATCATTATTATTATTGTTGTTGTTGTTGTTATTTTAGAAGACAAAAAGCACAAATATATTTTCCTTTGTAAAGTATCTTTTTTATAGTTTTAAATTCATAATGCTATTCTTGTAGTCGTTGTTGTGTGTAGAGATTGCAGAATTAAATCAATATTTTCTGGAAAACATAGCTGAAATGACAGAGGGTACTCTGTGGTCCACAGTTTTGGTTAAGAAGATGGGGAAGCTAAAGCTGGCTAGGAAAGAGAGAGAACAGAACAGTTAAGAAATCTATTTTGATGTATATCATCTGTACTTGAGAGAATTTGGATTATATGAATTTCAGAATTGTGTGCCCTATTTCTTATCCAGTGTTCTATATTTGACTTCCAATTTGAACAGAGAGGGAACGTCAGCGCAGCCTGACAGCAGCATTGGTTACTAATGAGACCTGGTAACTAAATATGGGAGCCCACCTTTTTTTCTCTAGTAGAAAGCTGAAACAGTCTAAGCTGAAGCAGCAGGTGCTGGTCTTGGGGAGTCTGTGCTGTTTATTATTGTTTTTTAGTGGAGATCTGCTCTGAGTTGAGGGCTCATGTCTGGTTTTATTCAAACCTACTGGACATCATCTAGAAGCAGAGTAGAAAAAAAATTGTATTTATTATCTATTCTAGTAGTTGCTACCTCCCATCTGAGAAATTATCTGTCTTGTTTGGGCCCACTAGCAGTTTAGATCCAGTTTAGGATTTTTGCATGTTACATTTGCTATGTATATTTTGCCTGATTACCTGTTTTGTATATACTTTTGTTTCAGTTTGATCAAGGAACTGAGATCATAATAAGCTGAAAAAAATGCAGTATAAATTCTGTAATATGAGCATTCTTTATAAATCCATCTTAGCATTATTTTTCTAGACGTGTCAGCCCCACAGCAGAAAACTAGAGTAAGGATTTTTGAATCATGTTTTGAAGCTGTTCTTTTATGAGCTTTTGTGTGATGAAATATGAGATTAAAAACTTTCAAACAAATTTCAAGGTAATGTTCTTTGTATAGGTGCATCACGGAATTAGGAGTAAGCTCAGAGCAGAGGCCAGCAAATTTCTTTCAGTCTCTAGAGATTGATGATTTTGCCTTTTTTTTGCTTTGAGACATGGATCATGTTTGAACATTTTCTTTTTAATCACTTGCTAGTATTTTTTGGCTATTTCTCCTTTCTCCTTAATTTCTCCAGTATGTTACATTCATGTCACAGACCTTCCCTCTTTTGTAGTTACACCATTCTGAAATTATGTAGTGTATATAATGTCGCAATATAATGGTGTGGTTCCTGTCAGTGAGTAGTTTAATATCCCTAGCGTATAAGTCCTTTTAGTGGCTATAAAAATGCTGCAAAAATGGCTTTCTAAGAGCTGTGGCTTTGTACCAGAGCACAATGGATCCCTGTGTATTGTAATGAAATTAAAGTATCTTTCCTTCTGAAACCCCGGCAGCTCAAAGTTAAAATGAGGATCATACTGTCTAACTACAACTGCTTGTATAATAAGAAGATTAACATTGTTAATTCCTCTCAGGGAAATGTTCTGCTGCTGCTCTAGATGTCCTGGCTAATGTATTTCGTGATGAACTTCTGCCACACATCTTGCCCCTTTTGAAGGAATTGCTTTTCCATCCCGAATGGGTAGTTAAAGAATCTGGTATCCTTGTTCTTGGAGCGATTGCTGAAGGTAAGGCAACAGTGCATATCAGGTTACTGAATTTTTGATTGGTTCTAAAGCAGCTCTGGGATCCCTTCTAGGTGAATTTACTTGCGCAAGCAAATATATATCCTTAGCTGTTTTTTTTTTTAGTGATTAATCTCTACATCTACTAGTTGATGACTGCAGTTACTTGTTTAATTTTTCATTTTCAAATCTGTGCATTTTTTTGAGGCTTAAATAACTTAGATAATTTCTTTTATTCTTCCCTTTCTTTACTCTGTAGCATATATTTATTGGTCTCTCATGAAATACTACCTTGATTTGATACAACAGGAATATTTGCATTTCATTCAGTGTTTTCAGAAATGGAGAAAAATCCTGTGACTTCAGTGCCCTGAGGTGCTTTTTGTGGATGGTTCTCTGATTTAAATGTGATAACTTCCATTTCTTTGTATTTACTTAGTCTTGGCTTTTTTCCCATATTTCCATAATCTCTGTTCGTTTTGCAAATTGAAGGAATATGTTTGGGTCCATGCCTGGATTATCTATATTTTCTTACAGTGCATAGTGAACATATATTTTCTTTGTTGCTAGAAAGTATTTTTTTGGTTTTGATTTCAAGTCAAGCAAGGTAAAAGTTAGTACTTCTTGCAAATCTCACTGTATTACTGCCCTTGCTGACTTGAAGTATGTAGCTTTTATTTTTGGTCAGTATTTGTGTTATATTAGGAGAAAACAAGAAGAAAATTAATTTTTTTAATAATTTTTTTTTAATGATATGATGATTTCTTATCAAGGCCTAATCTTTTGCTACTTGTTGTCTTGGTCACTCTGAGTAGACTGGCATAAGACTTCCAAGCTTTGTAAACTAATTTTATTTGGATGTTCTTGCTATACTCCATTTAATAAAGCAGAATTTATGGGGATTGGGAAAGCACTGAAGTAGAAATGTAGTTGGAATGAATGTAAATTTGACTGGGGATTTTAATTACTGTTTATGGTGTGGTTTCTTTTTAGGACTTAACATAAATTAGGTAGACTTGCTTTGTATATTGATAAAATGTATTACTGCATGATAAAGGATGAAAATATATCCCTTCTAGGAAATAACAAAAAGTTCTATTATGTTTTCTAATTCTCATACTGTAATAACTATATTTTTCCTTCTAGGCTGCATGCAGGGTATGATTCCATATCTTCCTGAGCTGATCCCTCACCTTATTCAGTGCCTCTCTAATAAAAAGGCTCTTGTGCGCTCCATCACTTGCTGGACTCTTAGTCGCTATGCACACTGGGTAGTTAGTCAACCCCCAGACACATACTTGAAGCCATTAATGACTGAGTTGCTAAAGCGCATTCTGGATAGCAACAAGAGAGTACAAGAAGCTGCCTGCAGGTGAGCCAAAGCTTAAACAAAAAGTACTATCCATGACACTGCTTTTTCATGGGAAAATATTTTAATGCCTTAATTGATGAAACTATAACTCCATTTCTAGCTCTTAATGTATTTCATTTTTTTCCTTTTAAATTGGGGTGGGTTCAGCTTCTTCTGAAATCATCACAAATAACTGAGTTGTAGTAAAATGAAAACAGATAATTTGTCTTGTCCAGTTTGTTTTTAGAATATATGAAAATCAAACTAAACAATCTATTGCAGTAAAAGAAATTATCTGTGTGTCACACCTGTTTATTTTCAGTATTTGAGGTTTCATTGACCAGAAATCTGGCTTTTATAGGCCTATGAGCAAGGTCAATACTGCAAAACTATCCTATCATTGCATTAGCAATGTTTATATTTAGCTCAGGATTACCAAAAAATTTGGGTTACAGTTATTTCAAGGGATATTCCTTTTCTCTTGAAAGGAGATCCTTGGAGGTAAGATTCCCTTTTGTCCCTTGTCTGCCGATATTAAAAAAAAAAAAAAAGAAAAATTGACACACCATTAATGGAATGGGTATACCTCTTGTGCAGGAAGCTCAGCAAATAAAGCTTTTACATGTCAGTTTGTGTGGGGCAGGAGTACATAGCAGACTGCCAAGAAAGTTTCTTCATAAAGCAGGATTAGATCTGTAACATGTATACATAAAAGGTTTTTACCAGAATATTTTTAAATTTTGCTCATCACAGTGTAAGAGCTGAATCTTTGTGTTCAATCAAAATAGATTGAGTTTGTCTCAATAATACCATTTTGAAAACATACATTGGATGAATTTAAAGACTAAATACAGTTCTATGTTTAAACAGGAATGGGTAGTGTGGGGCATTTTGGGGTGGTCTTGTTTTGTTTTTTCCAAGATACTGACTGACCCATTTTGGGTGGGGTTTTTTGTCATTCAGTGCCTTTGCTACTCTAGAAGAGGAGGCTTGTACAGAGCTTGTTCCTTATCTTGCGTATATACTTGACACTTTGGTCTTCGCATTTAGTAA